>CM067216.1:35242221-35762220 GCA_034190945.1 Octodonta nipae | reverse complement strand
GTTGGATTAACTGTGGCGCTGCCTACACCTAGGAAGTTGCTGAAAGCTTCTGTTGTTCTTTTAACTCGAACATTCAAAGAACCGATTCGTAGAAAGCCTAAATCCTTTTCTATAAATGGGAAATTAATATTAGCATTTGATATTCGGATAAAATATGTTTGTGGCATTGTGTAAGAATACCCTGTGGACATCTCCGAGTATTCAAATTAATTTCAAAAACTTTATTCAATGAGAAGGAAAGTTTTCGTGGCGAGACTCATAGCTAATTCTGCTTTTTTCGGATTTAGCCGCGTCATTTTTTCGAATTAATTTATTTAGTACTAGGGTGACCGAGCTTCAGTCGTAAATTCAAGGTTTTATCATAAACGTACATATATCCTAATATTTGTATTTCTCATCATTGAAAAAGCTCCATACAAGCCTGGACGAAACGTCGGAAAACTATGTTTTGTTTATATGTTGGTTCAGATATATAAGTAAAATCACGTGGTCCGAATCCAAAAAAGTAGATACAACTTTATTCAATTTAAGAATAAAAAATATATTTTTTTAGTGCTTGAGATTGAACCCTTAAGTTCATATTTACATGCTGTACATGACATATGAATATTTTACGATTAATTTAAGTGCAGTCATGAGTTTAACTACCAATAACAAAACTCTTGTTCCAAGAGAAATTCATCTTCGATCGAAATTGCTCTCTTCATGCCATCACTTGTTCGAGAGCAAGCTCAAGAAATTTTAAGTTATTTACCATTCAGACCATACTGTATATTATATGTTTTTTATGTGGTTTGGTTCAGTCAAGTGGAGTTAAATCGGTTGAACGATTTGGCCACTTGACAGAATCTCAGCGATCTATCTATTTGAAAAAAAAAACATCTGCACTTCGGTCGAAAATAGTAGGGGTTCTGCCATTCATATCTGTCAACGTTCTTCATTACATTACTCGGTGTTATTCTCCATGATTTGTTGAAAATTTTACCTTTTCGGGATATTATGTCGCTGTCTCACGAATCCTCAATGGAGTGGTATTAGTTTAATATGTCAAACACACAGGATTCAAAAATGACGGAATGGAATTCTGACTTCCTTCGTCAGGGTTATTTTCAATTACGAATTTCTTGAGTTTCAGAGCTAAGACCTAGTGACTTTTTCGACATATGCTTTTTGTGGGTTCGACTCAGTAAGAATACATTCAGTCGCAAGATTAATGTTATTTTCGAGATTTAGTCACATTTTATAGTACTCGAAATTTTTTCTGATAAGTACAAATTAAGTTAGGCATTCAAGAATAATCATTTTTAAAATTTACGTTATTAGCGTGTTGACAGGGTTCGTTATAAATTATGGAGAAACGCAATGGAAGTAATTTCTGTACAGTACAGAAAGTTGAATTAATAAGTTGATATTTCATCAAAATAAAAATTCCTTAAGTGGCTTGAGTTCATGATACTATAATTTGTATAAAATTAATCTTTCTTTTCTTATAGTGAAATGTAGTGGGAAATTTATTTGCTGGTTATAATATTCGACAAAAATGCAATAGACGGAATAAACAGCTCAAGAGGAAAGACCACAAATCAGATCAGCAGCAGATCTAGATGAAGAAAACTAGCACACGATAGGAAAGAATTGTAGGTCCTTTCCTTCAAGATTCTAGTCGTTCAAAAAGTAAAATTTGAACACCTCTTTAAGCGATAAAACTTCTGTCCGGGGTTGTTGGACTTAATTTTAGAGCAAAATGGTAAAAATTGCCGTTACTCGTTAGCTAGCAATATCGTCTAAGAAAATAATGGAATGTTGACGAATCGCAAAGGGTTAGTGCATCCAGAGTTAAGGACTCCTTGGACACAATCACTAGGCTTTTTCCGAAAGACATAATGTCACTTTAGTGACATTTACTGGTCACTCAGATCACCAGACTTAACCCCAGCAGATTTTTTAAAGATTCCTAGTGACAAGTGCTTTTGGGACCGGTTTCAATTGTAAAAACATAAAAAACAAAATTACTCAATAAAGAGCCAAACTGTTTTGAAGATTGCGCAGTTCTGATCCCTATGATTATAGTTAATTTTTTTTTAATGATTATTAGTACCCACTAAGATTTATAATTATTCTTTTTTATTTTAAATTTCGCCTGATGTTGGACAAAGTGCAAGAACATAAATTATTTGTGCAATGCCTTGTCTGGGAATTCTTCATTAATATTAACTTCTCTCAGATATAATGAATAGTGACCGTATGAGTTGTGATGACTTGTGTTTCGCTAATTTGTGTGATATGCTTACATTTACAAGCTACTTCTCCACAATTTCATTATAACGATGATATGAGTCAAAATCAGCAATTAAAAATACCGAAATGCATACTGACAGCCATACTTTAACAGATCGCTATCGAGTTCATGAATCCGTGAAAGTACTCAGTAGTCTCTGCCTCGCCAAAACTAATAACTAAATATATGAATATTTAATCGTTAAGGTCACTACCTCCATAGTGATGACTTTATTAACGTACAAACTACCAAAATAAAGCAAAAGTTGATGTCTTGAAATATAATATTATACCTTTCATACGTATAATAGAGCGGTAATTATTACCTGACTGCTTCTTCCTCCCCTTAATTTCTGTAAAAAAGAAAAATAAAATACAAGCGAATTCAACATCAATTTATTTTATATGCAAATCACAACCTTTACGACATGCAAAAAAAACACTGTGATAAAGAAACAGGTAAATTACAAGGTATTGTCTATGTAAAGTGCTTAAAATATATAATACTACTACAAAAGGTGCACAAAAAAGGTGAGGATCGCGATTGTTTAACAGTGTGTTTTGAACTGTTTTAATTTCGGATTTTCACAACGAAATGCAGTGGTTTGAGGTGTCAAACAAATTAATAATAATTCTGGTCTAGTACGTGAAAACCGTTTGGTAAAAATGATGTGCCGAATACAGTGCTCTGGTATATTTTCCGTCTTTTTGAAATAAATAAAGCAAAATGTGAGTCTGAAGTTGGCAGACAATGTAACTCGTTCCTCGAAGTTTCCTTGGACTTCCATCCTCTTGAAGTGGTTGATCTCACAACGTTTCAATCACTGTGTATCTGCTATCGTAATCCGGTGAATGATAGGAAATTCAAATTATCCGTCGTATTTATATTATACCCTTAACCGGTCATGGTCATTGGGTCTTATCTGGTCCAATCAGTCCAACTGAAGTCGCCAATCCCAGGGAAACAAGCACAGAAGATACTTGACAAGGCCAGCCATGCTTTAGTGAGGTCAGAAATCAACCATCATCGTTGGAAGAAATCTCAACTCCTGCAGGACGCAGAAGAAAGGTTTCAAGAAATCAGAAGATGCACACACGAGGAGGAGCACATGCCGATTTTTGCTTCGATTCAAAAACACTGTGACAACACTTAAGAAGACTTAACAAACTTACCAGGAAGCAGTTGCCGAAGGATACGACCAACAGGAAAACAGTGGTGAACTTGCCATCCAGAGTTCTCACAGCAGTCGAGGAAACATTGCTTCCTAAGGGGCTAAACTACGCTGAAGCTCCAAAAAAGATGCCAGTACTAGATATCATCATTTCCGTGGAGTCAGCAATAGGCAACAAAGAGACACCAGAACTGGAGGAATTCCGATGGAAAGTCAGGACAGCAATTGAGAAAACACAACACATCAAACAAAACATCAACGAATCCGAAAGAAGAATCATAAAAACACTTAAGGACGACAAATCTATCATCATT
Organism: Octodonta nipae; assembly: GCA_034190945.1. Taxonomy (NCBI): domain Eukaryota; kingdom Metazoa; phylum Arthropoda; class Insecta; order Coleoptera; family Chrysomelidae; genus Octodonta; species Octodonta nipae. Next base: position 35,758,457 of record CM067216.1, on the reverse strand, counting down.
CTACCAGCTGACAAAGGAAATGCTACCACCCTGATGGACAGAACGAAATACAACAAGAAAATCGACGAAGGGTAAATACAAGCCACTGCCTACAGATCCAACATCCAAAATAGAAGGGAAAACTTACAACACTCTCAGAGATCATGCTGAATACATTCTACCCGAAACAAGGAGAAAATTGACGCCGCACCACACTAACCACCACATCTTTATGGACTACCCAAGATACACAAGGCTGGAGTGCCTCTCAGACCGATTACAAGTTCGCGCAACTCACCAACAGCAGCACTATCGAAATTCCTTCTACCGATCATCCAACCTTTGGAGGGCGAAACATCATCGCACGTCAAGGACTCAAAGCAGTTTGTCGAAATCATCGGATCCATGGAACTTGGGCCAGAACATCGCTTAGTAAGTTGCGACGTTGAAAACCTTTTCACGAACGTACCACTAGACGAATCTCTCAACATAGTGAGAAAGAAACTTACTTAAGACGAAACCCTGATGGAGAGGACGGAGCTGCCAATAGACTCAATCATGGACTTGCTTGGATGTTGCCTCAAGAACTGCTACTTTCAGGAGAAGGACCGGTTCTTCATGCAAGAAGATGGATTGCCTATGGGTTCCCCGTTATCACCAACCATTGCCAACATCTACATGGAATGGTTCGAAGAACATGCACTGAGGAGTTTCGAGAAGCAGCCTAAGCTATGGTTGAGGTATGTCGATGACACCTTTATTATTTGGCATCATGGAGAGACAGAACTACAGGCATTCCTGGAGCACCTGAACCAATCCCAACCATCCATTAGATTCACCATGGAGATGGAAGAGAGTGGGTGCCTACCATTCCTTGATGTAAAGTGTCCAAGGACTAGGACCGGACTCCAAACAACAGTCTACAGGAAGGTTACACATACAGGATTATACCTTCACTTTAATTCCAACCACCCATCAGCAACGAAAACTGGCATCATCAAAACACTAATCCATAGAGCCAAAAATATCTACAGCACACCAGGAGCCCTCAAAGAAGAACAAGCGAAACTTAGGGAAGACCTTTTGGCGCATGGATATCCGGAAACGATCATTACCAAGGCGTTTGAAGAGCTGGACAAACCACCTAGGCAGGAAGAGGACATCACGGTAGCAACTCTAATATTACCGTATACTAAAGGCTTGTCGGAGAAACATAGAAGAATTGCACACAGCTATGGATTCAGAATGATCTTCAAAAGCAACAACACCTTGAAGAGCATGATAACAAGAACGAGGCCCGACGCACCAGCAATACCAAAGAACTGAATATACAGCGTACCGTGTGAATCTGGCAATCTTTACATTGGAGAGACAAAGCGACCGCTGGACACCAGGATTAAGGAGCACCGCACAGCTATTCAAAGGGCGGAGGTAACGAAGTCTAGGCTAGCTAATCACGCATGGACCGAACACCATAATATCAACTGGGACCAGGCCAGAGCGATTCACAAGGAGGAGCACTGATACAAGAGAAAATTCATAGAGACAGCATATATAATCTCGAACGAGAATATAATTAGCGAGCCCAGCGTCCAAATTAAAAATATTTGGAGAGCTCTTCTTCGGCCTCTGCCGCTACGCATCACCGGCAACCAACCCTCAGGTAGGAGGACGCTGATTGGACCACATAAGACCCAATGACCATGACCGGCGACACATGACCGGTTAAGGGTATAATATAAATACGACGGATAATATGAATTTCCTATCATTCACCTGATGACGATAGCAGATACACAGCTATTGAAACGTTGTGAGATCAACCACTTCAAGACGATGGAAGTCCAAGGAAACTTCGAGGAAGATAAAGCAAAATGTCTGTAGTTTGGGTTTATCAGTAGTGAACTAAATGCAGAAAGAAGTGGATGATGTCTGTAATTTTCTCAAAAGTTTTGTCGCGTATAGCATAGCAAACGAAATTTAGAGAAAGTGCATGTTGAGTACGTTATCAAATATTTCGAGTACTATTCAAAAATCAAGTAAAACGAAAAAACAACAAAAAATATTTTTTCTGTAAATGACAAAGCTTTACTTATCTTTGATACAGTTTAATACAAAATATGCAAAATTCAAAAATTTAACACCATTTGTGTATTTAATATGGTTCGATCTGGTGTAATCATAAAATCTAATTATTTTTTCTGATAATTTTATGAAAACTTTCTGAATAATTTTGTAATAAAGAAAAAAGAAACTTAAATAAACAGCAGTCACATGATCAAAAACGCTCTAAAATTCGTAGAAACCGTATCACAGAATGCCATTAGGGATCTTGGCGTATAGTAGATTTGTTCTGTGTGTCGTTCTGTGGTCATAAGCAGAAAGTAGGTTATATTTAGTTCACAGATATAAAGTGTAAAATTGATTACGACATTATCGGAATGTATACCAGTGAGTTGCAATCACATTTTCAAAAATTCTCATTCTTGTCTCTCTAGTTTTCAGCTTATCACCTTGTGATCTGGGCTATTCATTTACCAAAAAAAATTATAAAAAACTATAAATCTACTACAGATTTGAAATGGAAAGCATAACAGGGAAAATGAGGGAATAAAATTTCTGAGATTACTACATAAACAAATTAAAGGTAAAAAGAATGATTTGGAAAATTATAGGGAGGTAGGAAAATTCTATACGGTTCTAACCGATACAAGATTTAATAACAACACGAAGTTTCAATAGATAAAGAAATTTAATCAAACTAGGGTCAAAAAAATATGGTACTACCGAAGAACTATATAAGGCATGAACTATGACAAATGAAGAACAAGAATTATACAATTGATTAGAAAAAGAAAGAAAATAATGATGTATTATTAATACTGTTAACTACACACTTACACTTTATTCAAACAGGTAGGTATGTGGTACTTGTTTCGCTCACACTGTAGCTTCTTCAGACAAACAATTTTTCTATGGTTTTTGCAGAATTCTTTGTGCCTAGTGTCACCGAACAATATTTAATCAAAGCACAGACCTAATAATATCCATTACGCGGTATTTTTATTTGATTTTAATTAATTTTTTTAGAAAATATCGAAAATGACAAAGAAAAAAACATACTATGGGCTTATTAGGGCATTATTGATGATGGTTTACAAAAATTACTCAACTTCAGTCCGGACCTTCATCAATTGTTATTATTGAGTCGATATAGTGATATAACTGAAGATGAGTGTCAAAATGGTTAAGTGTGAATGGCCTATGGCTAAACTTCGCCTTTGTACTTTTTAATGTGCAATAAAGTCGTATATTATTATTATTAATCGTTTCAGTTTTACTTGATTAGGCAGCTGAAAGCCGCAAAATCTTTATTTACTGGCTTATGTACAATAATATACAAGTTGTTTTATAATTGAAGAGAGTTAATTTGTAAGTGAATTAATGACAAAAAATGAGTAGGTATAATTATGTTTTTGCTTCCTTGCTGATAATCAAGGTGATACTCTGCCACCACTGTTCCAAGCCTGTGGTTTCACCAGACAAGAGGCGAAGAAGGATGGGGAAACACCTCCCCAAAAATAAATACCTGTCAGAGCCTCCTGTTTAGGATAATGAACAACGAATACAATGACCAACAGCGTCTGATCTACAATATGCGATTACTTAAAAGGTCTTTCAACATGGTGGAATATGGTAATGGATGAATTTCAAAAAATTAAAGTAGAAAATAATCGAAAACAAGATGTGTTACTGCGAAAATTGTATGTAATTTACTGTTAGAATAATTTTCAAGAAAAGGGGTAGCAGAATGTAAGTATTGCCGAAAATGAAATGTATAGAGACGATATAAATTTGGGAGCTAAACACAACTAAGGATAACCCTGCAATAGAGAAAGAACAATTTATGAGTATATTATATACGGATATCCAAAAACTAAAATCTTCGAAAGACCTCATTATTACGTGTGTGAGTTGACAATATATTGAAGGTCGAGCGGACCAAAAGGAATACCATCAGAACTAAAATTGTGTCTGAACTATTATATATTTATTGTATTATATCTAAGAACTTACGAAATGTCATTTAAAACATTTAAAAGACGAGATAGATTAAGCTCAAATTGATTATTTGATATATGTCCTGTGTATTTATCTCTGTTAATGTCGTGAGAATCTAATGAAGTGATTTTGCTGCGATTCTAATTTATCATTAAAGTTATAGTTATTATTATCTTCGTCTAAAGAACATGCACAATTAAATTTATTATACGTATTTGTTAAGATATGCCACATATGATAATAAATCTAAATATGCACGTCATTTAGTCGAAGATAACCATGGCTTTAATGATAATCTAAAAATTTGATATTTTGACGATAATCACAGCAAAATCAATTTATTAGAGAGCCTAAGGAGTAACAGATATCAGTATACAAGTAGGTTATTGCATCCCAATTAGATCTTAATCCTTCTCTTTTAATATTTTTATTGGAAAGAATGGGAAAATGGAATGTTCGATATTGCGTCGGGAAATTGACTAAAAAGTTTGTTAAGTAAAGAAGTTAAAACTTTAATAAGCGTTAACCGTTTATACAACTATGAAACTTTATTGTAAATATGTACATGATATAGACTAGAATATTACCCTCAAAATTGATCAATACTTAACGATATAAAAAAGATAAAGTTGTATACATCTGTGCAAAAGTGTACCAAAATACTGTTAAGCTCTGTTCACATTTAAAATACACCTAAGGATATAAAAATACGACCATATTTATACCTAAGGTTAAAAAACGGTATTTTTTCTAAATCTATCTTCCTTAAATGAATCAAGCAAAATTAGAGAGTATGTTCAATGATGCTAATTAATGTATGCCTACGTATATGCTTTAAAAGATGTGTTTAGTCAACTTTTCTTATAGGTTTTTAGGGGAATTTAGGAAATAAAAACCAACAACTAGAGACTCCACTGTGAATTATAGTCCCCTTGGTCTAGTGACGTAACTAGGGCGGGACACCAAGCGCAGATCTTTACAGGTCGTATAAAAGATCAGAACCATGGTTCATCTGGGAATTTTCCAGATTTAAATAGGAATGAACATTTCTTATGGTATTTTTGGTCCATGTAAAAAAGATAGATTGGAACAATTGATTTTTAGCAGGTTGTTCAGTACCACGTATCTGATATGATGGGATTATTGTTTACATTTGGCGTAAATTAAAAGTGAATAGAGTATAAGTGCTTAGATCTACGAAAATGTTTATCAATAATAGCGTCAAAATTATTAAATTATATTTTATTATACCGGAAATTGAGATCGACTTTAGTCAAATTAACAGACATTAATTTATTTATTCATTAATTCAGAAATAAATCTCGTTTGTTGTTGAGTTTTTTGGACATTTGTATGCAGATGGCCTGTGATTTTCTGAAGAATGTTGTTAAAAGGTTCACTTTGTAGCAAACATCCAAGGCGTTTTCGGAAAAGTTCTGACGCCTTTATTGATAAACCGATTACAAGTGCATTCAAAGGCAAAGCAACTACAATCAAAAACCTTACACCATAAATAGAATTGGATCTAAATGTTAAACTAGCATTAAATTTGTACTTAAATATATTTAACAGTTTAAAATAAAATAATACATAAAAATCATAAAGCGAAATACTGAGTTGTTCAGAAAATTATCCATGTCAGTTATTTACCTGAGCACTCTGTATAAGTAATGTTAGAATACATTTATAAAATGAAAGTATTAGTTACTACTACGGATGTGAATCGGTGCAGAGATTGTTTTGGAGCGGAAGCTTTTTTTACTTTTACCATGCCTCGACCTATTATTGACATACTCACTGCGCAATGTGATGCTCGGTCCTTCTTTTTGTTTTTCTTTCGTCAGCAGATAATATTCGGCGGTCCTGCCGCTGTAGTCGCGCACGTTCGGATCTGCTTCTGTAATTTGGAGAAACATCTTAGAATTCATTTGAACGCAAGTTTTATGTAGCGACATCTAGAGGAAGTTAATAGCCGATCGCCTTTTGTTTTTTTCATTTAAACAGAAACTTGAAAGTCTACTTATACAAGACGTGATTTCCTTGTAGTAGGAGAGATAGAGCGGGATTTTGCTCGTCATCCTGAAAATGGACAGAATGTATTGTATTAAGTTCAATTCCTGAATTACATCACGTTTCTAGGCAAGCGCCAGGGGAAGTGATAACCGAGGATAGTTACAGGGGGTAGTAATTTTTTTGGTCAAGCTCATCATCGAGTAACCGTTCGAAAATTGGCTGCATACAAGATTGTGATGCATTTAAGCAAATTCCCGAGAGGCGTATGCCTAGAGCGTTACTATCAAGGGACAGGGGTAAACTTGTCAAAAATAGAGGTGAACTTCGTCATTAAGTAAAAAGAGCGCCATTTGCACCATTCTTTTGCTTACACAAAACAAATCATAATCCAAATGGACGTACAGCTAAATGACATAAATAAATTTTTCATGTGGTCTGTATGACATCATACACATTTTTTTTAAATGCGAAGCCACATTTATTAAGTATTCGGAAAGAGTGGAAATTTCATGTCCGAATATGACTTTGACCATGACCTTGAACTTCATCTTTCGGGTGATTCCAAGATCCCAGTTTTTTTTTTCAAAAATCAACCAATTATAGCTAAATTAGGTGTACTGGGGTTTTCGACATCGCTGATTTCGAATCTGAAATCAGTTTTTCAAAATTCACAATCCAAGATGGCGTACCAATTTTTTGAAAACAGTCAAGCAATTGATGTACAACCAATTAACAGTAATCGACGTTTTTAATCCTGATCCGAAAGATGACTGATTCAAAGATTCAACGTCAAATTAAAAACAAATTTGACGTTGAACAAATTGGGACTAAGTTGGTTGATTTTTGTCAAATTGCCAATTTTCAAAACCTGATTACGAATCTGAAATCAGATTTTCGCAATCCAAGAGGAGGTCCCAGTGTTTCAAACAAAAACTAATTTCAGATTCGAAATCAGCGACGTCGAAACTCCCCGTACACCTAATTTGGCTATAATAGGTTGATTTTTCAAACAAACTTTGATCTTGTAATGACCTTGAAGGCCAAGTTCGAGGTCATGGTCAAAATCATATTCGGACCTGAAATTTTCCGCTTTTTCCAAATCAGTAATGAAAAAAGTGGCTTAGCATTTAAAAGACTTGTGTATGACGTCATACAGACTACATTATTGAGGTCATGAATAATATATTTATGTCATTTAGCTGTACGTCCTTTTGGATTATGATTTCTATTATGTAAGCAAAAAAATGGTGTAAATGGCGTTCTTTTTACTTAATGACGAAGTTCACCCCTATTTTTGACAAGTTTACCCCTGTCCGCCACCTTGATGGTAACGCTCTAGGCATACGCCTCTCGGGAATTAGCTTAAATGCATCACAATCTTGTATGCAGCCAATTTTGGAACGTTTACTCGATGATGAGCATGACCAAAAAAAAAATATAGCACTTTCACCCCCTTTAACTATCCTCGGTTATCACTTCCACTGGCGCCTGCCTAGAAACGTGATGTAGTTCAGGAATTGAACTTAATACGATACATTCTGTCCATTTTCTCGATGACGAGCAAAAACCGGCTCTATTTCTTAGACTATTGGGGCTTTATCAGCAGACACTAATAGATTATCTAGAAAAACAAACAGCTAATGACAATAAGATATAGAATGGGACAAAAACTGCAACAGAAGTTATAAGGAGCCAGGCCAAATTTAGCAAAAAGGTGGTCCCATATAAGGAATGATGAAAAAAGCTGTTAAAACTATTTAAAGAAGTAGGAAGGACATCCCATTAAATTCCCGGTGTAGACGAATTTTCATTATAAAGGCAAATACCCACGGAGGCAGGGTAAACATTTCAACAATAACATAAAGGTACAACGCAATTTTCCATAACAGACAAAAGTGCGTGGTGCTCATTACCAATTTCTTTATACTGAAAAAAGGACAGAAGTAACATATGACGGAAATCTAGAAAAAAAGATTAACACCAGTAAACTAAACTTTAAAACAAAAAAAAATACAAAAGCTGCAAGTCAGAATAACAATCGAGTGTGGGACTTATGTTAAACGTCAGAGTCATAAACGTTTCTTAACGTGTTTGGAAATAGATACCAACTATATGGAAATTAAGGCTGCAAAAAACGACTTATGTAAAAACTGCAGAGCACCTTTCAAGATAATTGATTGCACACAACTTTCTCTCAAGTGTTAGCCCCAGTCGAAAATGATGTAGTGTCTTTCGTGATTTTTGACAACTGTGCAATATTTTAAATTGAAGTAATGACGTTAAATTGGTTTATGAGGAAGTGAATTACAGAACACGTTCCTGTAATTCAAATAACTGCGAGCATTCCAATGTACCAAGAATTGAGGATCGAATAGAGAATTGATGCAGAATTTCGTTACGAAATTAGTATAAAGAACTGAATAAATGAAAAAGAGGTTTACGGTCCGTGGGCTAGGTAGTAGACTCCAAAGTTGATCGGGCTATGTCGCAACTGAAGGCTATGAATCCAAATACTGAAGCTGATTGTGAAATAAGTGAAAAAATAGAACGACCTCTGCCGTCTGAGTTACAACTTCAACTTCTTCGTCCTCATTTTTATTATCTGGACGCTCTACATCAATATATTTGCAGTTTACCATTTTGTCGTTTAACACCGATTCCTCCGTGGCAAGAGTTTTCACACTTTTAAAACTGGTTATAATAGTATACTTACTGTAGACTTCAATAAGTAACTTGAAGATACCCTGATGTCCAAATTGTGCACAGATGTGTAGTGGTGTGTAACCCTGAAAATAAATTGCGATTAGGCCCAACTTAGTAAGATTTCCTCGGCTTCCCGTATTTATATATTTCTTTTAGGAAGGATCTAGAAAGTCAAATAGCCGCCGAGAGATTTCTTACATGGATTCTCGAATTCTCGAGAACTTTAACAGGGCTACCCGCCGACCTCGAGGCGTCAGACAAACAACTTCTTGGATTCCTTGAAATTTCGAATGAACGCTCGTCACAATACTGCATAACTGATTGCACTGAAGTACAGAATTGTTTAATCAATTTTTCTTTTCACACGAATTTTGAAAAAATATGACTAACGGTACTGTACGAAAATTAACGACAATTTTTTACGTTCTCCAATTACAAATGGCCGGAATATATCACCCGTATAATTCATGACGGACCTTGATCAAGGCGAGAATATTGCTCGGCAAAGTAAATTTTAAACGATCACTTAAATAAAAATGAGTATCTTGGGCAGGTGCCTTCCCCGTATGGCCAATTATACCTTTTATCTGATGATAATTTACTGTAAAAATTAGACGTCGAATACATTTTTTATACCTTCGAAGGAGATTTATAATGTGATATTTCACTTATCGAAAATAAGTGGTAAGTCGTTTTCGAACATCTCACGCGGTAATTGGCAGTATTCCGAATGTGTTATGTGTATATTCAGATAATATCGGAGTTTTGATATCCGACTCGAATGCGGTTATTAAAAATATACGTTCTTAATGAAACGTTTGGTTATCGAATTGTGTTCGATGGTGTCGAATCGAGAGCGTCGGGTGCAAGCAACCAAACGGCAGCTGCCCGTCCGAAATTATGTTATGGGCCACTTGTTGAACCTGATTTCAGAAAGTGGGCATTTGTTTAACTTATATCGACAGTTTGCTGCTTAATGGTTAAATTATAAAATTGAATGTCTGACAGAAAGATTGCTAATAATATAAGGCAATCGGAGGAATTTTATCGATTTTAATCGATAGAAATTGACTGGTGAGGGTCTCATCTTTGGGAAAATTGCTTTATTGAGAACTTCAGATATTAAAGTAGTCTTATGGCAAATATTGATACTGTGCTGTGTAACCAGAAGGTAAGGGTTGTTGTAGCGCACTATACTCCGAACGCGTTGCTTAAGTTTGTTACATCCTGTCTCCTTGCGTATTTAAGGGGTGCCATAAAGTAAGAGAGACAACTAAATCGGTAACGCGTTCGGAGTATAGTGCACTACCCAATGCGCTATCTTCATATATACAAAGTATAGTATTCATCAACTGTCAAAATAATTCAAGTTTGACATACCCATCGCCTGTAGCTAGTTTTAGATATATAAGGTCGATGCGGTTATTTGTATAGTTAACACGAAATTGAAAATAAAAGGAACATAACTTCACTAAATTTTTGTTAGAAAAGAGAAGTATTCAATTTCTGAAAAAGGAAACATGAAACAATTAGAAACACAGCAAAAATGCCGAAATTGGTTAGTCCCGACAGCACAAAATATTTTAATGGAGTTTCAGAACATTTAATATTCCTCTTAAGCTTTTATTGAATAATTTTTCTAAGCATTGGGGCACTATTTCAATATATTCAAACCAATGAGATCAACTTATTCGCCAATTATAGCACAATATGTTACAGTTGACTTCATTAATTTCTCCCTTACCAAATTTAATTTAAAAATATGGTGATGATAGCATTTGATGTATTCAATAATTTTTTTACAATAAAAAGAAAAAAATTAACAACTCGAAGTTTGATCCCGAGACACCAAATTTATAAGAGAAAAAAAAAAAGAAAATTAACCTAATATATGGGATAAAAAGAAGAATATGTAATATCTGTCATCCTCTTATCCTACCAAATTTAAAAAATAATAATTTTGAGGTCTAATTGTCACATTAGCAATTCGAATTAAACAGATTTTACTTTCATTATATTTCACTTTCGTATAGGAAATATATTTATTATTAAACAGCACACAAAATTAATTTGATTACCTACATAGGACAATCAGAAATTTAAAACATAGAATAAGATCACATAAAAGTGACATTAGATTAAAAAGAAGTAAATTGATCTTTAGTTATATATTATTAATTACTACACTGTGCGTTTTGTAAAAAGTCACAAATGTTTTAACTATTAAACTAAAACTGTCAAATTATTTTTTTTTCATTAGAAAAATGACGCAGTATAAATTATCTGTTGATCCTACTGATGATTAATGCATCGACACATTTTTGAAACGTAAAAAAACACTTTGTATTAACAAAATTAATATGAAATTCAATTTAAAATTATAGAAAGTACTATATCAAGATCTTGTGAAATACACGCCTACTTGATAATTATTTAGAGTACTTTGTGTTTTGAAGCAAATTTTTCCAAAAATCTTAGTGAAGGTTCATTGCTTAGTAGTGATACATAGACGTCATCTGTAGGTATTAATTACACAGGTCAACATGATTTTGTTCTAAGAAAGTGAGGGATCGTTTTCGAAGAAATTTTTCATGTAGAATCCGAATCCAGGTTCCAAATTGCTCTATCACGTCAGAATTTTGAGATATCCTAACCCAAAAGGGCCAAAAATGAGACTTTCGGCTATATTTGAGGTTTATGTAGCCTCGCGATATTCTTTCTTCTAAAAAAAAAAAACAACCGATGACACCTCAAAGTGTAAGTCTTGTTCTTTCAAATGCCGTTGAGTTTGCTCAAATAGCTTAATTCTGCATTGAGATGTTTCATTTTGAAGTTTTCGAGTTTAATCAATTTCGCTATTCTCAAAATCCACAAGATTCTTCAGTCTTTGACTCCCAAAGTCGACATTTTCAATTGTAAGTTTTCACATTTGTATCAAGTTTTGTTTTGCAACAATAGAATCTTTAAAACAAAAATTTAATGTACATCAAGTTGTACGACCCAAAACCACCGCTATGAAGGGAGCAAAAAGGGGGTGAAAAATGTTAAAGTCGCCCTAAGAGTATTTTATATTTTATTTTTCCACGTATTTGTGAGCAGTTTAAAGTAAGTAAGTGTATTAAAGTAAGAATACAATGTGCACCAAGTATCACCATCCAAAACCACTCCTAACTTTCTTAAAGGAGATGAAAATCGCTGAAATCTAAGTATTCTACTTTTTGACTTTCCATATATTTTTGCCGTAGTTTAATATAAATGAACTTTCAAGGGTAAGGAAGCGATGTAAACAAAGTTACAGCATCCAAATTGACCCCCAAGTACTTTAAAGGGTTGAAAAACGGTAGAAGAGTTCAAGAACTATTCTTACTCCAAATTAGAAAACCCTAAACCCACTCAATTAACATCTCATCGCATCTTACAAACTGTAATAACCTTAATTTTAGCGCTACCCAGAAACAACGACGTAAACGTAGTAAGGACTGTTTCCTTTGGGGTGCTTGATTAAAGTGTCCCCTTGCTTCTCACAAACCGGGGTGCTTTTTTAACGTGAGTCCCCTTGCCTCTCACAAACCGGGGTGCTTTTTTAACGTGAGTCTCCTTGCCTCTCACAAACCGGGGTGCTTTTTTAACGTGAGTCCCCTTGCCTCACACCAACCGGGGTGCTTTTTTAACGTGAGTCCCCTTGCTTCTTACAAACCGGAGTGCTTTTTTAACGTGAGTCCCCTTGCCTCTCACAAACCGGGGTGCTTTTTTAACGTGAGGCCCCTTGCCTCTCACATGAGGTGCTTTTTTAACGTGAGTCCCCTTACCTCTCACAAACCGGGGTGCTTTTTTGACGTGAGTCCCCTTGCCTCTCACAAACCGAGGTGCTTTTTTAACGTGAGTTCTCTTGCCTCTTACAAACCGGGGTGTTTTTTAACGTGAGTCCCCTTGCCTCACACCCACCGGGGTGCTTTTTTAACGTGAGTCCCCTTGCCTCTTACAAACCGGAGTGCTTTTTTAAACGTGAGTCCCCTTGCCTCTCACAACCCGAGGTGCTTTTTTAACGTGTGTCCCCTTGCCTCTCACAAACCGAGGTGCTTTTTAACGTGAGTCCCCTTGCCTCACACCAACCGGGGTGCTTTTTTAACGTGAGTTCCCTTGCCTCTTACAAACCGGAGTGCTTTTTTAACGTGAGTCCCCTTGCCTCTCACAAACCGGGGTGCTTTTTTTAAGTGAGCCCCCTTGCCTCTCACAAGCCGGGGTGCTTTTTTAACTTGAGTCCCCTTACCTCTCACAAACCGGGGTGCTTTTTTAACGTGGGTCCCCTTGCCTCTCACAAACCGAGGTGCTTTTTTAACGTGAGTCCCCTTGCCTCACACCAACCGGGGTGCTTTTTTAACGTGAGTCCCCTTGCCTCTTACAAACCGTAGTGCTTTTTTAACGTGAGTCCCCTTGCCTCTCACAACCCGAGGTGCTGTTTTAACGTGAGTCCCCTTGCCTCTCACAAACCGAGGTGCTTTTTTAACGTGAGTCCCCTTGCCTCTCACAAACCGAGGTGCTTTTTTAACGTGAGTTCACTTGCCTCTAACAAACCGGGGTGCTTTTTTAACGTGAGTCCGCTTGCCTCTCACAAACCGAGGTGCTTTTTTAACGTAAGTTCCCTTGCCTCTCACAAACCGGGGTGCTTTTTTAACGAGAGCCCCCTTGCCTCTCACAAACCGGGGTGCTTTTTTAACGTGAGTTCCCTTGCCTCTCACCAACCGGGGTGCTTTTTTAACGTGAGTCCCCTTGCCTCTCACAAACCGAGGTGCTTTTCAACGTTTGTCCCCGTATCTCTCACTATTTTATGAAATCTTTTTTTCTTATCTTCTAAATTTCTCGTATTAGGTCGTCTTTTATGTTGGATTCAAAATGAAATATCTCAATGCACAATTAAGCTATTTGAGCAAACTCAACGGCATTTGAAAGATCAAGACTTACACTATGTGGTGTTTGTTTAGAAGATAGAATATCGCGAGGCTACATAACCTCAAATATAGCCGAAAATCGCATTTTTTCCGCTTTTAGGTTAGGATATCTCAAAATTCTGACGTGATAGAGCAATTTCGATCCTGGATCCGGATTCTACATGAAAAATAACTTCGGGAATGACCCTTCACCTCCTTACAACCATTCAAACATCTTTTTGTGCAGACCTGTGTTATTATTAACATTTAATTTAAGTATTTTTGTGATGAAGCAAAATAATTGAACAGATCAGGGGTCTAGGTTTAAAAAAAACACCCAATTAATGGATGCCGACATCGTTTATATTAAATAATATTTTAACTTGTACAAAAAAATCACGATGCCTGGTTTGCAGATATAAACTTGATACAATGAGCAATAAACTATAAAAGGATAAAGGCAAGTCATTTTTCTTAAAAACTCCCGTTTATTAAACCGATATAATCGTCATAATATCATCATCAGAGTTGTCGGATTCTGAATGTTGTCGTACACGGCTTGAGAGAGAAAGTTTCAGATTTCCGGTGGATGCTTGAAATACCATTGCGGCGCGAACTCTTGAAAATATTGCTGCATTCCACTAGTGCATTTTTGAGTATATATGCCTTCATCTTTCATGAATACATTCCGAGTAGTCGGATACAGAGTCGTATAATTTTCTACAACGGCTTTCAGTGAAGAATAACGTTTTGTGTAAAGGTATATAAACGGTATAACGAATTATTTTTAAAACCAAAACAGGATTAACTGATTACGCATGATATAAATTAGTAATAATATTTAATAAAATGTATATTTTGAAGATTTTTTGGTATTTAATTTAATAACACGTAAATAGATATTAAATGGCGTAAATACTTCAAATTAATTGAACTGTTGTATACATACAGTAAAAGTATACTGATCAAATAAGATCCCTTGCATATCGTAGCCATAGTAGCTGGAATAGCTTTTGGTATCTTAGGCCAGCCGCAAATTGAGACGCAGCTTCGTGACGTGACGCAGGGTGTGTCACGGCGAGAATTTGTAAACCACGTAAATATATGCGACTGCGCAGTTTTTATGCCGCAGTTTGTCACCTTGAGCGTGTTCAAAACTTAAAAGAAATGGAAGAAAAATTTATTGAGGCAGTGCAAATCCGTCAAGTTTTGTATGAAGACTCTCTGAGGTCCGAGGACTCCGATTTTGAAATCAAACCTTCAAGATATGCAGAAAACGCCATCCTTGACACATTGAAATTGCGGTCGGTTTTTTTCACTCAGTCCGTGAGAATGTGCTGTGACTCGCGTCACGTCACGAGGCTGCGTCTCATTTTGTGCCTGGCCTTATTATCAATGGAGTGATACATTGGTTTTGGACCATAATCGAATAAAGTGTGTACCAAAACTAATTTTCCTATATGAATAAGTTGCATTAATAAACTGACTTTAAACAAAGAAGGCGGTTCTCAATTCGGTTGTATTTTTTAACAAATTTTTGCTACTTAATTATGAACTAATTTTGACCAATTTGCTTTTAGTTGAAAGAGTATATTTCCAGATTGGTTCTATGTGTTTTACAACGACAAATACGCCTTTGTTCAGAACGAAAGAAGTAATTTTAAACAACAATTTGGCGAATGCGACGGTATTAAATGGAAATAAGTATTGTTATTCAAAATTTAAGATAAAATTAATTGAAAATTGATTAGAATTAAATCAAAATATATTTTAATTAACCGATTTCAAGATGGAAGTTCTCAATCCATCTGTATATACAGGGTGAGTTTTTTTTGATGATCAGTATGGGGATCTCCGAAACTAGCGGAGATAGAGCAATGGTTAAATAGATAGAGTCATGGCTAACTAGACATTTTGAAAAAAGGAAATTCTGTCGATTTATTCAAATCCCTCTAGCTCCTTTGTTTTTGATTTTATAAAAAAAGTGTAAATATCAAAATTGAAGGGAAATTGTATCGCGAATATGATTGTCATGTCCTCGTTTGCGTGGCAGCTCTCGTTTTCGAGATATGACACAAACTCACCTTTTTTTGAATTGAAACCATACTTGGCTGTGACCTCAAAAAATCTGACATTTTTAGAGCTTTTCAACGATATAATACTCGATATAGTTATTCATAAAAATAACGGAGTTATGGATGCTTTTCTCTCTTATTTTCATTTTTAACGTAGTTAGCCCTGAAATAGATTGATTTATTAATAACTATTTCAAAAAACATTGAACGATTTTTTTATTAGGTATATCAGATATAACGAAAAAACTAAATAAGTTGGTACTTACTAAAAACTTAAGAAATTAAAGTACATCATAATGGTTACAATTTATGTTCGAAAAGTCCAACATTATTTAAACAAAAATTGTATCTTTTTAAGATTGACATTACCGCTTTCCTCAGAGACCGCCTATCATGTTCTTCAATTGCTTGTAATACTGCCTCCCATAGGTCACCTACTGTCTCATACTTTCTTTTGTATACTTTGTTTTTTAGCGCACCCCATAAATAGAAGTCTATAACTGCCAAATCGGGAGACCGGGGTGGCCATTCGCTTGGGTCATTTCTTCCTATCCAAAAGTTTGGATAGATATTATCTAAGTGTTGTCTTACTAATAACGAGTTATAAGCAGGTGCTCCATCATGTTGGAACCACTCAATTTCTATACGAGTTCTCAAATTATGCAGCATGTCTTGAAAAGTGTATTGCACGAAATGCAAGTAGCGCTCCCCAGTAAGTGATTCGTCATAACTAAAAGGCCCCAGAATAGTAGACCCTATGATACCAGACCAAACATTAAAACCAAATTTTATCTGGGGTCGTCTTTGTTCTACATGGAAAGGGTTTTCTTTAGCCTAGATATGCTTATTGTGTCTATTGAACATACCGCAGTTAGTAAATCTAGTTTCATCTGACTATAACACCTTTAATGGAAGCTGTGGATTGTCAAGGCACATTGTCTATATACCATGTACAAAACAAAATCCGTCGATGTTCGTCACCAGCATGCAAAGTTTGAGATACTGAAAGTTTGTACGGGTGGAACTTGTGCGCTTTCAGTAGCTTAACTACAGTTAGTTGAGATGTGCCAGCTTCTGCCGCAATCTCACGAGTTGATGTAGATGGATTTTGATTTACCATTGCCAAAACATTTATTTGTGCTGCTTCGTTAATTTGATTACGTTTCTTTGGTGGTTTAGTAAAAGTTCCATATCTGCGTAAACTATGGTAAAGCCTCTTAAATGTACATAGAGCAGGTTGACGATGATTAAAATATCTATGAAAGTATTCCTCACCTGCACGAACTGAATTTTTATGGCATATGATATAACATTCCACCATATTCAGTTTTTCATCGTTACAATATTCCATTTTATCACGAAAACGTGTCAATATCGACTGTCAGTTCAGCACTACTAATGGAATTATTCTCAAATGAGGAAACGTCAAAGTGAAAACAATGTTTTTCATGGCTACCTACGTTAAAAGTGAAAATAAGAGAGAAAAGCATCCATAACTCCGTTATTTTTATGAATAACTATATCGAGTATTATATCGTTGAAAAGCTCTAAAAATGTCCGATTTATTGAGGACATAGTCAACTATGGTTTCGATTCAAAAAAAGATAAGTTTGTGTCATATCTCGAAAGCGAGAGTTGTCATGCAAACGAGAACATGACAATCATATTCGGGATACAATTTTGATATTTACACTTTTTTTATAAAATCAAAAACAAAGGAGCTAGAGGGATTTGACTAAATAGATAGAATTTCGTTTTTTCAAAATATCTAGTAAGCCCTGACTTTTTACAAAAATCCGAAAGTGTCATTAAATTGGGCCAGTTAAAC
This sequence comes from Octodonta nipae, assembly GCA_034190945.1. Taxonomy (NCBI): domain Eukaryota; kingdom Metazoa; phylum Arthropoda; class Insecta; order Coleoptera; family Chrysomelidae; genus Octodonta; species Octodonta nipae. The sequence goes on along the minus strand of CM067216.1, from coordinate 35,740,869 downwards.
TGCAAATCTTTTCCAATTTAACCATTGCTTTATCTCCGCTAGCTTCACAGATCCTCATACTGATCATCAAAAAAAACTCACCCTGTGTATTGTTTCCCCTTAAGTTAGAAATCTTTGTTGTTTAGAAAAGGAGTTATTCGTATTAAAAATATTTGCATGGTCTGTAACATTAAACAAAATCATGCCATTTTACTTTTTTCAGTTGTTTTCGATGTTTATCAGCAAATATACTACTTTATTGGAGAAGAGAGAGTATTAAATGAACGTAATTATCGTTATTCGAAATCTAGGATGAAATTAATTCAAGTCTGTCGAAGTAAATCAAATTGAATGATATTTAACCGAGTTCAAGAAAATCTGAGTTTTAGTGTTTTTTCAGTCTTCTCACCATCGTTAGCCGGTTTAACATTTATTAATAGTTTATCCAAAGCACTATGTTCTTGTTTCCTACGTAGACTGTTTCTAAAGTTTGACATTATTTGGTCTTTTCAAATGATGTTATGGAGATTTCTTTGATAGTTCTGCACTAGTTCTTCTTTTATCTTGTTCTCGTCTGAGCTGAATAAAGTGCTTCTATTTTAGTCTGGTGCTCATCCCTTTCTAGTTCCTATTATTCTTCAGTGACCACTGATTTTTTTATTCTATATTGCTAACTTGTCAAACACCTCGTACTTCAACAACTGAATCTGCTGATGCTAACAAGCCTAAGCTTCAGGACCCTAACCTTGCTAACACAGACAGCTGCTGACACTTTTATATTGTATTTTTTAAAGCTTTTAGGTTTTCAGGGTAGTAGGTCAATAAAGGTTCACTTTGCAATTCAATTGTTTGGATTGAGAACCACAATTATCAAAAACTGGAGTGGGATTTCCGGCTCACTGGACCCCTATAACAAACAGCGCATCGCTAGAATATGAAATTAACTTAAGCGAAGAAGAAAAGGAAGATGCGGAAAAATTTGTTCCCATTATACCTTTACTACCGATAGTACAAGGCAGATAACGTACATTGGCCGAATAAATCATATGTCCACTGGGTATTAATTTAAAAGAGTCATTCCCAAACGTCGCCCGGTTGTGGAGACATTAATAACTCAGATGCGCAGAAGTAAACAAATGTAAATGTCATAAACAAGCCATTATCTATTGTATTAAAAGCCATAATCTCGAATGGGACATCAAAACCGGTGATCATAAAGAATGCGAGGCATGCGTTTTTCAGACAGTTTTTCGTTCTGTGACCGCTGCCTTCAAAACGGTACACACACACATAACAACAATCAGCGGCTACCGAATACCAAAACGAACCCTTCTTCATATTATAATATGACACAAAGGCAAAGTTGCCGGCTACCGGATTAACAGAAAACATGAGAGGAATATTGTAATCGAAAGCAATTATGTGGAATTTGGTGTAGGGTTGAAATCTTAATCTGGCTTGGGTTCTTCTGTTTTTCGGTCAAATAATGTTTGACATTCTAATAGAGGTTCAGGTTTTAAACGAGATTCCTGTTAAAAATTGGCTGAAGAATACGACTACTAAAGAAACTGCCTTGGACGCTTTATGACTTGCATGTAGAAAAACGGACTAGCACATATTATTTAACGGAAAAAGTTATATAAGACCCGTACATTTCTTTCTCTATATTTTCGACCGTTTTGTCAATAACAAAAATAAAAAACATTTTGTTTGAGCATCTATAAAGAGCTTATAACTTCCTAAGGTGCGTGTTAATAGGGACTTTTTGACTTATTTTAATGGGTTATATACACAGCAGAAGTTTTTAACCCTATTTTAGAAACACCCTATAAGGATGGTGGTATATGGTGAACAAAATTGATTCGTCACATTTGCCTATTGATTAACACCACACAAAAAATCCTGTTATTTGTCATCATCATTGTCCATGGTTTCTCATTTCTTCCCATGCTCTTCTGATTTTACCTTTAGTTATTTTCCTGGTCGCGTAGTCCCATCTGATATTAGCGCGTCTCATTGGTTTTTTCATATTTCTGAGATGTAATCAAGTGATTTTTATTATATTGTATTATTTTATCAAGTATATTAATGCGAAATTTGTCTGATTTATTTGGAGCTGGAATATTTGGTAACAGCTTTAGTTCCTTCGCTGACTGGGTGCTTGGCGAGTTCCCCGGGCAACAATAGAAAAACATCAGTTTGAATTTCCCTGCTTGTAATAGTAGAACGTTTATTGTAGTGTGCCAGTCTGCAAGCCTCAGCAGCAATACGCTCGAAAATGTCGTTGACGAAACTGTTCATGATACTCATGGTCTTGCTGGAAATACACGTATCGGGATGTGCTTGTTACAATACTTTGTAAATGTAAATGGCATAGCTTTCCTTCCTCATGCGCTTCTTCTTTTTGTCAGCCTTTGAAATGTTCTTTTGAGCTTTTCCGGCTTTCTTTGCAGCTTTACCGGTTGTCTTGGGTGGCATGTTTGAATTTCAAGCAACAAATAAGTTTGATGAAGTAGTAGACAAGTACGCAATGCTGGATTTTAGATTTGCCGACTTCAAAATATACTAGATTGGTAGGTAATTAATTTGTACAGACTGAGCACCTTTTAATGTTGTCATTTTTTACTTTCTGGGTAGGTACCTCACAACATTGAATGTGTTATTTAGTTATTTTTAGTTATAGGTGGAAGTTTTTTTAAAAAATGTCTTATTTCAACTTTTTAGTTTTTTTGAACTTAGGTAGTTTTCATATTTTATTTTGTATGTATAACCTTAATAGACAGAACCAGGTAACATCGAAAGCCCCAACACTACACAAAGATACCTTTTCATTTAAATTGACAGGAAAATGTTTACGAACAAAATGTACTAGTACGCGTTGACTTAATAAGCCCAAAATATATTTATGCCTTATGAACCACGCCTTTTTTCAACTTTTTTTGATACCCTGTATAACATTGAATGTTCTCTTCGAGGTGTCATTCTTTTGTACGCAAGACAATATATGTCGGTCTTTACATCTCGTGTCTTCAAACATTGAATGTGCTATTTATTTGCTAGAGTTGTATTTTGTTATAATTATTTTCAGCTTTTTAGTTATAGGTGGAAGTCGGTTATATAAAAAAAAGGTTTTATTATAAAGGTGCAAAGTGCCTAAAATCTGACCATAGTAATTCAACAACACTATGATAAAAAAAATCAGAAACGCTGTAAGACCATGTAATAAATAATCGAATTAATAACAATCGATTAATGTTAGTTCTTGAATAGACTAATAAAAATTGACCTGTTTATAAAAATAATTCATTAAATAAAAAATTGATTAGTTTTCGCATCAAACTGTCGGGTTTCCAAATAGTCTATAGACTATAGCCTAAAGCGCACATTTTACTAGGTATGAAATTTTCGAACGCGGCAGATTTTGGAATACAGAAATTATAGTTCCCTGTAGTCTATAGTATACCTAATAGCTGATTCCACAGTAAACTCTGAAAATGTTGCAAAAACGATATAAGTATGAGAGAAAACTCACTATTCTTAGAAACTCAAAAATCAAAATATAATAGCTAATAATATAAGACTGCATACTTACTCCATTCTGTTGAGTTGTAGTTTCCATTGAGGGTAACCGGAAAAAGAAATAAACATAGAAATTAATGGCAATTTAAACACTGACAATTATATATTAAAATGTAAATATATTACAAAATAATACTAAATTTGTCTTGCAGCGACTATAAAGTTAATTTGTCACATATTTATGCAAAAGTGATAATATGTCGCACGGAGAACCTACTTTATAAAATTAAAGTAATTTAAATTTGTATGCTTGCTTGCTTGGTATTTAACAATATACTATTCATATAAAACCGTCATCTTGGGATATATTACAATCTTAAGTTATTGTAAAGTGGTGTGTTTGACATTTTCCTTTATTCCGTGCATTTGTTTTTTTTTTCTTGTCATCTGTCCTTATATTCTCAAAATCAGGGGCTGAAAATACAGCATTTTTCCTAATTCCTTTTGAATCGATCCTTTAAATACAAATAAATTGTGAGGGGCTATTGACTCCAGCGCCCTCGCCATTAAATATGGTTTTGACTCCATCTATTCACAATTTCCAATATTACTTAATAATAAATCGTAAAAAATAATAATCAACAACATTAACTTACCGTTTTGCCATTGACATCAACGTTATATCTACCAGCAAAAGTTTTGACGATCTCCGCATTTCCATATTTGGCACCCCAATGCAAAACACTCTGCAAAAAACAGATATCATAAATATAAAACAATGATAACAACAAAATTGTTAAAAATAAAGAACAAGTATCAAGAATTTTTATTATACTCACATACTGTACATCCATTGTTCAGTTGGTTTACGGTTTGGAGGTCAAGTACATGGAAAGAAAACAACATTATTAATGCAAGGTTTTACATTTTGAATATTTTAGTTTTGTAGGCTAAAAATTAAAACTATAAATTAGTGTTTAAATAAAAGGAATCGGCTAAAATATATATTGCCCGGAAAATTAAAACTGCACCCGGGACAGTACTCTGTCTATACAAACTAGATGTCACTGTCAGCAAATGGGAATTTGGGGAAAATCTACTTATTTCAAGTTTAGTGACAGGAAAACTCAAAAAAAAACGATGAGTTACTTTAGTTGAGTTTGGTGTTCATTTTTGTTTTAAATAAATTTATTATCCTTCTAGACAAAATACATTGTATAGGACTTGTCACAGAGTAGAACAATATTACATACTGACAAAGTTACAAAAATATTACATACTCACAAATTCACTAACCTTATATAAACACATGTCAATAAAATAGGATTTTAAATTACGTTTAAACTCATTTAAATTTTTGGCTTCTTTAATGTGAAGAGGCAGTTTATTATAAATTTTGGGGCCCATTTGTATTGGGCGATGTAGCTCCTATCTTATATTTTGTAAATTCTACATGCATTTGCTCAGTCTGTCTTGTATTTAATCCATGATAAATTTTATTGGTAATAAAATTGTGTCGATTTTTAAACACATACAACATCAATTCATACAGATACAAAGATGGCAATGTCAGCAAATTAAATTGTTTAAAAAGAGGTTTACAACTACAACCCTGGGCAACGCCTGCAATGCATCTCAAAATTTTCTTTTGTCCTAAAAATACGTTACTTGAGCCAGTGGAAAGTCCCCAAAAAGACAGACCATATCTCAGCCTAGATTCAACCTGACCATGATAAATTAGTAGCAGTTGTTCTGCTGAGAGAACAGATTTTAAATTCTTAAACATATATGAAAGAGAATTTAGTTTGTTCACCAAATGATTACAATGAATTTTGAAATTCAGATATTCATCTAGGTGAAGTCCCAGAAACTTTACATAATTAGTAGTTGAAAAGTCGTATTCATTCAATTTTATGTTAATATTATTTATAGATCTTTGAGAATTGTGAAATTGTAAAACTTTTGTTCTCTAAATTTAATGTTAACTGATTCTTGAGGAACCACCGACTCAAGGAAAATACAAATTCATTGCACTTATGATCTAACTTCATAGGGGAATGATCCGATAGAATAATCGAAGTGTCATCAGCGTATAATGTAAACGAAACCCCATCATAAATGATATCAATCTCATTCATATATAAAATAAAGAGAGCAGGACCCAAAATAGAGTTCTGTGGTATTCCTAAATTGACTTTTACCAGATCAGAATTAACTGTTCTTACTTTATCTTTTTTTTTTGTGTAAAATGGATACTGATGTCGGTCTTTAAGATAAGAAGCCAATCAATTAAGAGGGGGCCCCTTCACACCATACGCCGATAACTTGGTTATCAATATATTCACACAGTCGAATGCCCTGCTGAGATCACAAAATCTTCCAATAGGACACTCGCTCGCCTCTACAAATTTCACAACTTTTGTATAAAGAGACTGAGTTGCTGGTGAAGTGGACTTTCAGTTGCAGAAACCATGTTGTGACTACGCTAAAATATTGTGTCTATTTATATGATACAGTAACCTATCTAAGAAGCAATATTGAAATAATTTTGAAAACGCTGATGGGACAGTTATCGGTCTGTAATGTTCCATGTGTTGAGGATCGCCATTCTTTAACACAGGAATTACTTCACCAAACCCTAAGAAAACTAGGAAATTCACCAAAACAAAAAGACAAATTTATCAAATATACAAATGGTTTAGCAATGTAATGAATCTATTTTTTAATTAAAAAGTTTGGGATGTCATCGGGTCCACATGATTTTTTGTTTTTTAATTTATTATTAATAATTTCAATAAATTCATTTTCCGTAAAGGGATATAGTAACATTTTGTCTACTTTATTAGATACTACTTGCTTAAGAGTTACCAGTGAATAACTGTTACTCGGCTGACAATTTATCTCCTCCACTAGTTTTCTAGGTACACTTACAAAGTAATCATTAAGCCTATTAACAACAGTGGATGGATCAAATATATTCTCTTCTAACTCTATGTTTTGTGAATTATATTTATTTGTTAATTCTGAAACCACTTGCCAAGTTGCCTTTGGTGAATTCTCAGAGTTAAAAATTTTGATAGTATTCCTTTTTTATTGTTTCACCAAGTTTCTTATGTTTAATTTTAAGATTTGAGTAGTATGGTTTAATTTCGGGAAATTGTTTTCTTCAAGAATGCATGCACATTTTTAAGGTTTCTGCTAGATTCTCTTACCGTAGCATTGACCCATTTTTTCTTATTGTTCGTTATGTATCGCTTCTGCAACGGAAAATTCATCTCAAAATAATAACTGAATGTTTGGAAAAAGTAATAAAAAGCTCCATTCACGTCTGTGTAATCATATAATGACTGCCAATTTTCGTTCCTTAAATCTTCTTCAAAATGTTCTATACATATTTGACTATAGATTCTACTATGGATTGATGTTATATCATTTGACGACACCAAATCAAGATCAAAAAAAAGTTCAAGTTTTAGTTTGATATTGTACGTTGGATTTATCTTAGAGATTGTTTATTAGTTGTGTTGTATTTTTAATTTAAAATTTGAATAAATTTGTTCATCAATTATAAGACAAGTGTAATTATAACACACAGTAATTTCTAAAGTCTGTCTGTTATGCCTTTCTTCTTACTGTACTTTTTAATTTTTATCGTCAGTTTTCTTTGTCGCTGTTGATGTTACTAATCTTTTTGCCACTATTTAGATTCTTAGTTAATGTTTTAGACATTCGTAGTTTTGTACTGTTCTGTACAATTTTGCAATTTTCCACTACACGTTTATATGTAAGTATTTTTAATGTCATGCATGCACTTTTAACGTTATCATTCCTCAAACCGATGCATACAAACCAGCCACTCGAACCTTACCGGGTTTACTAAATATCCTTGACATTACCCGTCTATAAAATTATAAGCAATCATCGATACATCTTTTTTTTTAAATAATTTTGATCCGCCTCTGTATATCGTGTCTCGTTGGCAGGTGTAATAAGCAGCGGTCAACGGGGTCCAGGTGAACTCTGGTGACAGCCCGGGAGGTATATGGACGCGATTCATATAGTAGACACCCTATACTGAACTCAACTCAAACACGCATGCATTCGAACTTCTCACTAATTGAACCAAACGGCTAAAGGAATGTTTCTTTTCACTAGGGGTACAGGGGTGATAGAAAAAATATATTATATATATCGCGTTAAGTTTTTGTTATGACATCTATACATATCGTTTAGATTTAGAGTAACATGAGATACAATAAAGATTACAGATGCTGTATTAATTACTATTTTATTTTAAATAGTAATACCTTACTTTGTGATAGTTAATCATGATGATTAAGCACAAAAAATTTACTTTGTTTTCTATTACTCACTTGGCTATAGTTTCGACAAAGTCTGTGTCATCAGTGACACAAAGTCTGTGTCGCAACCGTAGTCACGTTTATACGTATCTAATCATGTAAGTGATTGAAAACAAAGTAAGTTTTTTTGTGTTTGATCATCGTTTGTTCTAATTTATTCCATAGAACACAAGAAAATTTTCATCGAAAGTCCAGAGCGACTATATAAATAAACTTTTTGGCACAAAAGTTAGTCTCAAACTGAAATATCTAAACACCATTAGTAAAAGCTTGAAGACAAGATTACGAACCTAGGATATTTGATGCGAAAAATCTTTGGATAATGAAATGCTAATCAGTTAATGGTGGAGGAAATGGCAGAGAAAAAAAGATAAGATCAGAAGAAATGATAAGTCAGTGCAAAGATTAGTTGGAGACAAAGTCAAGAAATTTACACAACTGGAACTTAAATTTAGAGTTTACGAAAAAATCATGGAGGGGATATATTAATAGGGAATCACTTGAACAGTAAAGCAGACTAATTGGACGACCTAGACATTGTCACAAGTTTTGTCAAAGACGACAGAAGAAGTAGAGATTCAAGTGATTACCCTAACATCAACATCCTCCCAAGTTGAGAATGGAATATTGAATAGAATATGAGATATGATGGGGAGGAAACCCGAATCTGATCTAGACCAAAAAATAGGTACTCCCCATTTTAAAGAATCTAAAATGGAATATTTGAAAGTCACCTGGGCTTGATGAAAATACTAGCCAAAAAGCCAAGGCTTTATTGGCTAAAGTATTGGGAGATGTTAGAGCGTGGGCCATAAATACGACATATTTGCCAGTAAGGACAAAAATAATCTAATGGTGGGAACATTGAAATAAAACTTGAGCATATCTTTTGAAATAATTGCCACTGACCATTCTGAGACACCCAGAAATGTAACATCCAAATCTTTATTGTTGTTGAATACTGCAGCAAGAGTCACAAAGTGTTTGGTATTCCCAAACAAGAGATAAATACTGTAGCAACCGTTTTAGTAGAGCAGCTATTTAGCTACTGGAACTCTATTCCGATCAAAGCTAATATTTTCAGACAAATATTCTCCGGAAGATCTGCAATTTGTTGGGAAGAATGGCATGATTCAAGAGGATTCTAGATCTAGTCGACAGTAACTAAGAGGATTGGGATGAATGCAAACATCTGTTTCAGCTTCGCTGTACATGATAGCAACGGGTCAACCGGAGTGCATATTTTCTTTGGAAGAAATTGAGGCTGTTGGGATACCAGAAGGAAATGAATGATTAAGGAGATCCACTACGAAAAAGCAAATTCTACTGAATTCCAGGAAGGCAATAGAGATATGTTGAAATCATGGGGTATAAGGAAACTACCTCGAAATTCACTGACACGGCACCGGGATGCATCTTGAGGGATTTTAGTTTTTCTATAAAATATCTCTAATATGTGAGTTAGTCGTTTTATATGTGGTTTTAAGGGTTAGGTTAGACAATTAGCAAGTAGGTTGGAGAGCACTAACGAGGGGCCGAGGAGAGATAATAGGTGTATGGATTTGGGTTAAACTATATGGTCTTGGGGGTACAGATTTTGATTGAAGCATTTTTGATCGTCAATCATCTTAATCAGATCTCTTGTCCCTACAACAATTATTGACGTTGGGACCGGTTTTAACTAATTCTACAATTTTAAAGCTCCCCCACAGTGAGAAAACTATCAATACATCCATAGGGAGTACTGTTAGTTCAGTCACTGCTAATTTTAAAGTGGAACTATTCGAAATGAATGATGGGAATACCAGTACTGTTAAATATTCGTGTAGATTCCTTTACGTCGGAACCAAGTTCGTGATTTGGGGAAACGGCCACGAATCGCTAGGGGAATTTAGAAGTCAGTCAGATTTTACAGACAACTAGCAATCCAGACAAGTTTTAGAAATTGCCTTACTACACTTTGTTTCCTATATGCAATTTCAAAACTGAGAAGAAAAAACCTAATGAACTGACAGACGCCCTCAACAGCCTTGCGTCGTTGAAGATGTCTACAGCATTTGTAGGCGAAACTTTTGGATGAACGCGGTAAAAAATAGTAGAAAATTACGGATTAAACAATATATATATATATATATATATATATATATATATATATATATATATATATGTTTTAGGTGGTTTCCGGGAATTCTCGAATTCGAGTAACTAGAAGCGAAAGCAGAAGGCCACGAGAATTATGCGAACCGACCTGAAGAGGGCAGATGTGACTTTGCCGAAACGTCGTCATTGTACCATCGATCCCGGCAGGGATCAATTATCAACTACGCGGATGAATTCCCGGAAACCACCTAAAACATTTAGTGCCCGCGAAAACTTAAAAACAAATATATATATATATATATATGGACTAAAATCCACAAATCTTCTTGTTATTTAGTAGTGTCTTCTCAATCGAAACTCTCGACTGTTTGGGATTCATTGACTGATTTTTATTACTATGTTCTTCAAAAATTTATTAATTCATTGTTATGATTTGTTTAATTGTTAAGAAGAATATCCCAAAAGTAAGATCACAAGCAACATATTATTATTATAAATTTCCCTTTGAGTTCAATTACAAAATTTTAGAAACACTTAATATAAATGTTTTTACCTTACTAAAATGAATTACAATACTTTCGATTTATTTACACCAACATCAATGAGTAATACCAAACAGATCACGGCTAAATCAACTCCTCTCGGACTACCTGTCCATCGCCTTCTTATACCCTTATCTCCATCTAGAGTATCTCTGTCTCTTCTGGCATGCTAATCGTTTATAATTTTTAATTCCACAATGAATTAGAACTTGTTTTTACCATGGTCGTATCTTCTAGTATCCCTTTTTTGTTGGCCTTGTTTATTTTAACGTTTTTTATCTCTTGTTTATTCGGAAGATCAGTTTTTATGTAAGATAATTAACTTCTTGAAGGTTTCTAATTTTGACAACGTAAAACGCAATTGTTTTCTGAATGATACTTGAGGCATAGTTTTCAATGTCTATGTACTTCTTGGGAAATAACACCACAGTTTAAAGAAAATTGCTGTATATTCCAAACGTTTCGGGGTCTAGGTCAGACTCCGTTGTCAGTGGTTAAGAAACTATGGATAAAAAAGGCACAATTCTAAGATATAAATTAAAATATTTGACAATGTGTATTATTTGATTTCTGACGTAACTAAGAGAATTTTATTTGTAATATACAGGGTAGCACAGAAACTTGGAAGAATTTGAAAGGGAGATCTTCAGAATTTTATGTAACGCTCCTAGGTGCGACTTTGCATTCGCCAAAAATGCGACCAAAGAACTTTGTTGATTCAGTGATCCCATTAAAATCATAAGGGAAAACCCAGGAAAAACCTTATGAACTATCCTGATATTGGGTTGTTCACAAGGACATGAACATTAGCAATTTCTTCCTTAATCATCGACAACCAGGAACGACTGAATTCTACGGAGGTAGTAGCGATACAATCGTTTTCATTTAACAAAATTAAAGCAGACTCTTTTAGTTTTCTTTTGGTGTTGTGTTCTTCTTTGTGTAATATAACTGAATTTTGAAATTGTATTTTATCACCAAGGTCCCAAGCATGTTCACAAATTTTGGATTTTTCAAATTGTCGTTTTTTATGTAATTTTTGTGTTCGTTTATTCGACCATTCGGAGGTCTAGAGGTTTCTCCAATATAGAATTTATTACATTCATAAGGGATTTTATAAATGCAATTTTTTGTATTTTGAGTTGTGTTATTTGGTTTGGTTTTTGATATAATTGATTTTGGTGTATTTCTTGTTTTAAATGATGTTTTGATATTATATTTGTTAATATATATATATATATATATATATATATATAGTTATCAACATAAACTATAATCATCCAAATTCAGTAAAAAGAGGTATCATTAAATCTCTATATGACAGAGCAAAAACCAACTGTTCTATCATCAATAAATTCAATGAAGAAAAAACGTTTATAAAAAATGTACTTTCTGCCAATCATTACCCAAATAAATTTATTAATAACGAGTTAAACAATATGGAATACCAAACAATCTCTAACAAACAACATCAAACTTCACCAAGCAACACTGACTCCCAAGATAATCACATTAATACAATAACTATACCATACATACAAGGTCTATCAGAAAGATTAAAAAGAGTGGTAAACAGATATAATATCATTTAAAACAAGAAATACACGAAAATCAATTATATCAAAAACCAAACCAAATAACATAACTCAAAATACAAAAAATTGCATTTATAAAATACCTTGTGATAGTAATAAATTCTATATTGGAGAAACTTCTAGACCTTTGAATGTTCGAATAAACGAACACAAAAATTACATAAAAAAACGACAATTTGAAAAATCCAAAATTTGCGAACATGCTTGGGACCTTGGTCATAAAATACAGTTTCAAAATTCAGTTATATTACACAAAGGAGAACACAACACCATAAGAAAACTAAAAGAGTCTGCTTTAATTTTAAACGAAAACGATTGTATCGCCACTACCTCCGTAGAATTCAGTCATTTCTGGTTGCCGATGATTAAGGAAGAAATTGCTAATGGTTATGTCCTTGTAAACAACCCAATATCGGGATAGTTCATAAGGTTTTTCCTAGGTTTTTCCTTATGATTTTAATGGGATCACTGAATCAACAAAGTTCTTTGGTCGAATTTTTGGCGAATGCAGTATCTTATAACAAAGTCGCACCTAGGAGCGCCACATAAAATTCAGAAGACCTCCCTTTCAAATTCTTCCAATTTGAAAGGAACTTTATGATTATATGATCTTTAGAAGTTTCTGTGCTACCCTGTATATTACAAATAAAATTCTCTTAGTTACGTCAGAAATCAAATAATACACATTGACAAATATTTTAATTTACATCTTAGAATTGTGCCTTTTTTATCCGTAGTTTCTTAACCATTGACAACGGGGTCTGATCTAGACCCCGAAACGTTTGGAATTGACAGCAATTTTCTTTAAACTATGATGTTATTTCCCAAGAAGTACATAGACATTGTAAAACGTAATGTTCTAACAATACATTTTCCATTTTTTGTAATATATTACTGAATAATATTGGTAGTTTCATTTGTCGTGATCGTTCTTATCAATCGTTTACTAACGAATTTAATTTTAATTACCCCCGTATGGTCATCATCGTCATCGTCAAACAGAGTGGCCGTCTCTTCTTTCCTTCTATCTGACAGCAGATCAGGACGGTGGCGCGCGATACTAATTGCCTTGGGCCGCGCAGCTGAGACACACTATACGTATCGCTTATCATCGTCATTATGCAAATGTCCGTTAGATATGAAAAGATATTTACGTTTTCGGAGCACCGGGTATTTGACTCGATATGTGTACGGTAGCGGGCTTCAGTTACCCCTTCGATATCGATACATCGAAAACACATTCTCAATGACACTTGATGGCATTCGTGTAACAAGAGAACCGCTGTTTACTGATTGCGTTATGATCTGTGTAATTAAGCCAAACATCTGTAGAAAGATTAGTGAGAAATGTAAATTTATTTGAATTAGGTATATCTCAAAATGATCGTCTTATCATTTAGAGAAGGAAGAATATGTGGAAGTGGAAAAGGTATTTCCTAATGCAGTTTGGAAAGAAAAAATAATTTTGAGAGATCTGAAAACCAGCCATCTTAAGCTTCATAATTATCTTGGTACTCACTATGAGCTTTGAAAATGAAGCAAGAGTAAAAAGGTTGTAATATATCATCCCTCTTCCTCGAAGTTTCCTTGGACTTCCATCGTCTTGAAGTGGTTGATCTCACAACGTTTCAATAGCTGTAAATCTGCTATCGTCATCAGGTAAATGATAGGAAATTCAGATTATCCTTCTCCTGAAAGTAGTTCTTCATGCAAGAAGATGGATTGCCTATGGGTTCCCCGTTATCACCAACCATCGGCAAAATCTACATGGAATGGTTCGAAGAACATGCAGTGAGGAGTTACGAGAAGCAGCCTAAGCTATGGTTGAGGTATGTCGTTGACACCTTTATTATTTGGCAACATGGAGAGGCAGACCTACAGGCATTCCTGAGGCACCTGAACCAATCCCAATCATCCATTAGATTCACCATTGAGATGGAAGAGAGTGGGTGCCTACCATTCCTTGATATAAAGCGTCAAAGGACTAGGACCGGAATCAAAACAACAGTCTACAGGAAGGCTACGCATACAGGATTATACCTTCACTACAATTCCAACCACCCAACAGCAACGAAAACTGGCATCATCAAAACACTAATCCATAGAGCCAAAAATATCTGCAGCACACCCGAAGCCCTCAAAGAAGAACAAGTGAAACTTAGGGAAGACCTTTTGGCGAATGGATATCCGGAAACGATCAAAACCAAGGCGTTTGAAGAGCTGGACAAACCACCTAGACAGGAAGAGGACATCACGGTAGCAACTCTGATTTTACCGTATACTAAAGGCTTGTCGGAGAAACTTAGAAGAATTGCAAACAGCTATGGAATCAGAATGATCTTCAAAAGCAACAACACCTTAAGGAGCATGATAACAAGAACGAGGCCCGACGCACCAGCAATACCAAAGAACTGTATATACAGCATACCGTGTGAATGTGGCAATCTTTACATTGGAGAGACAAAGCGATCGTTGGACACCAGGATTAAGGAGCACCGCACAGCTACTCAAAGGGCGGAGGTAACGAAGTCTGGGCTAGCTAATCTTGCATGGACCGAACACCATAATATCAACTGGGACCAGGCCAGAGCGATTCACAAGGAAGAGCACTGGTACAAAAGAAAATTCATAGAGACAGCATATATAATCTCGAACGAAAATAATTAGGGAGCCCAGCGCCCAAATTAAAAATATTTGGAGAGCTCTTCTTCGGCCTCTGCCGCTAGGCATTACCGGCAACCAACCTCCAGGTACGAGGACGCTGATTGGACCAGATAAGACCCAATGCCCATGACCGGCGACGCATGACGGGTTAAGAGTATAATATAAATACGACGGATAATCTGAATTTCCTATCATTCACCTGATGGCGATAGCAGATTTACAGCTATTGAAACGTTGTGAGATCAACCACTTCAAGAGGATGGAAGTCCAAGGAAACTTCGAGGAACGCGTTACATTGTCTACCAACTTCATACTAATATCATCCCCCGTAGAAGGGCTGTTAATATTATCTATAGTTAGAAGTTCTTCATACACTTCATAGCTTTTGTTTACTTTTTCAATAAAAAGCAACACCTGAAAAGTGTCTGACACATTTAATGCGAGAGAAAATCATTCAAACTGTCCATTTCGGTCAGCCAGTCGAGATACTATATTTTTTGCGCTGTCTTCTACCTTCCGAGACACAGTGTTTGCTGACAAACTGACAGTTTTAAATAAATTTATCTTTTGGTGCACATTTTTTTCAGCTACTGCTGTTACGCAATCTTTGATCACTTCGCCATTCGTGAATGTGTTTCTAGATTTTGCAATTTCGAGGGCAACATGAAATCTGGCAAGAGTTGCAGCTCCTTGTTCAGTATTGACTCTGATAAGCAATTCAAATTTAATGTTATATTTTTTCAGAATGGCTATGGTTTTATTGCAAATCAAACGCCTTATTACATGACATAGTGAAAGTGCACTCACTCTCTATTTTTTTATTCTTTTCCACAATAGTAATTCACACACAAAATCAAAACAATTCAAAATGCTGTGACGCAAGGTGTTGGGGGCGGTTCGAAGATGCCTTTTACCAATTACTGTCACCTCGAAGAAACCAGAATAGCCTAGAACTTTCTCAAGCCAACGAGAAAGTACAACTAGCGATATCTGTTAGCATTTGTAGACTGTACAAAGAGGGTACCACTTTCTCTATGGACCACCAAGCGTTCAGAAAATTAAAACAGCTTTGGCCCTTGGAACTAAATGGAGTAATCTGTTTAGTCCTAAGGACGGAAAGTTTAGCGAGCGATGGTTATGGTCCAACGTATGTAAAAATTATTTAAAATTAAAACATCTCATAGATTAATTGTAAAATTAAATATAATTGCATATACTTCGATGTTGACAAATAAAATGACAAGTATTCATAATATATGATAACTTTAATTACCACTGACTATAATGCATAAGTTGTTAACACTTATTTAGTATAGTTAATAGCGAATAACGTTCCGCATGTTCAGAAAACCAAAATCAAAATGAGTTATGTATTCCTTGAGATATTTCAATATTAGAAAACTTGTAGGTTCTTTTAATCTATTTTTTAATCTATTTACACCAAAAAATATTTCTTCAGATTCGTTACTCCCAAAACTAGACAAACAACCTGAATAGGTGGCATAACTTTTAAATCTAGAATCCCAGCCCAGCTGAAGACAAAAGCATCTGTTGCACCCAGATTGTAAAATTTGGTTTCTGAAAAAAGGAATTTAAAAAAAACTTCAAGGGTACTTGGACTAATGCAAGATCAAAATACCAAGGAGAAATTGACGAGAATAAACTGGATAAAAAGGAAGATTCATTAAACAGATGTTATTCAATGTCAAGTTCCTGAAATCGGAAAAGCCATTTCAAGGAATCACCTAGTTAAAATTTTGGTTCTAGCTTTGGTTGGCAGTTGTAGTATTTTCATTATCTCCCCTTACAATGAAAAGGAACGTAAGTGGATCCAAGACCTTACTCCAAAAGCTATTAAGCGAAGCATGTAATGTCAAAACGCCGGTAACGCCAATTGTAATGGCAAACCTAACACCTTATTACGGCCCACGTGGTAAACGTTGACACCAGAGTGCAAGGTAGCTTCAGTGGAGACGTAAGTTAACTTTCCAATATAAAGATGTTCTGGGCGCCAGGTAGATTCTCTGCCTATTTACCCCAGCTAACCGCCTAAGATAACCTACCAATCCTCCGCGGCTACAATAAATCTATAGATAAGGGTTCCATGACTAATAAAACCTCAGTATATTGTCAGTTACGTCACAACAAACCCACTTCAATAAAACTCTTAATAAAACAGTAAATAATTTAATGAACTTATAAATTATCTCAATACAATCCTGCAAAAATATCAAACACAAGTCGACCCGTAGCTTACTTCATATACCGACATGCACATATCTATAGTTCAACCAAGAATCAACATTACATAACCTGATACACTAAGTGCAAATTATTACCAAAATCAACAAATGTAATAATCAATTAATGTTCAAATGAACCTATATAAAATTAACAAGTGTTACCAAAAGCATTAATCAAAATATTCAAATGTTGTTGTGATCCGTAAACATGCACAACAATAAGATACTTCAATGAGCAATATTCAGAATAATCTCTAAGTGAATAATGACATCTAAACTGTGAAAAATTCAAAATTGTATCAAATTCAATAACCGTACTGTTATTCTGAAATCTGAAGCCAAAAATTCAGTTACTGACAAAAATGTTTAATTACATTTAAACGTCAAGAAAAATCGATAATGATTTCATAAATCTAGAAACAAATATTATCTTTAAAACATCCAAAATGATTCAATTAATAAGTCCACAAAATACCAAATATTATCAATATCTAATAAATCAGTAATCATGAAATGATGTACAAAATATAGCACTACAGGAAATGTATAAATATCAAATTTTATGAGCAAATTAACAGTCAAAAGTTTGACTAAATAATCAGGTTCTTTATTAAAGTTAATAAGTTTAATGTGAAAAGCAAATCATGAGCAAAACTTAGATAAATTAAATCAAATTACAAAGGTACCTTGTTACACATGCGATGACACAACACTCAGCTGTCCTCTGTAGAATCGAAGCAAACACACGCCGTCGTTGCTACGGCAACCAGCGAAGATTTCCAGTTTTCAAAAAACCAAAATGGAACTCGTTCGAATGATTACAAGACTTGCCAAAACTTCGGTAAACTAAGTGAAGCTGATAGCCACATCTACTGAAGATAAACAAGGTCTTGGGTGGGCTAAAAGTCTTACATACGATGTTCAATTGGTGGTTGACCAGTTAGTCGTCCAGGAAGGCCAACGAGAGTCCATGCAAATATTCAGCAATCAAATCCTCACAAATGAGAACGTGTTTCCACTAATTCTCAAAAATATCAGAGAAAATGAGTGATGAGCTTGTCTTAAATCCTCAAACGAGTGTGGTTCCCGTTAAAATCCAAAAATATCACAAATCCAATAACGGAACCAACGATTAAAGTGTATCCTACTAAATCCCAATCAATGGATGGCACAAAATTGCCAGTATAAATTCAGATTACACTTGTATACATCTATCACCACTCTTCACCATATACTCTTTCTCCAAGTACTACACAACATGCATCCTTTCACTAGGACGGTCAACGGGCAACAACCGTTCACCAGGACGGCCAACGAGCAACTCCGTTCTTTCGACAACTGACGTTCAAAAATCCCACCAACCCATCCAAATTCTAATACTAACATCGTCTAAATCCCTACTTACAACCTTCTTCTTTCTCGACAATCCACAACATCAATGCTCGAAATGTACCGTGCTCGAATCTACTTTTCTACATCTTCTTCCCATAAATGTCATTAACCCATTTAGAACGTGTGATTCCGCCCTTAGCAACTCGCTTCGAACGTCAAAAGAAATCCAACCAACAATTTAACCTAAAATAAATTTATATCAAAACAAATCAATACCAAATAAAAAGCGAGAATCTTTCCAATGCGAATGCTGATTTAATTTTCCAAAGACCTTTACACCATTTCGCGTAAGCCAACCAAAATATTCGCCTTGGAACCTGCCATGTTATAACTTCTAGTTGCGTGAATAACAATGTCGCAAGAGCCAGATAAAACAAAATACATTTGGAACTGGAATTATTATAAAGGCGCCTAACACTGGGCTCGACCTTAATGCTGTGGATATTTAATTTACATAGTATATGTAAAATCACGACGTCTGACAGCGGCGGAACATTGATGTAGTGTTCCATAGATATTAAAAATATATATGCTTTAAGCAACATTTTTATGGAAAAATTTGAAGAACACATAATTTTCACAAAACAGATAAAACTTATGGTTTGGTGACGTTATTTTGATGATATATTCTTTATTTGGGAATATAATTTTGAAGACTTACATAAATTACTTAACGACATTAACAACAAACCTATTCAGTTTACACTAGACCTTGAACAAAATAAGAAATTATCTTTTTCAGACATTTTAATAGTAAAAACACAATCGACATTTGAAACAGAAGTTTACAGAAAATCGACTCACACTAACTAGGAAGCTTTCGGTTCAAAAATTGTAATTTTAGATTAGATATATTAATTCACTATTATCATTATTATTGCATTACATCTCCCCGACTTGACCATATAAAGTATGGCAGCATACTCCCTCCAAGTTTCAGATGTTTGGCAGCCATATCTGCATCTGTCGTTGTTTATAGAAGCGTCTTTAACGATGTACTTTAGGTAGTTCTTAGTTGGAATGACTTGATCTTGGATTGCCAATATAAAGCCTTCCGATTTAGGAAACATGATCAGAAATCAACCAGTAGTTCGACGCTGAACTGTCAACATAATCTTGGTTGACGTCATTTATATGTCTTCCATAAAAGGGTTTCTCTCTTCATTTGAGCAGTTTCTGATCACTTGGCTGGTGGTGCAACATTTGAGCAGTTTCTGATCACTTGGCTGGTAGTGCAATTGGACTTGTTCTGTCAGTCGCAATGTTGTTGTCATCAACTTGGCATATGACTCTGTGTAGATCAGAAAATTCTGCGAGTTTTTGGAAATGACATCGCAAATTAGAAATTTGTTGATCTAGAAGCTTACTTATATTGGTCAATCCTGTTTCTCCTTCATACCGTGGCAACGTTGTATGTTTGACATAGCTCTTTGGATGGTGATTTTGAGCTTTTGTTAGTAGAACTCGAACTTCCCGTTGTAGTTGTTCAAAAATTTTACTGTTAAGCTTGGTTTTCAACAGTCGTCTTACCCTTCTATAGGTCCTTTGTCATGGTGGAGTGATCAATACGTTAGCCTGCTTTATTCAAAGATATTTATAAGTATGACCTTCGGTCACGGATTCAACTGAGGTGCTATCTCCTATTTCGTAGGGCGCCTGCCGTATTTTGCCTTTAACTACATTAACAATTTGGCATTCGTCTAGGCCAAATTGCATATGGATGTCTCTAGAGGACCCTTCTACTATTTCAAGCATATCATGCAGCTGTTGTTTCGTAGCTGCCATCAACTTTAAGTCGTCCATGTTTAACAAATGGTTTATCTTTAATGCTTGTACGTTGTTGTGTTTGAGACTGAACCCAAAATTAGTTTGTTAGAGAGAGGGTTCATGGCAAGGCAGAACCACAGCGGGCTGACAGAACCTCCCTGGAATATACTCCTTCTGATAGGGATAGAGTCGGTGTGTATGGAACAGTCGGCTTTACTCAGAAAGGTTTTGGTTTGCCATATTCTAAAAAGTTATCAATAAAGTTATTTACGTTATAGAGTTTGAGCACCTGAATGAGCCAATCATGTGGAACTGAATCAAAGGCATTTTTGTAGTCCACATGTGCATATGCCATGTAGAGATTTCGTCGTTTGGTGTGGGCTTGATTTGCATTACATTATTCTTCTTCTTCTTTCTCAGCTTATCTATTAATGGATGTTAGCGACCACACTTTCCATGACTTTCCCATCTCTGGCTGTGTGGATCAACGTCTGTATATCATGCATGCCTGTCCATTGTCTTACATTCCGCAGCCACGACATTTTCTTCCGTCCCAATCCTCTTCTGCCCTCGATCTTGTCCTCGATAATTAACTGGAGAAGCTGGTACTTATGGTTACGCATGATGTGACCTAGGTATGCAGTCTTTCTTTTTTTTTATAGTGTTGAAGAGTTCTCGTTCTTTATTAATACGTCTGAGCACGTCCTCGTTTCTTATTTTGGCCGTCCATGGTATCTTAAGTATTCTGCGGTATATCCACATTTCGAGAGCTTCCAATTTGTTTATATCATTTATAAGACGTAGCATTTCACAAATCTCATGCTAAGATCAAGGTAGAAATCGTTACAGGTGAAGACTTTTTTAAATTTCAGGAATGCGCCTCGGGCTTGTTCGATTCTGCACTTAATTTCCTTGTCCGATGACCATTCCTCATAAATCCATACTCCCAGGTACTTAAATTTTTCTACTCGTTCTAAGAGTTTTCCTTTATATATTAAGCTGGAGTTTCGAAACTCATCCACCTCTCTCGTGACAACCATGAATTTTGTCATTTGTGTGTTAATGCCAAGTCCCATATTTTGACTACATTCTCCTACCACATCAAACAACTGTTGTAAATCCTCCATGTTATCCGCAATCAGGACTGTGTCATCAGCGTATCGTATGTTGTTTATCCAGACTCTAATTCCAATTTCCTTGTTCTCTAGCGAGTCCTGAAAAATGGCCTCTGAGTAAACAAGAGCGGCGAGAGTATACACCCCTGCCTTAGTCCTCTACGGATACAGATTTGGTTGGTTAGGCCGTTTGCTGATCTAACCCGAGCTGATTGGTGCCAGTATAAGTTTTCGATACATCTAATGTCTTTCTGGTCTAAATCACGTCTCCTGAGAAGCTGCATAAGTTTATGGTGTTGCACCCTACCGAAAGCTTTTTCGTAGACTATGAAACATAGACATACGTTTTTTCGCTGTTCCTAGCAGTTCTGCACTAATACCTGCGTCGCTACTAGCGCTTCCCTGGTGCCTATTCTCAGGAATATTTTTAGGGAATGACTCATGAGACTAATCAGTCTGTGTTCCTCGCATTTTCGTGCGCTGATCTTTTTTGGTAGAGGGGTGAGAGTCGAAGATAACCATTGCTCCGGGTAGAGACCAGTGTCGTATATTTGGTTAAACAACTTGAAAAGGACTGCAAGCCTCTCTCGTCTAGAAGTTTGAGTATTTCTGATTAATATATTATTAATAAGCATTTGATATAGGTATTTTGAATAAATAATACAACATAATATTTCTTCATATAATCGTTTATATTTTAATTCCCTTAGTTTAACAATTCTTTGATTCACGAGTCGACCCTGGCTTACGCACAAGCTAACCTTTATTATTGAATGCACGAAAATGTGCGCGCTAGACGAAGACAGGGTGATACTTCATATACTCCGTGACGATGACTGATGTGTTTTTTTTCTTTTTCGTCTTCGTCCACAGAGTCCTCCGACCGAAATCGGAATTGTCATCATGCCGAGATCTGATAAGGAGAGTAGCTTTTAAGGGGGCTACACACAGCCCGTGGGGGGTACCACCGACAGCGGGGAGTCCTAAAACAAACAGCGTGTCTCGGCGTTATGAGTCTCCGGTAAAGGATTTCCTACTGGGTATCCACTTTATACGCGGGACTAGGGTTTTTAACGTTATACTGCATTGTGGGAAGATTGGATTTTCTTCAGATTTAGGAATATTTCATAATACTATGATGACCGTCGAATGATATGAATTAAGACTTTTTTGTGAATTAAAATAACATTGGCTTTTCAGTGTTTATTATTTTAATTTATTTTGCAATTTTTTACTATAATTAATCAACTAATAACGGTTTACAGAAGTATTAATTGAATAGATAGTAATTCTACAATAATCAGGATAAAATGTATGGCTGTTGTCGAGAACGTGCGGTGTAAATAATCCAAATACATTTTGTTACATTTGTGGTGAATATATATGTAGTGAAAAAGTATAACAGATTCAATGAAGAAGACATACGTTGATAACTTTAATATCTAGATCAGCGGTCGGGGAACTTTTTTAATCATTACCCCAAAATATTTTTGTGTAAGTTGATATTACCCCATGGCGAAGAGCAAAAAAAACGAAATCGCCCCTTTTTAGCATCTTTCATATTACATGATAATTTTGAAAAGAAAACAATAACTAAAAATTTAATTTAAACATCATTTATTCAATTTATCAATGTAATACCTAGTAAGAAATAACGGTAATAATAGTAATATAAGTAATATACAGTTGAGGAAAGAAAAATTCGCCCCCGCAGAAAATATAAGTAAATGATAATTTTGTTATTTTGTAATTCATATGATATTTTTCTTGTATTATTAGACGAAAATCTAGTTTAAATTTTATATTAGCAACCATAAAAAATACTTTTTAATTCAAATGATTTTTTTCGAGGAAAAAAATTCGCTTTTCTGACGAAAATGATGGCCCTGATATTTATACAAATCCAAATAAGAATGGTGGTACAAACAAAAATTAGAATTGAAAAAATTAGAAAAAAAAATAATTGAAAGAATTCTTTCTTCACGTTTTGGAGAAATGATGTTGTTTCATGTTCGATACAATTGCTTCAAAATTGGGACTTTTTGATGTAACAGCGATTTGAATACAGTCTTCGCGTTTAATCGATTTCATTAGAGTGGAAAAGCCTTGTTCGCACAAATATGTTGTCCAAATGGCAACAATTTTTTAACCGCCTCTTCATGTGCAATTTTGAAAGCCTTTGCATCTTTTGACACTTAAAAAGACGACAGATTTGGTTTACTCTCAAATTGAATACGTGCTTCAGTATTAGATCAAAGTTCAAGAATTGCTTCTGCCAAACCTGAAGGTTCTTCTGATATCATAGCAATTTCACATTTAAAAAGATCTACAATCCAACTGACAGTAGGTGTATCAAGATCTGGAAAGTAATCTGAAACCCGCTTTCTGAGTTTGATAAGAAAGATGTCTTACAATTGTGTCCTGTATGTCAGCAAAAGTAATATTTTCGCACTCTTCCAAAAACAAAGCTAACCTTGAAAAAGAAACTATCTTGTTCTGTTCTACTTTCTGTCTCCGATATTGCAGCTTTATTCCAAACGCTGACACTATTTCTCTTGCTGAAATGATATTAATATTCTTTCCTTGCAATTCTTTGTTTAATATATTTATACTCTCAAAAATGTCCGCTAAATATGCGAGATATGCAACCCAGGAAGAGTTTTTAAACTTATCTGCGAGAATATTTTTTTGATCAACCATAAAAATTTCAACTTCCGTTTTCAGAGTCCATAGTCGATTTAGTACATTTCCGAGAGAGGTTTATAAAATAGCAAATTAAAAATATATACATTTTACTCACAAAAGTTTCATTTTTACCTGCAAAAAATTCATTTTTACCCCATTAGGGGTAATTTACCCCGGTTCCTCGACCGCTGATCTAGATGAAGGCTGTGAACAAACAGTGGGTTTCAAACATTGTGTGCAACTTGTCAGGGCCGGATTTACATAAAGGCACTTTGGGCACTGGTCCAGGACCCTCAGCAAATTGGGGCCCCACCAACTGTAGACCAAAATTGAAAAAAATATATATTTGAAGAAAAAATCCAACAAAAATTGTAAATGAAAGCCAAAATCCAACAATCAAAAAAACAAAGATACAATGTTTATATTGTATGAATATTGATTTTGAAAATTTGTTAGTACATTTTTGTACTCTCAAGCGTATATATAAATTATATTTAAGATTTATTTTAATATGTGAGAACAGGAGATGCAATTAAATTTAGTAGGTAACTGTAGATAGACCGAGTAAGATACATATTTTAAGCCAAGGGGAAGGGCTCCTCAAACACAAATAAGCAAATTTCAAAACCATTTTTCTCGAACAAATTATAACCGATTTGTTTGAAAATTTGCATACGTTATTTTTTTAATTAATTTTTTTTAGTGCTATATATATTTTGTATAATTTTATTTCTTTGGACATATTTTATATAAGTATGTAAAAATCGATTTATCTGACATGTTTTATTAAAAATAATAAAAATATGACCGGCAATTGTGAATCTCATAAGTGTGCCCCATTAGTTTTATGCCCAGGGGCTCCCACCAGTTTTGTGCCCAGGGGCCTCCACCAACTTAAATCCGGCCCTGCAAGTTGTCTAGTGAACATTTAAGATAGTGGGCAAATGGTAAAAACGTATACACTTAAAATATAGTGTGCAGATGATTTGGACAAAACCGAAAAATCACATTGATGACTGTTAATTTTTGTGTTGTCGAATTAGATTGTATAAACAAAAGAACTGTGTTCAGATGACGTACCATCTCCTATGAGTCAAGATATTTCAGATCCATTAGATCCTTAGAGTATGTATCTTCTGGAGATAGCCTGCAGTGCACAATGCTGTCGTAAGACAAAAGAGTGAGAGAGAGGGCAATAGAGACGGCAAGAGAATATTTCACTCGACCGGGAGCTGCTTCCAGTGAAATACGTTCAGCATGTTGTTCATTGGCTGCTTCCGCCCACTAAGTGTAATAGCCTCTTACTGTCTCTATTGCCCTCTCTTTCTAGCGTTGCCACAATTTTATACATGATAGGCTATATCTAGATAGTACATGATTTAAGATTAGATCTATCAGATGTGACGAACGTGACAGTTATACTTGAAGTGTCAACAGCGTATACAGTTTTTTCCCAATATGCTTTGATTAGAGAGCCTAACCTTTCGAAAGAGCGATTTGAGCTACTAGCATCTAGATCCCAAGAAAATATATTTAACTGTTCGTCGACAAATCATTGACTAGTAGCGAAAAACAAAACAAAAATGTGTCTTTAGGAGTTCCCCAGGGCACACTATTAGGTCCGTTGAACTTACAGAGAATATTCATACATTTCGAGGAGGATAGGGCGGTATCTTGTAAGTTCAGGTTGAGGGACCAATTGAAAACACAATTTGAAAAAAACTTTTTGACCGCAGGGAACAGGTTTCAGGATAACAAGCTAATGCTTAACGTTCAAGGCACTAAATATATGTCATTTGAATCATATAAAACCCACCTAAACTGGGAAATTTTAGACATCATTGCTAGCAACAGAGATGATGACCTTTTCTGTATACCAGTTTACAACTCACTAATACATAGGAAAAATTATAAAGGTTCCAATATTGAACCCTGTGGAACCTCCCTATATAGTCATAATAGCTACTATATTATTTTTTAACCGATTTCCAAAAAGAAGGAGGTTATCAATTCGTCGCGTATTTTTTTTTGTATGTATGTAACTCGATTTCTTCTCCTGTGGTGAACCGTTTTGAATGAATATGGTCTTGTTTAATAGAGTATATATCCGGATTGGTGAAACTTCAAATTTGGGAAAAGAATTCTATTGTTAAAGTGATGAAATTTGTGAATGAATACATGCGTGCATGGAAATCGACCAATATCCCTAACATATTGGTCGATTTTTCGAAATCTCCTTATGGATATTTATAGTTTTTTAACGTTTAATCTATTAAGGAAGATCACTAGCTGATCTCATATACGTTTCTGGGACATGCAACTTGCAGTTTTGCAGAAAATCGCGGAATATTCCAATATTCTTATCAAAAATTTCATCGAAGTGACATAACGGACATTTCCTCATAAATGCT
Organism: Octodonta nipae; assembly: GCA_034190945.1. NCBI lineage: Eukaryota > Metazoa > Arthropoda > Insecta > Coleoptera > Chrysomelidae > Octodonta > Octodonta nipae. Next base: position 35,714,496 of record CM067216.1, on the reverse strand, counting down.
TTAATTCCAACGTAATAGTGCGGGAATTGTAGGCTTTAGAAGTTTTAATTGCAAATTTGAAAATTTTCTATGTACTTCTCAAGCATATAGGTAGTAAAGCATAGTATTTTCTGCTCTTCAAATCAATGAGTACCAAGCTCGTTTTGTTTGTATACCAGGCAAATACCTATTTAAATGAAAATTTTTCCATTTTGCGAAGACGGTGCTTTGGTGTCACATTCTCCCGGCCTAATAGAAAATTCAGTGACATGTCAAACCCTAAACTGCTATTTGGGGCGTTTGTACAAAGGGTATGTATTTATAGCAAACAAAATCACAAAGTAAACTGATAGCAGGAGTTGCATTTATATCATGATTGAAATATAGGACGGAATTGAATGATAGTGGTCGATATGCAGCCGTAGGTATAGATGGTTGGAATATAGGGTGGAGTGGACGTTTGTTGGTATAAAAATGTTGGAAAAAATGTGTAATTAAAATTATATAGGGTGGTTAAAAAACTGTTATATGATGTGGACGTAAACATATCTTATACAGGATGGTTGAAATATATGCTGGAGTTGAATTATATTCATACAGTGTTAATAGAAAATTATTTATTTCGTAGCCCATTAGAAGTTGCATAAAGTGTGGAGACGAATTAATGTTATACAGGGCAATAATATAAAATGTTAAAAGTGAAATAATTTATGTGGTAGCCCACAAGGAGTTATATACGATGGTTGAAATATAGGACGGATTTGACACTGTAAATAACAAATTTATGCTTGTCCGTGGGTCGTATGTACAGGATACTTGGTACATAGGGTGGAGTGGAATTATCTAAACTTATATAGGGTTGTCAAAAAAGTTGAAAAAAGGTTTCATGGTCCATAAGGCATTAATATATTTTGGGCTTATTATATCAACTAAATTTAAAATTATTAACCATTTAATAAATATATCAAATGTTGCAGACCTAACCCGAACTATCTCATTTCTGATAGATAAGGTATTTATTAGAGATATAATAATTTGATTATCTAACTTCATATCAATTATCGAATTTGCTCTATTAAAATTATAGGACAGTGAGAAAAGAAATATTTTTCAATGTTAATATAAATACCGACATTTTGATTTGCTGAAATTGATTTATGAGTTGTTGCAAAAGGGCATTTGCATTAAGTGCATCTTGTACTAAAATATATAAATAAATTAGATTTAAAAAACCTCAGTTCTAGTAGTGCATTCATATATTTAAACGAGCATTACTGTTGATATGTAGTAATATAAAAAAATAATACTTACAGCCTTTGATTATGCAGGATGTTGGAAGAATAACGCACAGACATGAAAAAAAAAAGAAATTAATTAGTGGTATTATACAAACATGTTAAAAAAATAGTGTTTAAGAATTGGGTATCTAGATTTGTTAATGATGTAATAATATTTAATCCAATAGTAATTGGCTGACCCAGCTTAACACAATACGCAAACCTAGAAGGTAATAACAATTAAATTTGAAGAATATAGGTAACGAGAATTCTGAAAAAAAATGAGAGCTTCAACTTTGAGATTAATAAGTTACAATAATAAAGTTTCTATTTTTAAATATATTTGAAATGTACTTCAACCTGTTGGCAATTTTGTAACCTATTTCGTGTTTCATGTTCAGCATTTGGTATTATTCCTCTAGTAATGCTGTTATGATGATGATGATGATAAATTGATCAGTCATCAACTAGTCACATCAAAAGTGTTTTTCTTCTTCCAAGGTTGGCCATACGACCGGTAGTGGTCTTGATCTTATTGACCATAAACAAGTGTTTTAATAATGTAAATAAGAAATATAAAGTACCACTACTTTAAATGTCGATTTTCAATAAATACTATTGATTACTGTACTGTATGCCTATATTTTCTTTTTATTATTTTTCACTGAATTCCTTCAATTATCTTTTCCTATTTTCCATTTGAAGATCGATTTATTTTCCCTTTTTTTCCATTTATAGAATGATTTAACGCATGGATATCAATCAAAGTGAACTCTTGCACATGTGTTTATTAAAAAATATGGAAAATGAACTGTTTCTTGAAATAATGTAACTAAAAATTCTTCACCATTTGTGACTAGTAGGTGTGATTGAGTAGATAAATGCAGAAAACTATTTACATAATCGGGGCAGCCTTTGATTCCCGTTTAGACACGCACTTAACACAAATTAACGCTAATCACTCTTAGAGCGTCCTTTTCACTATCAAACCGTCTTTATGGGATTTCTATAACCAAAAACAGATTCATTACTCGGATGATGGCTTAAATACTCGGGAAATAACTGGCTCTAAACCTAATTATCTAACCTAAGACGAACACACACGTGCGGCTGCCTCGACATCTTAAACGGGAATCTTTCAAAAGTGTTAATATAAGTAATATAATACTAAGTTCATTTGTTTCATTCATTATAATTTTTTTACTTCGAGGTGTCATTCTTTTGTACGCAAGACAATATATATGATAAATAATATTTCTGGTTGGGAACCTTCATCAGTTGCGCTTCCCATAATATGATGTCCTCTCGAATACTTATTTATGTATTTGATACATGACAGTAAATTTGTAGACGCGAGATTTAAGGCCGACATCTAGGATTTTCAGTGAAACTAGTACACAGAGGCTTCGAATCTGGAGCCGTTCCGTGTAATTGCTGTTCTTCCGTAACTCCTAGGTTAGAATGTCACGATAAAATTCTCAGGTTATTTTACCTGTCAGAAATATATGAAACCCTTTTACTTCGTCATATATTCGGATAAGTTTAAAATTCGACGTTTTCGAAGGATTTTTAACTTTCCGGTTCATCGGACCTGAGTCTTACAGATTTTTAGATATTTTTTAAACACTAACGTAAATAAAAAAAATAGCTAGGTAATAGCAAATTAACAATAAACTGCAATATTTTTAGACTGTACCCTGTATACATGTTAATAACTAATTCATTAACGAAGTGACTTCGGGAATAGCACCAGGGCATCTGTTAACAATTATTGCAACAACATCGATATATATATTTAGCGGCGACTAAAATGAGTATAATTTTAGTAGTTGGCAGTCATTTTTCATCATACACTAAAAACAAACAGAGACAGAATCCCACTATCAGACGTTTCAATCTCTCGATGTGTGTACGTTGTTTATTGCGACGGGACGTAAATTTGGAGGCATTAATGATGGATGTCATTAGGAAAGACCTCAAGCAATTCATTCAATACTAAAACGTTATTTTTAAACGTCCCCGTGACGTGCTAACAAGACATAATGATGGATGAATGGTTTTTCTGTGTGCTTGTGGTCGATCGACGCAGGGTACACCCTCATTTTCTTCTATTTGACCTCGAATTCGCAACAAATTATTAAGAAAGTATTTTAAAGCGATTAAAATGACTGCCTATGAAGTCCTTTCCGTTTCTTGTTCTCAGGATCTGAATTTGAAATCGAAAGTTCTGGTGAGAAAAAATATAGATTGGTTAATGTCAAGTTTAAAATCTGTGGAATTTGTCCCAACGCGGCCGTAGATGATAACTCGTTGGATTTAGTTTTAGACCTTCTTTTCTATTACAACTGTTGTGATGTTTAAACATTTTATGGTTTCCAGCTTTAGGCAAGTATGGTAGTAGTAAAGATCCCAGTGACCCAGTGTTAACATTAGAAGTTTACAGAATACCCTGTTCTTGTGGCCCTGTATACAGGATGAGTTTTTTTTGATGATCAGTATGGGGATCTCGGAAACTAGAGGAGATAGAGCAATGGTAAAATTGGGAAAGATTTGCAGTTTTGCTGGCCCAATTTAATGACATTTTCAGATTTTTGTAAAAATCATGGCTTAGTAGATATTTTGAAAAAACGAAATTCTGTCAATTTAGTCAAATCCCTTTGTTTTTGATTTTATGAAAAAACTGTAAATATCAAAATTGAAGGGAATTGTATCCCGAATATGATTGTCATGTCCTCGTTTGTGTAACGGCTTTCGTTTTCGAGATATGACACAAACTTACCTTTTTTGAATGGAAACCATACTTGGCTATGACCTCAAAAAATCGGACATTTTTAGAGCTTTTCAACGATATAATACTCGATATAATTATTCATAAAAATAACGGAGTTATGGATGCTTTTCTCTCTTATTTTCACTTTTAGCGTAGGTAGCCATGAAAAAGATTGTTTTCACTTTGACGTTTCCTCATTTGAGAATAATGCATTAGTAGTGCTGAACTGACAGTCGATATAGACAAGTTTTCGTGATAATATGGAATATTCTAACGAAGAAAAACTGAATATGGTGGAATGTTATATCATATGCCATAAAAATTCAGTTCGTGCAGCTGAGGAATATTTTCAAAGATATTTTAATCGTGGTCAACCTGCTCTATGTACATTTAAGAGGCTTTACGATAGTTTACGCAGATATGGATCGTTTACTAAACCACCAAAGGAACGTAATCAAATTAACGAAGCAGCACAAATAAATGTTTTGGCAATGTTAAATCAAAATCCATCAACATCAACTCGTGAGATTGCGGCAGAAGCTGGCACATCTCAATGAACTGTAATTAAGGTACTGAAAGCGCACAAGTTCCACCCGTACAAACTTTCAGTTTCTCAAAACTTTGTATGCTGGTGACGAACATCGACGTATTTTGTTTTGTACATTGTTTAGAGACATGTGCCTTGACAATATACAGTTTCCATTAAAAGTGTTATGGTCAGATGAAACTAGATTTACTAACTGCGATATGTTCAATAGACACAATGAGCATATATGGGCTAAAGAAAACCCTTTCCATGTAGAACAAAGACGACCCCAGATAAAATTTGGTTTAATGTTTGGTGTGGTATCATATGGTCTACTATTCTGGGGCCTTTTATCTATGACGAACCACTTACTGGGGAGCGCTACTTGCATTTTTTTGCAATACACTTTTCAAGACATATTGCATAATTTGAAAATATAAAATTAGAATTGCAATTGAAAAAAAACTTCTTATAAAATGTGATAAATCGCATTATAACCGAATTTTAGAAAACCAAACAGATCAAGATGGAACTTTGTTGCTAGACGAACGTATTTTTTCAACAGGACGGAGCACCTCGACATTATGCACTGCCTGTACGAAATTGGCTTAATGAGACATTTCCAGATAAATGAATTGGAAGAAGGGGCGCTATAGAATGGCCAGCCAGATTACCTGACCGAACACCTCTTGACTTTTTCTATCTAAAAACTGCGGTGCACAAACCTCGCTATATTCCTGAACTTAGACGTAGAATAGTGGAGGAGTGTGAGCGGATTACACCACAGACGCTTCAAAAAGTGGGGGAGGAATTCGAGCTGCGACTTTACCATTGCCTTACCAACAATGGTAGACATTTTGAAGTACAAATTAATTCTAATACAATAGTAATAATGTAAAAAATATGAATCATAATTATTTTAATTTGAAAGTTTACAATGGCATCTACCTGTAAAAAAATAATCAGATTTAAAAAAATAATGTGTCAAAAGATTGAAATTAACGCGTTTTTTTGTCTTTTTCTTTTAAAGATATTTTAGAAGTTATATTGGATGACTAGTTTTGAAATGAAAGCCCTGTATATACAGACGAATTAACAACCTTTTTTTGAAATCGGTTAAAAACTGTAAATACATTTTCATGGGATAATTTTACAAACTAAACAACGGAAAAATGTACTAAACAATATACGGTGACCTTTCATTGACTAAAACACATCGTATTACTTTACAATTTCGTAAACCGCATAAAATTTGATTATGACAACAAAAAAATTTCACGTCGTTTCTAATATTTCAAACCTTGAATGTCATTAGCATTTTTGAATCATTACCGCGACTGGCACAACATTTAAGAAATGCCTTTCGAAAATGCGAACCGTGCTGAGGAATTTAGAAACCGCGGTCGCAATAACCTTTCAATTTTTCATCTCGATCGCAAAACTTTTGACATTAACAACAATATACACTACAATATTATGTTTTACAGATAGTCGTTCCGATATCGGCTTACCATCATAAATCACTTAAACAATGACATAATAAATAATATCGTTTGCAAACCGTTTATCTACTAATTTCCGTTTTTTATTCTCTCATAAATATTTAATTAATTTCTTGTATAATGGCACATCCTCGAATGTGGTAAAATATCATTAACTACCCAATTTCATAACATTGTGATATTAACTAGAGAAACATTTGTAATGAAAGCTACAGGACCGTCTTCAGGTACATTTCTATTTACATCAAAAATTTATCCGAAATATTGGATTTCCCTATAGATATTTCGCTTTATAGGTAATATCTAAAAGCTACGAAATGGCGCTCTTAAAATGTTAATTTCCAAGAAAGATAGTAAAGAATACATCTGGAATTGTAGACTGATAATTCTTCTGTTGGTAGAGTAGAAAATTTTCACTAACATCATAAAATACACAATGAAAGAATATTCTACGAGGGCTGCCTTTTATATTTCGGGATTGGACAACCCTAGTATTGCAATCTGACAACTGACAGCTCTATCATAAAGTTTGAAATTTTTGAGGTTATACGTACTCAGAACGTTTTGACATACGAGCGCTATGTGTTGTTTACAGTAACTTAAAGGATTCATCTCGGCCAAAAAAATGGAATTAAAACGTGAACATTTTCGTGCGATTATTTTTTACAATTTTCGACGTGGATTAAAGTCAGCAAGAGTGCATGGATGAACTTAATTTAATTTTTGGCGATGAAACTCCATCGATGGTATGGTGAATTCAATCGAGGTCGTAGTTCACTCCAAGACGAATTTCGTGAAGGTCATCCAAAAACAGTTGTTGTTTCGGAAACCATTGATGCTGTGCGCGAACTGATATTGCAAGATCGTCATGTGACCTATCGTGAGATTGAGTCACCTTACACATTAGTGGGACCAGCATATATTCAATATTGCATAAACATTTGAGCAACTTGAGCAACTAATTACTGATGTCAACCCATAGTCATGAAATAGATCTAAACATCAATACAAAGCAGATAACATTGAACATCAGAATAAATAACATAACTCAGTAGGGGAAAGAAAATGATGAAATAACTCTCAACTTATTTAAGAAGAATATTGGTGCGTTCCCGCAATTTGTTTAGTGTATTGTTTTCAATTTGATTGAATTACTTCATTGATTTTTAAACTTCTGCACCTTTTCTAAAACATTCCGTCGCGCTAATGCTAATTGTAAGTGTTTTTTGCGTGTAAAATATAGACAGTATGGACATTCGTGTTTCGGTTCCCTAGCTGTTAGGACGCTTGGGAGGTTCGTGTATTGTTCTCCGAACTTTTCGGTCGCTTTGATTCCGTCTGAAGAGACGACGCTTATTGCTGTTTTTTGCGTTACGATTTCGCAAGTTAGTAGCTTCGTTCGTAACGACCGCTAAACCGCTTTCATTTTGTTTCTTTTGTGTTTACAAAAGCGCATCATTTGTTGTTAAACCCGCATTTTTGTTTGCTCAATCAATGAACATTACGTCGCTATTTTTTGTGTAACGTGCTGTCCAGACGAAGCTCTAAGAAACTGTTCCTGCTGTTACGGGGCTAGCCTCTGAAGAAAGAAGACCCAAGAAAACACCAGAGCTTCGACATAAAAGGTTAGTGATAACTTTTATTTGGTGGTTCGTTTATGTGACGGAACGTGTTTATTGATTGTTCCGCTAAAGGTCCTTCGTCAATTATATACTTGCATTGAACCAGCATTGAACTAAAACCGCAACATCTAATTCATACATTTTTTTGGATATTCTCTATGGAATGTGCCATCGAAGAAATTCCATAATTTGGTCCAACTTCGAGCCGGATGCAATTTGAGTTAATTTCCTGCAAAGATTATCGAATAAAATACATAATTTGGTCCAACTCCGGGCCGGATACATTTGAGTTAATTTCGTGCAAAGTTTAACGATCAAAAAAACCATTGATTTTTTCGTTGCAATTATTTTTGAAAACCGCATTGAATTTTCGTTTCTTTATTTGTTAGAAGAGAAAGCAAGTTCGGGATATTCACTCATTCCGTTGGAAATAAAACGCATCTTTTTTTGTCGCGTTAAAAAACTTACAAGAGATCGTTTTGTTTGTTTGGTTATTTTGCTAAATTGTTTTGAATTTATTTGACATTTGGTCAGATATTTTCGACTTCAACAGTAAAAAATTGTACATTTTTGGAATAGTATTTTGTTTTCGTTCTATCGTGTTAGATTTGTTCAGTGGCGTTACAGTGATTTTAATTTATTGTTAAGATGTCAAAAACCGCTGAAAATTTACGAAAATTTAAAAATCATCGACAATCGGAGTTTAAAAGATTAGAAGATATTTATTTTGCTGCCGAGAAAGCCTTAAGAGGTGACGACGTTGAATTGTTTTTTAGCATGATTGATATGATTGATTCAATCCATTCTGAATTTTTTAAACATCACAATTCCATTGTTGGATTAATTTCAGATGCAAACGATGATTTTGACTTTGAGGATGACATTCGCAATAAATTTGAAAAATTGTTTTATTCAATTAGGTCTATTTTTGCTAAACTGAAATCTGTTCAGAATTCTACGCCACAAAATATAACTCGGGTACAGGAAAGTGTTGCTTTGCCGCGAATTGATTTGCCTTCATTTAGTGGAGACATATTGGAATTTGGTACTTTTATTGATTTGTTTGATTCATTAATTCACAATAATGAAAAACTCAGTGCTATGCGGAAGTTCAAATATTTGCAGTTAGCTTTAAAAGGGCCTGCTTCTGAGGCTATTAGGAATTTTAAACTAACACAAAACAATTATGTGAGTGCTTATGAAACACTTTTGAAAAAATTCAAGCGAACTTGTTTAATCGCGGAGTCTCATTGGTCAGCGTTAGAACAATTCCCCCAACTAACTTCAGATAGCCCTTCAGAGGTTCCGAAGTTATTGGATGACTTCAGTGATAATTTGGAGCACTGAAGAATTTGGGTTTACCAGTAAATCAGTGGGAATTTTGTATCGTTCAGATGATGTTGAAACGAGTTCCAAAGAATTTAGCCGCTAAATTTGAATTTTACCATGGTACTGTGACCGCTCACGATGACTTTCCGATCCTCTCGGAAGTTGTTGATTTTTTGTCGAAGCATTGCAATGCCTTTGAACATGTTGAATTATCCCGCAAGGCAAAGCGAAGTGTTGACAAAAAGTTACCATTGAATTCAAAGCAACATTCTTCCCGTTTCACTACATCTTTGTTTGTCACTAAGAATAGAAATTGTTTAGTTTGTAAATCCGATCATGCGATTTACAAATGTTCTGAATTCTTGAACAAATCAGTATCCGCGCGGTTTAAGTATGTTAAAGATTTTAGACTTTGTTCTAATTGCTTAGGCGATTCTCATCAGTCGAATCGCTGTAAATCTTTATCCACTTGCCGCAACTGCAAGCAGCGCCATAACACATTGCTTCATTTTGTAAATCATGCTGATTCAGGTATTGGGTCTGAATCTAAAGCTCCCCCCCGCAAACCTGGCTTCCAAATCTGGTGGATCCAGTAACATTAATACTATTGAAAGTCCCGAAACTTCTCTACCGCAGACTTCTTGTCATAGTTCACTTTTGTCATACAATTCAAATGTGTTGTTATCTACCGCTGTAGTTGAGGTATTAGATAAGCACGGTTCTTAACAAACTTTGCGATGTCTGCTAGATTCTGGTAGCACGACATCATTCATTGCGAGCAAGGCTGTGAAACGCCTTGGCTTCCGACCTATGCCCGCTTCGATACAACTCAACGGGCAAGGTTCTATGCAGAGTACCTCTGCTGAGGGCTCTCTTACCCTTTCTCTTCGCTCTATAGTAAAGCGTGAGTGCAATTTTGTTGTTGATACTATTGTTTTACCCCTCATTTGCAATGATATGCCTGTTGCGCCCATTAACATGGCTAATATGGCATATCTAACCAATTTGAAACTTGCTGATCCTGGTTTCAATAGCCCAGGCGCTATTGACCTTTTGTTAGGTGCCGATATATTCTCTTATTCTCTCAAATTTTGTTGGATGGACGTCTTCTGGGAAAGGAAGGTGTTCCTGATGCTATCAACACTGTGTTTGGTTACATCCTTATGGGTAGAGTGTCTTCGAGTTCTGTTAACTCTCACTCTCAGTCAGTCATAAACCCAACTTCGCTTTTTTGTCAAATTGAAGATGTAGTATCATTAGATGATTCACTCCAAAGGTTCTAGACAATTGAAGGTGTTCCTACCGCACTGGTTCAGTCCCCTGATGATCTTATCTGCGAAAAAATATTTTCCGAGGGATGCAGGAGATTGGATTCAGGTAGATTCGTTGTGCCCCTTCCTTTTCGTAATACACTTCCTGCTTTTGATGGAATGTATAATCTCGCCGTACAACGTTTCTACTCTTTAGAAAGAAGTCTTCTACAGCAACCAGATCTCTACAAACAATATTGTGATTTTCTCAAAGAGTATTTGGAGCTGGATCATATGGAGTTGGTTCCCGATCCATCTACTTCTTCTGATTGTTACTACATACCGCATCATTGTGTTTTGAAACCTGATAGTAGAACCACCAAACTTCGTGTAGTGTTTAATGCATCCGCTAAGATACCTCATCGGTTATCTTTGAATGATTTTTTGTTTATCGGTCCCAAATTGCAACAAGACATTATCGCTATTTTGTTGACCTTACAGAATTTAGTTTTGCCTCGCCTGCTTGCTATAGAAAACTTTTCTAGTTGTGAACTTCATGCATTTGGTGATGCTTCTGAGAAAGGTTATGCCGCTGTTGTTTATTGTGTGGTCGAAACCGCATCTGGATTTCGTCAAAGTTTTTTTGTGTTGTCTAAATCGAAAGTTGCCCCTTTGAAAGCTTTGTCACTTCCCAGATTGGAACTGTGTGCTTCAGTTCTTACCGCTAAGTTGGCTCATTATGTTTATGAGCAATTCAATAGTCGTTTGTTGTTCAAGGTGATTCGTTGCTTGTCAGATTCCACGGTAGTCCTTTCATGGCTTAGTTCTTCCCCGCGCCGTTGGAAGACATTTGTCAGTAATCTAGTTGCTTACATTCAGGAAAAATTTCCTTCTTCGCATTGGTTTTACATTCAATCTTGTGATAACCCCGCTGACTTGGGTTCCCGCGGCACTTTGCCATCAGAGTTATTAGGCAATACACTTTGGTGGAAAGGCCCACAATTGTTGATTACCGCTTGTTTGCCACATGCTTGCTCAGACTCAAGCATGTCACCGCTAGTTATGACTGAAGCCCGTATAGTGGCGCTTCAAGTCAACGCTTCACCAAATTTATTTGGTACTTTGTTAGAAGAACATTCTTTTATTAATCGCATTACCCGCATTATAGCTCATATTTGTCGCTTTGTTGATAACGCTCGCAATCCAGACCGTAGGGGCCCTGGATCATTTTTGGCTGCTGAGTTATATCAGGCTCAGCTTCGCATTGTTCGATATGTTCAAGATCAATATTTTTCTAAAGAGATTTCCCTTCTTCGAGAACGAAAACTTTTGCCCAAATCGCTTCGTAAACTTTCGCCGTTTCTTGATGAACAGGGAACTCTTAGAGTTGGTAGTAGATTGGCTAATGCTCCATTGCCGTTTGACACTAAATTTCCCGCACTGCTACCAAGTAAAAGTCGTTTGACTAATCTAATTGTCGAAGATTGTCATGTCACCAATCTTCACGCAGGAATCCAAACCGTTCAATTTCTTTTGCAGCAACGATTTTGGATTCTATCCGCAAAGAACGTAATTCGTAGTGTTAAAGCTCACTTAAGACGAGTCGTTGGAGATCAAATCCTAACCTACGAAGAACTTTCTACTGTATTTGCACAGGTCGAAGCAGTTTTAAACTCGCGACCTATAACCCCTTGTAGCAACGATCCATCGGATCTTACCGCCTGGAGTCCTGGTATGTTTCTTACAATGGAACCTTTAACAGCACCTCCTGAATCTGATTTCTTATCTGTCCCATCTAATCGTCTCAACAGATGGCAGTTACTGAGTCGTTTGCATCAGGCATTGCAAACGTTGGTCGCAAGAATATTTACATACTCTTCATCAACGGAGTAAATGGACTGATCCCTCGGAGGTTGTTAAGCCAGGTACTCTTGTTATTTTGAAGCAAGACACTTCACCTCCTTTGAATTGGCCATTAGGGCGCATTATTGACGTACATCCTGGAGGTGATGGTGTTGTACGCGTTGCTACAGTTAGAACTGCAAATGGTACTTTGAAGCGACCTCTTGTAAAGCTTTGTCCACTGCCAGTGGACCCTTAGTTTTGAAATAAGTACAGTTAAGAATTTTTACCCAACCTTCCAACTGCTGCTTCGGGAAACCTTTTCAGAGGCGATGCGTCTAAGCGATCTTCCCCGTTGCTTGTCAGTGACAGACGGAGCTTGATAGATGCTTGGAGAGGGGCGTGGCTTCGGACCTTGTGACCAACGGGTATCGTTCTTGATCTTGAGATTTCTCAGTACCGGGTTCCATGTTTAACTGAGAGTGAATCCCTCACATGATCTGCTGAAGTTGTTGTGGTGTTTCTGTATTTCGATAGCTTCTCAATACGTACGTGGGTAATATGGATTGTAGCTAGTACTTTCGAACCCTCAAAAAGAATATTGTACTTCGTCGTAATGGCATGGGCTGCCACTGAACTTAAAAAATGAACAGTATGATAACTTGTAGCGTACTTACTGGGGCACCTGTACCACCAAGTTCTTGGTTCTTGGTGGATAGGCTACAAATAACGTCCGATCATCTTGAATGAGGATGTATTTAAGTTTCTTTTTGGGGAATCATGTACAGGTTTTTGTTAGTATGCTATCAAATCTTTTTAAATTGCCTTTTTATTAGCACATATTTGTGAAACATGTCAACCGACAGTATCAACAGTTAAAAATTTTTCTTTCCAACGAGTAATAATGTTTTTGATGTTTATCCTGGAGCAGTCTTGGCTCCACCTGACTAGGAGGACGTCTTTCTACCTCGTCTTTACTCCCCGACTGTTAGCCTTGGGCACTATTTGTGTTTGGCTGACTATGTGTTCAAAGCTTGGTGTTCTATCTATCTTCACGCACTTGCCTACTGAATACCAGATAGTTTTAATTGTGGTGTGATGTTATATAGCCTGTCTCAATAGACGGACTATCTATTGCGAAAATAATTTTCCAATTCAGACGAGTAGTTCTTGAGAATAGCGTGTTTAAGTATACAAACAGTTCAGTATTATAACAATAGTATAGGTCTATAAGAACTGTATTCTATCGAGGATTCTTTTCATCCTAGGTCGCTGGTCATATTGGCATTCCAGTCTCTAATTCGCACGTACAGTAATTTCTCAAAAACTTAAGCTATTTGCACCAATTAAGGAAGTTCCGGTGTGTCACAGATTAATTAAAAACTTCAACTACGTTAAAACGCTTACATTCACGACGGTCCTGACTCTCAACATCGAACGCGATCATTTAATTTCTAACAGGTGTGTCTTTGCTTGACTGCTACTCAAATAAGGCGGGAGGCTACGTATTTTTCTTTCCTATTTTGAAACAGCAATAGTGTTTTAATGATACTTTAATAGTTTTAATTGCCGTTATTCGATTTGCTAATGGCGACAGGTTTTTTCTGCCCCGGTGAATTTTCATTGTTTCAAAATGGCGGATGACAATAATAAAAATGATTGCATCCATGTACAAATGCTGACATCAAACATATTGTTATAATTGGGAATGCAAATTTTTGCCTTTCGTTTGGTCTATAGTTGTTAATTAAATTTGTTTAGTATTGTATAGATAACTAATGTAAATGTTCATAATTTTATTCAACTGCAATTATTTATGTGAAATAACAAAGCCGAGCAAACGTAATTTTAAAAATTCGAACAACATAAGATTATAGTAGTTAAGTTATTTAAATGAAAATTCTCTTCCCATGCTTATCTACGAATATCGTTCAGATTATAATCTGTTTAAAAATGTTTGTTTTATTTAATGCAGGATGAGACTATTGTATTTATAATACTGATCAACATTAGTCTAGCCACTCTAGTAGATAGTCGTGCTTTCCTATCCGTTGTGTTTATGAAAGTTATTTTTTTTTCTCAATTACATCTACTTTTGTTATTTTTTGTATGATAGCGATGGTCTTGAGAAAAGTATCAAGATAAAGACATCATGACGTAACACCTAACAATGTATTTTTTGTAACTAGAATCAGTCGGACAGAATCTGTAGATGCTATGTACAAAAACATAGGAACACATTTCTATCATTATATCATTTTTATTACAATGCATTTGAAGTTATTAAAAACATAGATAGATCTATAGATCCTAAAAAGTTGTCAGTTTTAGAGAGAATAAAATCCAATAACAATTTTATTTTCAAGTAGTTGGTGCTAAAATTTATTCAAAATTATCGTTGACATAATTTCATTCAGGAATTCATAAAGACGTGCTAAAGTCTTACCAATCCAAAAAATCAATGCTTACCGTGAATGGATCCTGAAACAAAAAAATGTATATTACATCATATTTAATAAATAAACGTTATTTTAAATAAAACATGAAAAATATCTGTTGGGGTCTATTTATCAAACAATTTCACAGTTGAGGTTAGTTCTGAACACAGTTATTTGGTTAGTAGTAAATTGTTAAAAATAAATCATAAAAAGCAGAAAATATGTAAAACAGAATCAAGAAACATCCACCAGAAGAAAGAAAAAGAAAAAATATAAATCAGACAATAAAGTTAATGTCGATTAATATCATTGAACGAAAAGCGGCCGTTGGAACGCAAAACAATAAAAGAGCCCTAAAATAAAACACTGATTAGGAATCACGACCATATATATTAATTCACAGATTGTGTGTGTTGAAAATTTGGTATAAGAAGGTGGCGAGTGGTATGTATAAAAGACAAACACTAAAAACCCTTCATACTACAAATGATTAGCTAAATTTTGTAATCGATAAACTTTTAGGTTAGCAATACCTTAGCAAGATTGTTCGGGAATATTTACATCAGCTAATTGATATGAAACTAAGGTAAATGAAAAATTCGTTTCTTTCTTTCAATAAATCAATTGTAGCACGAGCTGTGTGACATGTTGCCCCGTCTTGTTGAAACCACAGCTCGTGTGCATCATGATTGTTCAATTGATGAACGAAAAAGTTAGTAATCATGGCTCTATAGCGATTATCATTGACTGTAACATTCTGGCCAGCATCGTTTTTAAAGAAGTACCGTCCAATTATTCCACCAGTCCATAAGGCACACGAAATAGTCAGTTTTTCTGGATGTAACGGTGTCTCAACGTAAACTTGAGGATTATCATCATTCCAAATATGGCAGTTTTGTTTATTGACGTATCCATTCAACCAAAAGTGAGTTTCATCGCTAAACAAAATTCGGTTATGAAAATCGGAATCATCTTGTTTTGGGCCCATTCACCGAATGTACGCCTTGCTAGGTGATCGTGTGGCTTCAATTCTTGCACGAGTTGAATTTTGTAAGCACGCAAACCAAGATCTTTCCGCAAAATCTTCCATAAAGTGGATGGACACATACCCAATTCCTGTGCACGATGGCGGATAGAGAGATAGATAGACTGATTCGGGTTTTGCTCTACGCTATGCTCTACAGCAGCAATGGATTCTTCTGTACGCACTGTACGACATCTCTGTGCATGCGTATTATCATTTAGAGTAAACGTGGTGCGAAAACGTTGCATAGTTAATCGAATTAATTGCTCAGATGGAACCATGATTTTCAAAATAAATTTGCACAATTTGGAAGCGTTATTCAGGCGTCCGTCTATTCATGATGAAATGCCAAACCAAACTAAACATAAATCACTTGACAGCTGACAAGATGGCCACCGGTTAAAAGAGTGTTGCCAACTTAAAGTTCTATACCTCTAAGAAAATACCCAGTATAAATAGTCGAATCAATTTTGTTAAGGCCCCTATATTAAGTGGTTACAAAATGTAATTATCAAACAAAAAAATAATGACATAGGAAAATATATGTCGAAAAATAGCGTTGTAGCTACCTACAATAATTCAACAGCGAACTTAGGCATAGATAGTTAAAGTAAAAAAAACAATAATTTGAAGCGATTAAAAAAAGTTAAATGGGAAGTTTATAGCCTTTAAAAAATCCCTATGAAATAAGATTAGTGTATTAAAATCGGGTAAATAGTCCTCTAGTAAAGAATCATTAAATATCGCGTCTTATAGCCTTTGTAAAAGTCGAGATTCCAAGCCTGGCGAGACTTTTTTAATGCAATTTTTAATATTACGAACATTAAAATCGATTTTGTTTTAAATTGCAAGTCTTGAAGAATAATCTGTTTCTCATCGCCACTGTAAGACCAAAAAGTCAACCGATTTTCCAAAAATAGCTGTAACTCAGAAGAAAAAAATATGACTTCCTATTTCATACTTTTTTACAAACTTCGTATACAATTTTAGAAAGAGACGTGATCAATTCATTTTAGATTTCATATTACAGGAAAAATACGGGGAAATCCCTATATAATATTGGGGAATAAAATATAGAATTAAACGGAAAATGAAAAAACGCATCATGCAATACATCAAATAAAATGGTTTATTACGAGGAATACAAATACATATTTTTCATATTTTTAAAATTAATTGTTTACAAGATATTAACATAAAGATTTAAAAAATTCTCATTTCTCGCTATATTTCCGAAACCATACTACCTAAAAATTTGAAAATAATTAGGGGTACTGGTGCTCACTTGAAATTTATAAGAAAAATTATTAGAAAAGCCCCATAGTAATTTTAGGGACACATTATACAATTAAGTGGAAAATAAAAATTCAATTTTCATATCAGATAAAAGACTCATTATGTGAATTACAATATATATTTTTTAATTTTTTAAAATAAATATTTTAAAATATATTTAAAAAAATATTTAAAAAATTACCCATTTCCCCCTTTATTCCCCAAACTAGAAGACCTAAATTTTTTTGTTTGCAGGAAAAATACGAAAAATCCCTAATATTAATATTGGGGGCCAAATTATAGAATTAAACGGAAAATAAAAAATATTTTTAAAGTGGAAATAAAAATTCAATTTTCAAACGCATCATGTAATATATCAGATAAAAGGCTCATTATGTGAATTACAAATATATCATATTTTTAAATCATTTGTTTAAAAGATATTAACAAAAATATTAAACATCGACTTAATTTCCCACTTAGAAACTACACTATTTAAATTTTGAAATATATATTTTATTTGTATTTTTAAATAATTTGAATAATACATTTAATAATTTATAATTTAAAACTTTACCTATTTTGCCCTATATCTTCCAATCTACAGAGCCTCAAAATTGAGACAGTAGATTATATAAGGCTTCCCTGAAAGTTTATTAGTAAAATAAAACTCTAATGTTAATTTTTGGGGGCCAAATTAAAACATTAAATACATTTGTATTCTTATAAAAATCAAGCAGATAAAATAAAAAGTCTATGAGTGGAAAATGAAACTGTATATTTTTTATAAATTTAAAACGCTTCCTTTAACAGATATTAGGGCAAATATAAGAAACTGCACTCATTCCCTGCTTGTCTGAAACTGAAATATTAGAATCTTGAAAGTGATACGGAATCATTAGTATGCGAGTCCAATTCGCACTTGACCAGATAATTTTTTTAACATTATGATTAATAGGAAAGTTTTCTATTTGATTCCAATATAATTGGACATCCTATATATGCAGATGATGTATAAACCCCTATCTTCAAGTAAGTTTAATTTTATTTAATTCAAATCTATTTTCACTTAATTTCGAATAACAATAATTAGACTTATTTTAATACTTTGCCAAATTTTATGTTTCCGATTTTCTCAAAAACGGTTTAAGTGATTGAAAAAAAAAATAAAATAAAAAAGTTTGGAATCCTGCTTAATAAGAGAATATTTTTCTTATTTCGAGTTAGATAAAAAAGCTATTTTTAACGGTTCTTCTGATTTTAATGACAGTAAGCTTGTTTCATATATATTTTCAAAAACTATGATTGCAAAAACAATTTTTGGTTAGGTAAGGCTTCGAAATATATGTAGCAATAATCTTTTTCGGAATATTCTTCCCTATATGCCAATTTTCATTGACATTAACAAACTGTGACCCCGTTGTTTCATTTAATTGCACTAAGAAGAAAAACTTATAGTTTCTATGCACGCAAATTTTTAACAAACAATTCTGCCAAATTGGATGTCCAAATAAATCGATCAACATAATTTTAGGGCCCGGTTAAAAGAAGGTCGATGCATCCGCGTTTTCATCAGGTATTATACATTAATTAAGCCATAGATAGCACATGCATCTTTCGAAGTGTAATCGATATCAATTTCTAGGATGTTTTGGGATATTAACGGATGCGAAGCTCAATGGCGAAACGTACGTTGCTCATCAGCTTCCGCCGGTATGCCTTGTAATCAAGGCAAATTGAACACAACAGATTAACGGCAATCTGCGATGTCCCGGTAATAATGAAACCCAGTCGAACACCTTTTCTTGGCGATAGCATTCGATTTTGAGTGTACCACACGAATGGAAAACGTCAATATCAGTGATTGGTTAAATAGTCTGTTTAAAACAATTAATTTCAATTGTAGCAGAGTTCACAGATTCTGTAAAACGTATTGTTAGTCGGAATTCAACTTAAAATTGCAAGCTTTGTTGGACAAAAACATTGTTACAATTTACTCGACTACTAATATAGTGATGATGACCTACAAACAGTATAAAAAGATTTCTCAAATACTTTTATTTTATATATATTGACAATTGATATATACATGGAAATGATTCCTGAAAGATACTTACATTTTTGATATCATTAGTGAGTGCCGCAGAATAAAAATCTATATAACCCAGTTTTCTGTTATTAGACTAGCATACACATATTTATATTAGGTATTATTTTAAAAAAATTGTATCTAGAAACTGTCAGATATTATCTAAAAACCGAAAATAACACACGCCATTAATTTGTCTGTGACGTCCCCAGTGTTTGAACTAATCATGCATGAAGGATATTTACGGATAATAAACATTTAAGCAAAACGATTGTATTTTTTACTGGTTGTTTTCTGAAAGTTAGTTGTGGCATCTCTGTTACGTCGATAACAAAATTAATTATTTTTTAAAAATTTTATTTTTACTTAAACACTTTTTCAACTTTTACACCTTGAATTAAAATTATTACAATTAATTATGTTAAGTTATGCCGAGATTTTGCAGTCGAGGGAGAGAGATCAAAAATTAACTAACTAATACAATGGATGTGCTAATAATCTTACTAGTATCGTGGATGTGCTAATATCGACTCTCCTACAACTTTACAAAGAATTTATAGGTTCTGTGATGATGACTAAGGTGGCCTTAATAACACGTGCAGATTTACTTGAACAATAGAATATTATTAGCTATTAAGCTCACCTCTAAATAAGCAATTTTGGAGTAAACAGAAATATCAATTACTTGAAAGGAAATATTATAGATAAGCTACAATGTTGCACAAAGGGGTCTTTCATATTGATTCACGTAACATCTCTGGTTATTATTTTTTCTGAGTTTTTTGGGAATAACATTACATAAACTTGAAAGTCTGTGTATTCCGAAAATTTCCAAAATGTAGTAAATCACAAGTCAAATTGTGATTTACTAAATTTATCATTATGCACCTATCAATTTTTAATTTTCTTGTTCATTTGGAGTATTTGAAATAAACAGATTTTCAAACAATTATGGGGTTATTCCCAAAATACAAAAATACAAACGGTAGTATTTACCTTTTTACGAAAAACAAATTTATTGAGAAACTCCATCTTGAAGTCGGTTAACAAATATTTATACAAATAAACTTTACCTTCTTTAATTTAAAGGACCCCGCCCTATTCTTATTGAAAATGGCTTTCGGCTAATTTTTTTTCAAACTTTGGCATTTTATAGTTCTGTACAGGTGGATTAAAAGTCTCCGTGGGTTCAAACTCTAAAAGTCTTTTGTTTTCGAGATACAGCCCCTAAAGATTATTTTTTGACCCTTGTGACAAAGTGGCATTCTGCTCATTTTTTTAAACTTTGCCATTTCATAGTTCTAAACTTGTGGATCACGTCTCGGTGCCTCAGATTCCGGAAGCCTTCTATTTTTGAGATACATCATGTTATATATCAAACAAATGAAAGGGCACATTATGCCGAAAACAAATACATTTTTTTCATATTTTTTAAATAAATTAATTAAAAGATATTAATAATAATAATAATAATAATAATAATAAAGCGTCTTTATTGTTCATCTACGTAATACATATATCTATACAGCATGCATATACATAAATCAATACAGTAAACACATACATAGCAAAACAAAAGGCGGAGTTTAGCCTATGGCTAATCTTCCACTCAACCCTAAACAAAACAAGTTTCTTCACAAAATATTTATTACCAAAGTAGGTAATTGTGGCAATTGAACAATATGGAGGAAAATATTGACATTGACAAACTACATTAAGACTATTTAAAAACAAAAGTGTCGTTAAACAAGAACTTTGTAATTTTCTTTTGAAAACCAAGTAAAGTTGTATCATCTAAATTTTCCAGAATAATTTTATTATACATTTTAACTGCGTTAAATGAAAAAGACCGGTGAAACATGGCTGATGAATGTCTAGGGACATATAAAAGGTTGCTGAATCTTGTAGGTCTATTGTGAATTTGATTAGCATAAATTATTTTTTCCCAAAGATAATCCGGTTTTCTCGTGTGAATAATACGATGGACAAATTTACAAAAATGATATTGCCAAGTCTTTTTCAATGTTAACCAGTTTATCTCTATCAGTTTTTGACTTATATGGTCAAATTTGCGAAGTGCGCAAACAAGTCTACAATAGGTATTTTGTACTTTTTGAATTCTTTTCTTTGTAAACTCAGTTAGGTACGGATAGTACACTGTATAACAGTAATAGAAGATTGGCAAAACAAATGTTTCACACATTTTTTTCCTCATTTTGAAGTTTAAAATTGACTTGTTTGTATAGAGTAGTTTTAAAACAACGAATGACTTTTTAAATAACTGGTTAACATGCGTCGTAAATCTCAAGTAACGATCAAACGTGATACCTAAAATTTTTGCTTCGTCTACAACAGAAATTAATTAATTTCCCATTTTTATCGTAATGTTTTCTTTGAGATAACTATAGTATTTATTTGAGATAACTATAGTATTTATTTGACGTGAACAACAAACATTTTGACTTTTGTGGGTTGATCTTAAGATTGTGACTATCACAATAGTCTTGTATCGCTAATAGATCAGAGTTAAATAATTTGCACGCATTTATATAGTCACTAGAATCAAAACTGAGACTTCTCTGTGTATCATCAGCGTAAGACTGAGTGGTACACACAGTATGTTTATACAAGTCGGCCGTGTATATAAGAAACAGTAAGGGGCCTAAAATGGACCCTTGTGGTACTCCTGATTTTACTCTTTGCGATTTCGATGTACCTTGGTGTGTCCGAACTTTTTGGTATCTGTCTTGCAGGAAAGACCTAAAAAATCTTTTAACCAACCCGCATACTCCGTAATATGATAATACGTCACATAATAACGAGTGATCAACAAGTTCGAAAGCTTTAGAAAAGTCCAGTAATACCACTATAGTAGATTTTTTATCATCTAGGGATTTTATAATGTTATCACTTAAGTTGGTGAGTGCTGTAGCTGTACTATAACCCGAACGAAATCCTGATTGATATCTCGGCAAAATGTTGTTATAAGTGAAGTACTCACTTAGCTGTATATAAACAACTCTCTCTAGCACCTTGCTTAACACTGGTAGCAGACTTATCGATTGTAAGTCCTTGTATTCCGTAGGATTTTCAACTTTAGGGATAGGGTTAATAATAGCTTCCTTCCAGCATTGTGGAAAGTATCCAATTTCTAAGCTACAGTTAATAATATGCGTCAAGTGTAAAATTATAACCGGCAGACATAACTTAAGCATTATAAGAGTTATTCCATCAGACCCATGCGTTAGATTTTAAGCTCATGCTGATATTATATATTTGTTGTGGGCTTGCCACTAGAAAAGAGAAATTAAGTGCATTATGAAATTTACTATTTTTGTAAATTGAACTTAAAGTATTTGCCTGACTTACAGCAGTACCATTTATGAAACAAAGAAAAGCATTATTAATTTTATCTGGATCACAAAGATGCTGTGGAATGTCATTATTTATGCGTTTAAAATTCAGGTTCATAGTTTATAAGGAATTTATAAATTTTTTTGAATCACGTATATTGACCGAGTTTAGATAAGCAGCTCGTTCTCTTCTTATAGAATTACTTGTAAAGTTTCGTAACTCTTTGTAATAACTCCAAGTTTGAGCATTTTTATTAGCATTATACCGTTGAAGTGCTCTGTCCCGTAAATTTTGCAGAAGTTTTATGTTGTCAGTAATCCAGGGTTTGAAAGGTCTACTAAGCCGTGCCGTTTTTATAGGTGCATGTAAGTCAAAAAGGTAAACAATATTATCTGTTAGAAATTTTACCTTATCGTCAATGTTATCCATGAAGTATATATTGTCCCAGTTAATTCTGTTAAGAAAAAGATAAAATGAATCTTCGTTAAAGAAGCTAAAATCCCTATAGGTAAGCAATTTCTGTTTAAATTTATAGGAGGTTCCAGTGAGATGACAAAACGTAAGTCTATGGTCACTTATAGAATCTGCATTAATTGTGCCCGAGTTTATAATTCTTAGGTCCCCTTCATCTGTTACAAATATTGGGTCTAATAATGTGGACGTACAGTACTGTATTCGGGTAGGTTCAATAAACACGTGCCGTCGCGTAAATGAAATCACCAAATAAAAGTTAATCACTGACCTTTTAAGTCCAAGCCCTGCAGGTGGTGTTTTCTTGGTTCTTCTTTCTTCAGAGGCTAGCCCCACAGCGGCAGGAACTGTTTTTAGAGCTTCGTCTGGACAACACGTTAGACAAAAAATAGCGACGTAATGTTCATTGATTGAGGAAAAAAATGCGGGTTTAACAACAAATGATTCGCTTTTGTAAACACAAAAGAAACAAAATGAAAGCGGTTTAGCAGTTGTTACGACCGGAACTAATAACTCGCGGAATCGTAACACAATAACAACAAAAAGCGGCCGTCTTAAGACGTTATCAAAAGCGTCCAAGTAGCTTGGAATACAAAACAGGAATAACGAATACTGTCTATATTTTACATGCAAGAAACACTTAAAATTAGCATTAGTGCGACGGAAAGTTTTGGAAAAGGTGCATGAAGTAATTCAATCAAATTTAAAAAATACACTAAACAAATTGCGGGAACGCACCATCATCTTTCTGCTCAATTCACTTCAATATTATCTATTTATCTTCTTTGTAGGTCATAATTCATCATTTCTTCTATTTTTACTTATCCTCTCTTTTACATATTGTTAAATTGTATGTTCTATGGTTTTACCAGTGAAAATACGAACCGTAGGTACTGCTTTCTCAGCGACAATGCCATTAATGAGGTATCTAGTGATTTGATATATTTTTCAACAGTATTTTGCGCCATCTCATAGCTAGAGTAACGTTAGATCTATTCTTCTTCATTGGTCACCAAGACCACCTGACCTTTCACCCATTGAATACACGTGGAATAGTGGCGGTGGAAGGTTCAAATAATAAATGTTTTGCGACATTAGTTACAATTACTCAGCTTCAAGGTGGCATGAGTGTATAGAAAGTTGATATGGTCCAACAAATTGACAAAAACTTGTGACTAAGTGTATATTTTTATCCAGTTTCTACTATATATGTGTCCGAATTAAATAAAAATGATCAAGTCTTACATGGTTGCCTATTCTAGGTCACTCAGTATACATTAAATGACATAATCGATGATCACGACTCATAAATTTAGACATGTGGGTTCATACTCCAAGTTCCTTCCCATAATGCCACAAAAGCTCGTAAATTATGTAACTTCCCCGAATCATTTAGTACGACAACATGTTCCTTTACACATTCAATCCCAAAAAGACTACAAAACAATCTGAAGGGGCGTAACATCGAACTTCTCGAGAGGACTCAGGCAAAGGGGGGTCATTAAATCATCGCTATTAGCAATGCTGGCGCCAGTAGTGACAGGTATGTCACAGTAAATTTCGGTTCGGTTTCCGAATTGATGATGACCCATTGAGTGATGGGCCGGAGATACCAAATGTCGTTTAGCACTTCCAAATTATGAAGTTTTATGGATACGTTTTACGTTCTGTTTTACGGCATGCTAATGCGAGGTAGATGGTTGGTTATAATTACCAGTTTGAAAGGCAGTCAAAAATCCGAAAACTGTTACTATTACAAACATTAATAAATAGACTCCTGACTGTTGTAAATACTTGATATAGTAATTTAATGGAATTCAGTCACTCAAAACATATGAACACATATGATACTAAATTACGTTTCGGTTTTATTTATTAACCATCCCAGATTTATATAAGACTGCACATTGTTTGTTAACAAATATCCTAAAAGACACCATTTTTTTATTAATAATTTTTATATAAAATTATTTACCTACTAACAAAATAAAGACTTTTTTTACTTTTTTACATTTCGTGGGCAAACAACTTACAAACAGATACTCGTGTAAATTAAAAATATTACATATAATGTTATACTGAGTTGATGAAAGAATATGCGACTACCTTCAATTATTTATGCTATCTGGTAAAAACGTATTCCTCGAAGTATCCTTGAACTTCCATCGTCTTGAAGTGGTTGATCTCACAACGTTTCAATAGCTGTGTATCTGCTATCGTCATCAGGTGAATGAAAGGAAATTCAGATTATCCCTGATATTTATATTATAGGCTTATCCTGTCATGCGTCGCCGGGCATGGTCATTGGGTCAATTCTTTTAAGTTTCTCCGACAAGCCTTTAGTACGAGGGCTGCCTTTTATATTTCGGGACTGGACAACCCTAGTGTTGCAATCTGACAACTGACAGCTCTATCGTAAAGTTTGACATTTTTGAGGTTATACGCACTTAGAACGTTTTGACATACGAGTGCTACGTGTTGTTTACAGTAACTTAAAGGATTCATCTCGGTCAAAAAAATGGAATTAAATCGTGAACATTTTCGTGAGATTATTTTTAACAGCTTTCGACGTGGGTTAAGTCAGCAAGAGTGCATGAATGAACTTAATTTAATTTTTGGCGATGAAACTCCATCAATGACCACTGTTTATCGATGGTATGGTGTATTCAATCGAGGTTGTAGTTCACTCCAAGACGAATTTCGTGAAGGTCGTCCAAAAACAGTTGTTGTTCCGGAAACCATTGATGCTGTGCGCGAAATGATATTGCAAGATCGTCATGTGACCTATCGTGAGATTAAGTCAACCTTACACAGTGGAACCAGCATACATTCAATATTGAATTAACATTTGAATGTCAAAAAAATTGTTCGCGTTGGATCCCACACAATTTGTCAATCGATCAAAAAAAGGCTCGTGTCGATTGGTCGAAAGAAAAGCTCAAAAAACACGATCGCGGTGCCTCAAAACACGTTTATGACATAGTGACAGGTGATGAATCGTGGATTTACGCGTATGAGCCCGAAAGTACACAGCAGTCGACTGTATGGGTGTTTCAAGATGAGTTGAATCCAACAAAAGTTGTTCGCGCACGAAGCACTTCCAAGCAAATGATCGCCTGTTTTTTCGGAAAAACTGGACATGTCGCAACCGTATCACTAGAACAACGCAAAACAGTCAATTCTGAGTGGTACACAACCATTTGTTGGCTAGTTGTCTGCCAAGAAATGAGGAAAACCAACCGCCGAAGACGGATCACTCTTCACCACGACAATGCGAGCTCTCACACATCGGCTCAAACAACTGTATTTTTGACCACTCAAAACATCGATTTGATGAGTCATCCGCCGTATAGTCCTGACTTGTCACCATATGACTTCTTTTTATTCCCGTACGTAAAAAACAAACTGCGTTCAGAATGCATGTTTTGGAGATACCTCAATCAGAGTGGAAAAAGTGCTTCGACAATTGGTTCAAACGCATGCAAAAGTGTATAGATCTTCATGGGGAATATTTTGAAAAACAATAAAGCGATTTTCTATGATTAATATTTGTTTTTGTTCTCTAATCCCGAAATATAAAAGACAGCCCTCGTATACGGTAATAGTAGAGTTGCTACCGTGGTTTCCTCTTCCTGCCTAGGTGATTTGTCCAGCTCTTCAAACGCCTTGGTAATGATCGTTTTCGGATATCCATTTGCCAAAAGGTCTTCTCTAAGTTTAACTTGTTCTTCTTTGAGGGCTTCTAGTGTGCTGCAAATATTTTTGGCTCTATGGACCAGACTCTTGATGATGCCAGTTTTCGTTGCTGATGGGTGGTTGGAATTGTAGTGAAGGTATAATCCTGTATGCGTAACCTTCCTGTAGACAGTTGTTGCATTTGAAGAGCTGGACAAACTACCTAGGCAGGAAGAGGACACCACGGTAGCAACGCTACTATTACCGTAAACTAAAGGCTTGTTGGAGAAACGTAGAAGAATGGAATCAGAATGATCTTCAAAAGCAACAACACCTTGAGGAGCATGATAACAAGAACGAGGCCCGACGCACCAGCAATACCAAATAACTGTATATACAGCATATCGTGTGAATGTGGCAATCTTTAAATTGGATAGACGAAGCGACCGCTGGACACCAGGGTTAAGGAACGCCGCACAGATACTCAAAGGGCGGAGGTAACGAAGTCTGGGCTAGCTAATCACGCATGGACCGAACACCATAATATCAACTGGGACCAGGCCAGAGCAATTCACAAGGAAGAACACTGATACAAATGAAAATTCATAGAGGCAGCATATATAATCTACGCATCACCGGCAACTAACCGTCAGGTACGACGACGCTGATTGAACCGGATAAGACCTATAATATAAATACCAGGGAATTTCCTATCATTCACCTGGTGACGATAGCAGATACACAGCTATTGAAACGTTGTGAGATCAACCACTTCAAGACCATGGAATTCCAAGGAAACTTTAAGGAACGAGTTACATTGTCTACCAACTTCAGACGTAAAAACTTATATAAGAACACAGGGTAATAAAAGACGATAACTTATTTTATTACCCTACCTTTAGTTTTTTTGTTAGACATATAATTTTAGCATTTATTGTAATTACTATTTCTGAAGAAGCCAGACTTGGCGAAACATATGTCAAATAAAAATAAATAAATAGTGAAAATTTAACCAATTTTGATTCTGGTTATTTTCTGAATGATATTTGTGGAATATTTTTCAATGGTTAAGTACTTCTTAAATAACACCACAAGTGACTTGTGGTGTTATTTCTCAAGAAGTACTTAAACATTCGATTCTGTTTCTAAAACTCCGGTGTTGTGAAAATCAAACACATGATTATTATTTACAGCATCCTGTGTAAGTGCAGTACTGTGAAATTCAGTATTTCTTAAGCTATTTTTGTGACTGCTTATTCTCTTATACAAGTATTGTTTATTCTGACCAATGTAGCAATTATTGCAGTGCACAGTGTTAAACATGATGATAATTGTTCAATCAACGCGTCGCTGCTATACTCGCTCGGCAACCGGTACACAAAATGGGTCATTAGGTCAGTTGGTTAGAGTCTTGCTATTAATGCGAAGGTCTGAGGTTCGATCCCTAGTGAGGTCACTTTTTTAATATATAAATTATTTTCTGATTCATTTAAATTTGTTGTGTGTTTCTGACTGGGTCCTTGGAAAGTTTAGATTCACAATTGGACCAGGCCCTGCGAACAATTTGTAGACAATTTTTTTCGACTCCTCTTAAACGGTTGAGCCGATTGTGTTGGAACTTATTGTGTGTGTTTGAATGGGTACATGGAATGTTTAGATTCACAACTATACCCGGTTATACAATATCTGCATCTGATAGTTGATTAAAATTCGATTAATAATCGGTCCGATTTTGTTATTAACACCATTGATGCCTTTATAACAGACATGTCTAGTTAACCAAAAATTAGCAATTGCAAAATTCAGGAAACACTGCAAAGTACGAACTACTAACTCCTGCTTAGAACATACCAATAACCCTCCGACTTTCCTTACAATTATACCTTGTAAATATATGTATCAAATAAAAATGCCACAGATAGACAAATGAAGACGAATGCTTACAGTCACTAAAAAACAAAACTATCTGAACGAATTTAGACGTGTGCCTTGACAAGACAGTCATTAGAACACCGTAGGAAATAAAGCAAAAGCTGCAAATCCTTCTCCAACGTTTCATCGATTTCATTTCGAGGGATATCTACACTGGCGATGGAAAACCAAGCTCTCGCAGCTGTTTTAGCTTTAATTTTACTTCGACTACTTTGTCAATGACAACTTCCCAGCGATAGCGCCTAGTTTTTGGACGATAGTCCCGCTGCATTTATTTTAACGCATCCTCTCGACGAAAATAAGGTGTCGAGTTTTACCGTACACATGTTTGTTTTGGTGAGCATTTAAGAAGATAAGGGCTCGTTTATTCTCTCTCACTCTCTCAACGTCTTGATTGATTCATGGTGGCTTAAACGGACTCCAATTTAATAAGTTATTATGGTCGGGAGGACGTTGAATTGTGATGAGTGGGTTGAGACTTTCCGGTGACATGTGTTTTTAAGTAATTAGTGAATTTTTTCTCGAAATTGGGTGGAAAGTCAAGGAAAAGGCATGTTTCATTTCAACGTTAGCGATTGTGGGTGTGAACTGTGACTTATGAAAGATGTTGTAAGGTGATGGTGGTCTATTAGAATGAAACAAGATAAACGGTCTTATATTCTAATCCCCAACAGACACGATTAATTAAATACCAAGGAAATATTTCTCCATAAGTGTTGTGAACGTTTTTAAGGTATATAACTCGTATTCTCAGTTTGAAAACAACAAACGTTTCACCGAATATTTGTTGTCAAAACACAATACAAAGTATCTTCCAGTAACTATGTGTATAGTTGAAATGCTTTTTTATCTAAAGTAAATGTTTTTCAATCACTTTATTCGTAGTAACTGGCTTGAAAAAAGAAAAGATTCTCAATTCGTATATAAGCAGGTTTCTTTTTTATTAACCGACTTCAATGTTTGTTCAGCGATTGCTCTCAAACGGCTCAAGGAATTTCGATCGTTTATACTGGATCCTGCTCTGGAGGATCCCAAAATGGTACCATATTTTTTTCAATAACATAGCTTGTACAGTTTTTTAGAAAATCGGGAAAAACTTTTTATCGACTTTCTTATAGAGTAAGCTTTGGTGGAGGTGCTGTTATTAAAATATGAAAGTGTTTGTTTGGATAAATTGAATAGAAATTAACTTAATCAAAACAAATGTCAGTTACTTTTATGCTTTTTGGGCAATAACACCACAATCGAAATAAAACGACGTATATTGTTTTTAGATATACAGGTAGCACGAAAAATTCTAAAGATCATGTATTATAGTTAAACAGCTTTCAAATTAGAAGAATTTGAAAGAGTTGTCTTTAGAATTTATAAGTGGCGTTCCTAGGTACGACTTTGTTATAAGATAGCGCATTCGCCAAAAATGCGATCAAAGAATTCTATTGTTTCAGTGATCCCATTAACGTCATAAGGGAAAACCTAGGAAAAACCTTATAAACTATCAGGATACTGGGTTGTTCAAAAGGAGGTTACCATTATTAATTTCTTCCTTAATTGTCGGTAACCAGATACGATTAAATTCTACAGAAGTAGAAGCGATACAATCGTCTTCATACAAAAGAATTAAGGCAGACTCTTTTATTTTTCGTTTTGTGTTATGTTGTTCTTTGTGAAGTATAGTTCAATTGTCAAATTGTATTCTGTGGCCTAGGTCCCAAGCATGTTCACAAATTTTCGATTTTTCAAATTGTCGTTTCTTTATGTAATTCTTGTGTTCTTTTATTCGTACGTTTAATGGTCTCGATGTTTCTCCAATATAAAATTTATTGCATTGGCAAGTAATCTTGTATATGCAGTTTTTTGAGTTCTGGGTTTTGTTCGTTGGTTTTGTTTTCGATACGAGAGATTTCAGTATATTTCTTGTTTGGAATGTTGTTTTAACATTACATCTGTTGGGCACGGTTTTCAATCTTTCTGAAAGACCCTGTATATATGGTATAGTTGTAACTATAATGTAATGAATAGTAGTAGTGTTAATAAGAGAAGTTCTGGGTTGATTCGGAAGGTTTGTTTTCTGTTCAAGTCTGTTTAACTCTTTGTTAATAAATTTTGTAGGGTAATTGTTTCCAGTGAGAACATTTTTTATAATTATTTTTTCTTTGTTGAATTCATTATCATCAGAACAGTTGGTCTTTGCTCTATCATATAATGAATTAATGATACCTTTCTTTTCTGTATTCGGATGATTTGAATTGAAATTGAGGTATCTGTTTGTATGAGTTGGTTTTCTATAAACTTCAGTTTCGAATGAAGATTCTGTTTTTGTTATTAATATGTCTAGGAAAGAAAGTTTATCATTTTCTTCAATTTCTAGGGTAAATTTGATAGTTGGCCCTTTGTTATTTATGTCATTTAATAATTTATTTAGTTCTTCAAGATTGTGTTCCCAAATTACGAAAATGTCGTCAACGTAAAAAACATAAAAGTAATCAAGAATATGCCACAAACAACGTTTAGAAGACAAATGTCAGTTAATCAACTTCAAGATGCAGATTTTCAATTAGTCTGCATATACAGTGTGTCTTCATAAATAGATTTTTTTAAATATTTTTTGAGAGAAAATGTTATTCTTTATAAACAGATTTGCATGTTCTAAAACGTGTCACTTTTTTAACTGTAGACGAGGTTTGTCAGCAAATAAGAATTTTGTTTAAAAGTGAATACCTTTATTTTGTTAATATCTAAAATTGTTATTAAATAGAAGTAATTAAAAACTACATCTAATTATGCTATTGCACTAAGTACTGTATAATATTTATGTAAATTTTCCAATTTACTAATAATAAAATATCAAACTGTAATTAAACAAAGTTGTGTACAATTGAAAATTGCAACCAACTAAAAATTGTAATAAATTCCTATGAATATTATTTAGAGAAAAAGTTATTCGTCATAAAAATATTTTCATGATTTTTAGTTAAGTTTCTTTTTTGAAGTCAGTTTTTGTTTTTTTTTAATGTTTAAATACATTACATTACATATAATCGCTGAACATACATAACATGTAAATTTAGATGTTATGTATGTTCAGCGATTACTGGAGACTGGCTCAGCTAATCTAGAAAGTTTAAAATGGATTGTGTTAAAGATGATTTTTTTTCGTTATGCAGAAATATATAGTAATATTTGGCGAAGAAGATAGAATTAAATGAAAATAATTGTCGTTCTAAACTTGGACAGTAATTAATTGAAAATAAATTAGTATTAAATAAAAAAAAATTTAGTTAATCGACTTTCATGTCATACGAGGTTTGCAAAAAAAATATGAATTTTGCTTAATAAATATAGTATCATTATTTTTGTAATATTAAAAATTATTATGAAACAAAGTTCATTAAACGAACATCCAATTATATTATATTACTAAATATTGTAAAATAAATAAATATTTTTTTAATAATCGGGAAAAACTGATTTTGCTTTAAAATTTTGACGAATTAAATTAAAAAAATATGTTCTCAATTAGTATGCACATACAGCGAGTCCACTTAATCTTATATAAAACTTTCTTAATACATGCTAGTCTGAGGGACCCCAGGAAAAACCATCTTTGGGTCCGCAGTAATACGTTCTATAAAGCTAGGATTTAACATGGGAAGAGACAGCATAGGCAAAATAGTCCAACACTAGTATAATCTTCAGTTAATAACGCCAATATAATTGGTAACATCCAAAGAGTTCACAATAATGCCGGGAAAAATGGAAGTTCATCCATCGCATTTAAGATTGTACATTTCCAGGTCACATTAGTTTGGCGAGAATGACACAGAGCTAGCAAAGAATTAAATATTTTGCGTCATTTTTTTTAGTATTAATTTTTTAAGACAATTAATATGTAGATTCTCACTAGTAGTTGGGGATATAATTTTTTATATCTTCAGAAAGTATGTAAAAATGAAATTTATTGGCACAAATTCTATTTTCGGTAACGTGACATTACTTGGGAATCGTCAAAGCTCATTTAGTATTCACATAATCACCACTGTATACAACGGGGACAATCTTCGTAAGATATCACTTATTAAAACTTTTAATTTAATTACATATACCATAATTACACGTATTTATGTGAGACGTAATAAACTTTGTCTCTCTACATTTTTTTTCTGTTTAATCACCGGGTTAACGACATGTAAACTACTCGAGTTTCTGTTAAAAGATGTTAATTTTTTTGCTCTGCATCGTGATATAGGCGATAAAATTTACAATAAGGCATTTATGTAAATTGCTTCGTGTTACACTGTGTCGACAGAGTCATATTGTAAGAAATGAATCTTGAGGAAAAACATGATCTATTTGTCAGTGGCATGAAACCTCTCGGCGGGAAAACTCAATTGATGGAAGAAAATTCATGTTAACAGGGAATAAATTTAGACAACCAATCGGATTTGTTTTTTTTTCTACGTGTTAAATTGCAAAAAGCCCGTCAGCAATGAAAAATAAAAAAGATTTTGCAACAGAATAATATACAATATTGAACAATTATCCAATCATAGGTACCTGCTATGTACAGGGTGGGTAAATTTCTATCTTTGTCCACGACAACGCGGTAAAATTTACAAAAATATGGACGACATATTCACGATTTCTTTCGATTAAGAAATCTTAAGTCAATGTAGCTACAACTCAAAAATTGACCTTTTGTTTATAACTCAAAAACAGAAGACAAACAAAAGATCGATAATGTATATATTTTTAACCGATTTCAAAATGGAGGGGGTTCGCAATTCGCCTGTATATACAGGGTATTCCATCTCAAACGAGCCATCTTGAATATCTTGGTTATTTTCAGAACTATTTCAATAAGAAAAAACAAGTCGATTTCTGTTTCGAGAGGGAAATTTTTTGAGGTGAATTAGCGCTTGCGCGCATTCAACATAGACAGGCCAATTCAATGACCTTGAGATTTGAGATAGAGAAAATAGGTGTTGTCGTATATCATTTGAAAGCCCATTTTACGGACTATACCGTCATAATAAAATTTTCTATTGCAATTCCTGTTCATGTAACAGAAAACCTAACGGACCTAGTAGTAAAACTGTATTATTAAATTAAAAGTTTTTACTGCATGGAAAAGTATTAAAAATGAGTTCATTTATAGTACGCTCTTAAACCATCCTATTTCACTGCCGCACCCTGTAATAACACAATAAAAGAAAAACATTAAATGTAAACATTAATTTATTTTACATTATTTTTTTGCTGATATTTACAGAAAGTTTGTTTATTTGTTCTGACCTTTATTCGATCATTTGATAGAATTGTACATTTATCTGTCAAGTTATTAGTTTACTGATTCGTTGAAAACTTAAAAGATAATTATGGTATACACATTGCAAGAACGTGTTGAGCTGGTAAGTCTTTATTACCAAAATCAAAATTGTGCTCGATCTGCTGCAAGGGTTTTTAATCAAAACCATCCCGAACGTAACGTTTGTCATAAATACGTATTGGAGTTGATTTTAAAATTTGTTGAGGCGGGCTCAGTAATGAATAAAAAGAGGTCCCATTGGAATTGTAAATGATGAAGGGGTAGCTGTGGCTATATTGGGCCATGTCCAACTTATACCAAACACGCAGTCTGCCCAGCAAATCTCTACAGCTTCCGGTATTAGCAAGACTAACGTTTTTTAGAATTTTGCATAAGTACAAATTCCATCCGTATAAAATTAAATTACTTCATGAATTGAATGAGGATGATTGGGATCGAAGGCAAGAGTTTTGCGAAATTAGGACCAAGCGTATGACCGAAAACCCGAATTTCTTGTACAATGTTTGCTTTTTGGATGAGTGCACTATTTCACTTAATGAGGAGGTTAACCGACATAACTGAAGATTTTGGAGCGGTACAATTCCTCATTTATTTCGAGAAGCTCATGGTCAACATCCGGTAAAACTAAATGTTTGGGCAGGGCTTTTGGGAAATCATCTAATTGGACCCGTGTTTATTCCTGGTAATTTAAATGGTGAAATCTATTACAATATATTGGAAAATGAAATTAATGCATTGATAATAGAAAAATTAGAAAATGATCCTCTAATACATGAAGAGCAATTGCATTTCCAACAAATGGAGCTCCTCCTCACTACGTCGCACCAGTTCCCTCAATACCTTGATTTGGAATACCGTGGTCGCTGGATTGGAAGAAGAGGTCCTATACAATGGCCTGCCCGATCCCCTGATCTGAACCCTTTGGATTTTTTTGTGGGGACATGTTAAATCCAACATTTTTATGACTCAGCCTGAGAATTTGGACGAACTACGTCAACGGATTATAGCGGAGTGTCGTCTGATAACACCGACTATGCTGAACCATAGCAGAGACGGCTTTCAGTCAAGGTTGTCCTATTATATGGAAGTCAATGGAAGACACTTTGAACATTTGCTTGAGAGGCATTGTATTGTAATGTAAATTCGTTTTTTTAATACTCTTTTATTATTACATGTACAGAAATTGCAATAAAAAATTTTACTACGACGGTATAGTCGTTAAAAAGGGCTTTTAAATTATAAACGACAACACCTATTTTCCTTATCTCAAATCTCAAGGTCATTGAATTGGACTGTTTACGTTGAATGCACGCAAGCGCTAGTTCACCTCAAAAAATTTCCCCCTTGAAACAAAAATCGACTTGTTTTTTCTTATAGCAATAATTTTGAAAATAACCAAGATATTCAAGGTGGCTCGTTTGAGATGGAATACCCAGTATGTTTTTTTGTGTGTTCAGCGATTACTAGAAACCGACTGAAATAATTTGGGTTGTTTAAACTTGATTTTGTTAAGGGGGATCCCAAGGTGGTCCTATATGTTTTCCAGTTACATAGCGTATGCAGTTTTTTTGTTGTAAAAAACCGTTTAACCGAGTTTCTTATATAGTAACTGTCAACGAGATTAGGTAAAATATATGGTTTAAATTAAACAGCGAAGCCAGGGTGAAATTTTAACACTTCTAGAAGAGATATGGTGTTACATATACAGATACTAAAGTCAAATATATTAAAAATGAAGAAAGCATATTTATTACTCATCATTTATAAATTCGATTGTTAGCAACCATAGGGAGGCTGACATTCGAGATCTGCATGATGACAGGCGAATAGTGTAAGGTCCATAACAATTTAACGATAATAAATTATAAACAGCGCTAAAATAATATGTTATATCATATCGATACATTCATTTGTCGGATGTTATGGCATCCTCATGTTAAATTTATGAACAGTTCATCCAAAGGAAATGTAAAACAATTAGAGACCTCCAGTGGAATATAATAATGCCAATTGTGGGATCTTCAATCAAGAAATCACATTATTGTTTTCTTTCTTTGGACATAGTAGGAAACATTCTTTAAAAACTTTATGGAAAATATTTTTTCATTAGCCATATTGAAAAATGGTATTTTCCTTTCTTTTCGTGTGGATATTGGCCAACAGCGTGATTAAATCTAACCCCAGGCGATTTGTCTTCCGTCAAAATGCCGAAAATAAGGGTAGGTATACAAACTGACACATGAATTTGATTTTGATATAATAATTCGTTTTAGTTTTTGATGTGTTCTGATTTTATATTTTGAACATGATTTGGATGAAGTTGGTCATTACTTGGTGAAATTTGAAATTTATTGAGGGGTAGTAATACTTACACACTTACACTTTATGTAAAAAATTGTGAACTTCAGCTTTTTCTTACAATAAAAATACTTAACAAAATATAGAGTTAAGATCTTTATACAGGGTGAGTTTTTTTTGATGATCAGTATGGGGATCTCGGAAACTAGCGGAAATAGAGCAATGGTTAAATTGGGAAAAATTTGCAGTTTTACTGGCCCAATTTAATGACACTTTCGGATTTTTGTAAAAAGTCATGGCTTACTAGATATTTTGAAAAAACGAAATTCTGTCGATTTAGTCAAATCCCTCTAGCTCCCCAGTAAGTGATTCGTCATAGTTAAAGGACCCCAGAATAGTAGACCCTATGATACCACACCAAAAATTAGAACCAAATATCATCTGGGGTTTTCTTTAGCCAAGATATGCTCATTGTGTCTATTGAACATACCGCAGTTAGTAAATCTAGTTTCATGACCATAACACCTTTAATGGAAACTGTGGATTGTCAAGGCACATGTCTCTAAACCATGTACAAAACAAAATACGTCGATGTTCGTCACCAGCATGCAAAGTTTTGAGAAACTGAAAGTTCGTGTGGGTGGAACTTGTGCGCTTTCAGTACCTTAACTACAGTTCGTTGAGATGTGCCAGCTTCTGCCGCAATCTCACGAGTTAATGTAGATGAATTTTGATTTACCATTGTCAAAACCTTTATTTGTGCTGCTTCGTTAATTTGATTACGTTCCTTTCGTTGTTTAGTAAAAGATCCATATCTGCGTAAACTATTGTAAAGCCTCTTAAATGTACATAGAGCAGGTTGACGAAATATCTATGAAAGTATTCCTCAGCTGCAGGAACTGAATTTTTATGACATATGATATAACTTTCCACCATATTCAGTTTTTATTCGTTAGAACATTCCATTTTATCATGAAAACTTGTCAATATCGACTGTCAGTTCAGCACTACTAATGAAATTACTCTCAAATGAGGAAACTTCAAAATGAAAATCTTTTTCATGGTTACCTACGTTAAAAGTGAAAATAAGAGAGAAAAGCATCCATAACTCCGTTAATTTTATGAATAACTATATCGAGTATTATATCGTTGAAAAGCTCTAAAAATGTCCGATTTTTTGAGGTCATAGCCAACTATGGTTTCCATTAAAAAAAAGTTTGTGTCATATCTCGAAAACGAGAGCTATCACGCAAACGAGGACATGACAATCATATTCGGGATACAATTCCCTTCAATTTTGATATTTACACTTTTTTTATAAATTCAAAAACAAACGGGCTAGAGAGATTTGACTAAATCGACAGAATTTCGTTTTTTCAAAATATCTAGTAAGCCATGACTCCGAAAGTGTCATTAAATTGGGCCAGTAAAACTGCAAATCTTTCCTAATTTAACCATTGCTCTATCCACTACTATTCCAAACAATGCTTGTTTATGCATGTGTTGTAAAAACAATAAAAAACTAGTATTAATTTGGTTCAATTTAGCAATTTGAGAATTCCTAGTGATACAATGTATAAAAATACAAGGAGGTATTAAATGAACAAGTGCAACAATGTTATTAATTCAGATCTAGTTGATAATCAAGTAAATTTTGTGAATTTTTATTTATTTATTTCTAAACTTTGTTTCTTTATTGACTGTATGTAAAACTTGAAAATTATTTTGCAAAATACGGTTATATTTTGAGAGATGAATGAGATAATTAGAATCTGGTTTCTTTGTTATGAAATATGAGTGGTGTTCCTTAATTCGTTTTTTAAATAATTTACACGTTTGGCGTATATACGGTTTGGGACAATTCTTAAAAATGACTTGCAAATCAGGAGAAAAATAATCAATTCTGACACAAATCGTTGCTGTAATTGTTATTTGATAAGTAAGTTACGTAAGGTGTATTTAAATCGAAAAGAATGATATTGGTAAAAATTGCAAGTATATTTTTAGCTCTTAAAGTACATACTTCCGATCTTCTGGTTAACCGGAGATATTACCAATTTTTAAAATTAAATGTTTTTGGATAATTGTAAAAGATCTTTTTTTCGTACATAATAGTTTTAGTGCCAAAATTGTGAATGAAAATAAATAAAACAAGCTTTTTAAATATTCAATATACGCAATTTATGTATATGCTTTCTGGAGGTATACAGTTGCTAGATAAACTGAGAAACACAGTTGCTATGTTGTCCGTCTCAAGTCGGAATGATGGAGGAGGATTCAAAGCATGTCAGCATCCTAGCTTAGGTAAAAATGGAAATATTGCTCATGGAACAGGAAATCTGCCTTGGAACAAGATTGATATAATTGACAGTCGACTAAAAAAATCAGCATATGGTATGATATTTGCCGACTTTTCGTAGACTTTTGAAAGCAAGACTACATTTCGTTTCTAGATGATAGCCGTCATCAGTTGCGCTACCCTCCAAAGAGAAAAATCCTGGAAACATATTAGATATTCAAACCTCTAGACCTTTTATTTCATTTGGAATATCAACTCGTAATATTTTCTGTTTTATTTTACAATATTGTTAAATGTCCGGTAGTTGTTACTATCAACTGTGATTCTAGAAATCGTAGACTCGAACAAGCCACAGGTCGAAATTCGCTTCGCTACTGTAAGAATTACAGCAATTAACAAATTCTACATCTAAAAGGGCGTGTAT
This sequence comes from Octodonta nipae, assembly GCA_034190945.1. Lineage (NCBI taxonomy): Eukaryota > Metazoa > Arthropoda > Insecta > Coleoptera > Chrysomelidae > Octodonta > Octodonta nipae. The sequence goes on along the minus strand of CM067216.1, from coordinate 35,675,791 downwards.
ACAGTGTGAACAGGAAACAGAAATCGGGGGTGTAATAAATCAATTTTGAGGTGCGTGAGCCTAATTGGATGCAGTCTGAAGAGGTATCATTGGCGCCACCACGTACCTACCCTACTGTGGCACACCCTCGTCTTGCTTAAATTTAGAAAAATAAAGATAATTTGCCATTAGTATAGTATTTGAACATGTGCTTCTAATTTGAATATCCCTGCTAAGTGAGAAATCTTATATGCATATAATAAGTACTCAATGAAATAGTAACAAAATTATTTAAGAAATAGATCGTCGAAAATTTTACCAACACTTAAACTTGAAAGTTCCAGTAAATTTTTAATGGCATATATTAACCAGTTTTCGCAGTTATTTTTTAACTGAATTTATGGTTGCTGAATTTACAACTAATGTGTTTCATATCCATCTTCAATTTCAACAAAAAAATAGTCAAAGTTTCTCGGATAATAAAAGTAGGATTAGTGTTTATTTATAATTTTAATGATAGTTTGGTTGGTTTCCATAACTATTTGAAAGACAAAAATATATCAAATTAAAATTTCAAAAAACTTATTTAGAAACTAAAATAACTACAAAAATCTAATAAACTAATTCAAAACACCTCCATTATAAAACATTAATTATTTTCAAAACATGAGAAATGATTAAGACAATGAGATCAATAATTATATTGCAATATTAATTATTATAGCTAAAACGATTTTGACAAAGAAAACAAGTCAAGTATAAGAGCTGATGTCAAGGTTAATACTAGCAAACGACACCTGTTATTGTTCTAGATTATAGTCTCCCTCTAGTGGTAGAATTGTAACATACAATATACTACTCACTGTTAGATCATTCCTAATATCAAATTATATACAACATTCAAATTTGAAATATCCATTCTCTCCTTGAAAGTTTTATTGCCTTTAATAATCTCAGTAATGTTATGTTTTTCAATGATGTTCCTTATCTAAAATAACCATTTCGTCAAATAAAAATTAAGTGGCCGGTATCCAAATCATGTAATGGCAATACTGTGCTGTTTAGAGGTGGATCTGGTTCTGATAATTCTTCTTGATTTTTCAACTGCATCTTCTACAATCATATTCATGTTGTGATATTCTTTTATGTAGATGTTATTTGGTCTGCCCAACTTAAGATTTTCCACACTAGAATGATATGATACACCCCAAACTGATCAAGGATCGGTGTTTAATCCGCCAAAGTAGTGTAACATGATTTTAGTTGCTTAATATTACAAAAATATAGTTAAATATTAGTATTTTTTAGAGAACTTGTTCATCTTTGAAAAATACACTCCCCCCTTATGATTATCAAGGTCATTATTCACATTGTCACTAGTTTTTAACCTTATATTCTGAAACATTTTGGAAAAAATATGGTGGATAACTATTTTTTACCAAAAGTTTTGGCAAATTCCTCGAAGTCTTGAAATGATCTCACAACGTTTCAATAGCTTTGGATCTGCTATGGTCATCAGGTGAATGACTCACCTGATTTGAAGACGATGGAAGTCTAAGGAAACTTCGAGGAACTTCTGTCAATTATTCTGGTGAAAATTTTTATGTGTATTTCTAACGAGTTTATGTAACAAACTCTTAATCATATCAAAATTTTTGGTTTGTTGGATGATTAGATCAAAAATTTAAGAGTCGATAAATAAATACAAGTTTTTCCCCAAATTGACCACTTTTGATTGGTGGATATGAAAATCCACGAACAGCACTTTTGAAGTTTGATTTACACTGAATTTCTCTGATTCTTGATGAGTGATGTGTGGGATTTCGTATTGAAAAGTCGATAAATAAATACAAGTTTTTCCCCAAATTGACCACTTTTGATTGGTGGCTCTGAAAATCCATAAATAGCACTTTTGAAGTTTGATTTACACACAATTTCTCTGATTCTTGATGAGTGATATGTGGGATTTCGTATTGAAAAGTCGATAAATAAATACAAGTTTCTCCCCAAATTCGCTTTTGATTTGTGGCTCTGAGAATCCATGAATAACACTTTTGAAGTTTGATTTACACAGTATTTCTCTGAATGTTGATAAGTAAGGGATTCCTGAATGATGAACAAAAGTGAATCGTGTGCAAATGTCCTAGGAAATTCGGAACTGTGTCCAAGGAAACCCATATATCCTTGAAAATGTGATTAGAGGTGACGAAACTCGGAGACCAAAGGCCAGAGTGCCGAGTGACCCACCAGAAAGTTCATACGTCCAAGAAAGCCAAATTGAGCAAGTCAAGGATGAGATCTCTCCTCATTTGTTTCTCCCATAGTGAAAGGCTGCATAAAAGCGTCGTCTGCCTGCGGTAAAACCGATTTTTGGATGTTACACCACGACAACCCTCGTGACATACCAAGCTGCTGGTGAGTGTGTTTCAGCCCAAGTACAAGGTTGCCACGTTGCCTCATCCCCCTTACCGTCCAGAGTTGGCACCGGAGAACTTTTTCATCTTTCCTTGGCTCACGCGGTATCTCAAAGGAAACTGATACCGCTTTATAAAAGACCATCAAGGGGTCGTAATGACATGTCTAAAGAAGATCCCGGAAATCGAGTTTCAGAAGGCGTAAGTGCAGTGGGAATCGTCTTATACACATTGTGTGGAAGCACAAGGGTGGTATTTCGAGGACTACAAAGGATTTGGATAGATTAGTTAAACAAAAATAAATAAATAAATAAATAAAAATAAAATTCAGTTCCACTACTTATTAATTCTACCTTGTAGATCAAAAAAAATTGTCGATACAATTTAGTCAGAACAAAGTGATATTTCTTTCACACAAACTTCACAACCTCCGTTTTTTTCGAAATCATAGTATTACACATACAATCACTACTATACGTTAAATTCTAGGAAATAATTTTAGTGTTGACCAGTGTTATCGAATAATTTATTTCCGTCCCGATATTCAAAATGCTTTACTGGTCTGGCCTTTAATCGAACATAAATATCCCGCAGCTCTGTGATCGTTGCCGCATGACGTGATTAATCAGGAATCTAATTAATAATTAAAATATTAACTGAAATACAAATTATTACTTTGTAAAATTGTCTATTAAAAAATTCAATTAAAACGTCGTTTCGATGGAACGTTCACCTGGCTCCACGCAAGATGCATAATTAATAATTCCGAAGACGTCTGATGGGCAGTTATTATGTAATGAATATACAGGGTGTAATAGAAAATCAGATTTGAAATAATCTCTACGAACATTACGAATACTAAACAAAGCCTACAATAATGAACATTTTTTGTTCGGAGGATTTTAACTATAGAGATATAATCCGTATTTGCTCTTTTTTACCTTGCATTTAAATTTTTGTCCGATACTTTTCGGCCTTGCTGTAGTCTGTTATAATTTCAGGGCTCTTTGACAGGGTTTTAACTACTGAGGACAGTGCTGCCACAGCCCAAAGTATAGAAATCGGTAGGATTCAAGAGTAAATTTCGGTAGATTTCGGTAGCCATCGGAAAGTTCGTACACTACATGGTTTAAATGTGATTTATAATACAAAAGCAAGAGACATATTTGCTAGAAAAATAAATAGTATAAAATGTTCTCAAAAAAAATTATTTATGCATATAAAATTAAAAAAAGTAATGAAAATAATACAATCGTAAATACACCACTCAGTCTGAGTGGGATGTTGGCTTGAGTTTACATTGAGGTAACTGTGAGGGTAGGTGTTCGATCGATCCTATCTCACGTACCCGTTTCTTTGGTATGAGCAGGTATATGAATGACATATGACAACTAGGAGAACAAAGCCGCGTCAAATATAGAAGTAGCAAAAATGTCCGCTAGATAGCGGGACGATGAAATCCTATCTAACAATATAACTGTGAGAGTTTGTTTGTTACGCTTTCACGCATAAGCAATGAATTGTGATGAATTTTGTTATAGAGATAGGTGTCGCCCTCGAGACGGTTCAAGGCTACTTTTTCTTGCTTAAAACTTATATGGGTGAGGTGAGAGAGGAGTACTTTTTGTTTTAAACATTTTAATGGGTCCGATTTGCTGCTTTGCAGAAGTATTGTTTAAAATAATTAAGTATGCATGTACAGAGTGTCTTATATATGAAGGGATGCCATTTTTATCTATGAAACGGTAAGAGATAACAATATGATTAAATGAAGAAATAGTTGTGTATTTTAGAGCCTATTCATGTACTTAATTATGCTATCTCTTGTCGTTTACAAGTTATACAAGGAAAACCAAAAATGTAAATTTTGTTTTTGCCTCTACCACTCTTATGTAAAAACGTCTAAAAATGGCAAAGGAAAAAGTTTTTCACACATACTTTCATACAACAGGGTGTCATCAAATCTTCACTGCTACGTTCCGTTTCTTCTAGACCATCATCAGCTACAATTTTTAAATATTGACCTGTATTTTTTGTTGCAATATCAATCAAGCATTGAAACACCAGTACACTGGTATATCATGTGTTAAGTTTTATACGACGTTTTGGGAGAAAAAAATCACCATCAGAGCAGTGCTTATAGCCTAAATAATTCATTAAATATTTGTTCCATGATAAGAAAATTTAAATTTTTTTATTTGTTTTTCATGCGTGGTAAAGTGACGAAAGTGGAAAAATCTAAAATATCAAAAAATGTCAACTTTTTTGTAAATTGTGTAAAAATTGGTGAAATGATGAAAATCAAAGTTTCTGGTTAATAGCTTCAAAAATGTATGTTATAGTAAAACATATGCTTATGAAAGTTGTAGGTAGGTAGATAGAAACATACTTGTATGTAAAATAGTGTTCTCTTGCTGTGCAAATTGCAAAAAATCATTGAATCATTGACCAGCATTTATGTGGGTCTTAAAGTATTTTTTTTATTTAAAAATACTTTTTTCGCGCCATTTTCCATTTTTAAATCGCGTTACCCAAGAAAGACAAGTAGAAAATTTGTAGATTTTCTTGTGATGGATGATTACTTTTTCTCTCAAGAGATAGTATAAAACATATGATATTAGTCTTTCAATGTTTTATTCATATTATAACAAAAAAGTTCAGGACCGTTTTTAAAGAAAATAGTTGATATGGCCCAGAAGAACTGAAACGTAGCAGTGAAGATTTGATGACGCCCTGTGGTGCAAAAGTATGTGTCAAACAAATTTTCCCTTTACCATTTTCACATATTTTCTAAAAGAAAAGTAGTAGAGGTAAAAAACGACATATTTTGTTTTCCTTGCATAATTTGAGAACGGTAAGAGTGTAATTTTTCTTCAACTGGCGAACTGGGATCTTAAATAGGCAACTTTGTCTCCATTTAATTTGTATCTCTTACGGTTTGTTAAATAGCAATGATACCCCTTCATATGTGAGACACCCTGTACATTTTTTCAAACTACCTAGTCTTAAAAGGGGTTGAAATGGTGTTATAAAGGTAATATGGAAAAATCGTATTTTATGAAACTAAAATCTGGCAGATTTTTTCTGATTTATTTGGAAATAACACCACAATTTCGTGAAAGTATGTATATTTCAAAAATTCAAATTAAACCCCGTTTTCAATGGTAATTAATTAACACAAGAGTTTGGACGATAGTCCAGAGACGTCGATTTGTAATGTGCACAAGAACTGAACCATAAAACAGCCATTCTTCAGCACATTCATACTACAGATTTAAATGTATATGCCTACCCAACAGACCACGTAAAGCGAATACAGTTCACAAATTGATCTTTGAGCAAACAGAAATCAATGCCGAGTCGAAAAACGGTGACCTCTCAGTTTGTTTTTTAAGTACGGGAATAAAAAGAAGTCATTTGGTGACAAGTCAGGACTATACGGCGGATGACTACTCATCAAATCGATGTTTTGAGTGGTCAAAAATGCAGTTGTTTGAGCCGATGTGTGAGAGCTCGCATTGTCGTGGTGAAGAGAGATCCGTCTTCGGGGGTTGGTTTTCCTCATTTCTTGGAAGACAACTGGCGAAGAAATGGTTATGTACCACTCAGAATTGACTGTTCTGCGTTGTTCTAGCGGTACGGTTGCGACATGTCCAGTTTTTCCGAAAAAACAGGCGATCATTTGCTTGGAAGTGCTTCGTGCGCGAACAACTTTTGTTGGATTCAACTCATCTTGAAACACCCATACAGTCGACTGCTGTGTACTTTCGGGCTCATACGCGTAAATCCACGATTCATCACCTGTCACTATGTCATAAACGTGTTTTGAGGCACCGCGATCGTGTTTTTTGAGCTTTTCTTTCGACCAATCGACACGAGCCTTTTTTTGATCGATTGACAAATTGTGTGGGATCCAACGCGAACAATTTTTTTGACATTCAAATGTTAATTCAATATTGAATGTATGCTGGTTCCACTGTGTAAGGTTGACTTAATCTCACGATAGGTCACATGACGATCTTGCAATATCATTTCGCGCACAGCATCAATGGTTTCCGGAACAACAACTGTTTTTGGACGACCTTCACGAAATTCGTCTTGGAGTGAACTACAACCTCGATTGAATACACCATACCATCGATAAACAGTGGTCCTTGATGGAGTTTCATCGCCAAAAATTAAATTAAGTTCATCCATGCACTCTTGCTGACTTAATCCACGTCGAAAGTTGTAAAAAATAATCGCACGAAAATGTTCACGATTTAATTCCATTTTTTGGCCGAGATGAATCCTTTAAGTTACTGTAAACAACACATAGCGCTCGTATGTCAAAACGTTCTGAGTAGGTATAACCTCAAAAATGTCACACTTTACGATAGAGCTGTCAGTTGTCAGATTGCAACACTAGGGTTGTCCAATCCCGAAATATAAAAGGCAGCCCTCGGACATGTAATAGCGCTCTTGGAATAGTAACTGCCTTGCACGAGTTTGGCTCATGGGTGTGTCATTTCCTGGTTTGGTGCCTAGATTAGCCACCCCGGATTTGTAATTTAACACCTTCCAACTTCTGGTATTACAAATTTATAAAATATTTCGCTTTATATATAATTCGTAAATGTATACATTATAAATCCTTTGCTACATCTTATATGAAGTTGAGGCGAGTTTATATTGGATCAAATCCTGGCCAAAACAAACTTAAAAGTTATCTACAGGCAGTACTTTATTAAATCAATTAAAGGTAAATATCGAGGAGCAAATAAGACAGATTTCGAATATTTAAAAAAAAATGTTTGATCATTTATGAGGTACATATGGTATGCCGTTTTCTGTGTTTCATTGTGCGAAATGCTTTTTCTATTATTAATTACCTTATCATCAACTTTTCTTAAGTAGGAATGTATAACAAAATTCTTCACCAAAACCGAATTCCGCTAACGACATTTGAATTTATTAACTCATTTACCGAAGTCGAAAGAGGAAACCATTAAAGAAATAAGTAACCTAAACTGGTACTATTATTATCTTGTATCAGCATAAATTTAAATAGGGATAACGTGATAAGACACGCTTTCATTTTGTACTTTCTTCCAAAAACAATGCGGTAATAAAGAGGATGATAAACGTATTCGAGAGGGCATTTTACATAATTACTAGTGCTTTCAGAACATTACGTATATAAACAAGTGTTTATTTGCCATTAATTATGTCCCCTGTACGCACTGTGTTGTGGAAAAGTGGAAAAATTCAGCTACCATTATTGCTCTAATTCCAGATGGACAAGTCGATACAACATGAAAAACGACCAAGAACAACAGTTAATAATAAAATTAAATACTTACTGTTCCCCCCGCGTGTGTATTTGAATAGCTACGTCGTACGAGAGAGAAAAAATCGCTATGTAGATCGAGGCGTGCGATTACATGCGAGAAACACGATTGTGACACGAAAGAAAAATACCAGAAACAACAGTTGATATTTTATAGTAGTCGCTTTTTCTGTTATAATTTATTTAAAGTGATGAAGTGAATTACAATACGAGGGCTGCCTTTTATATTTCGGGATTAGCGAACAAAAACAAATATTAATAATCGAAAATCGCTTTATTGTTTTTCAAAATATTCCCCATGAAGATCTATACACTTTTGCATGCGTTTGAACCAATTGTCGAAGCACTTTTTCCACTCTGATTGAGGTATCTCCAAAACATGCATTCTGAATGCAGCAACCGCTTCTTCAGGTGTCGAAAAACGTTGACCTCTCAGTTTGTTTTTTACGTACGGGAATAAAAAGAAGTCATTTGGTGACAAGTCAGGACTATACGGCGGATGACTCATCAAATCGATGTTTTGAGTGGTCAAAAATGCAGTTGTTTGAGCCGATGTATGAGAGCTCGCATTGTCATGGTGAAGAGTGATCCGTCTTCGGCGGTTGGTTTTCCTCATTTCTTGGAAGACAAGTGGCAAACAAAATGGTTGTGTACCACTCAGAATTGACTGTTCTGCGTTGTTCTAGTGGTACGGTTGCGACATGTCCAGTTTTTCCGAAAAAACAGACGATCATTTGCTTGGAAGTGCTTCGTGCGCGAACAACTTTTGTTGGATTCGGCTCATCTTGAAACACCCATACAGTCGACTGCTGTTTACTTTCGGGCTCATACGCGTAAATCCACGATTCATCACCTGTCACTATGTCATAAACGTGTTTTGAAGCACCGCGATCGTATTTTTTGAGCTTTTCTTGCGACCAATCGACACGAGCCTTTTTTTGAACGATTGACAAATTGTGTGGGATCCAACGCGAACAATTTTTTTTGACATTCAAATGTTTATGCAATATTGAATGTATGCTAATGTGTAAGGTTGACTCAATCTCACGATAGGTCACATGACTATCTTGCAATATCAGTTCGCGCACAGCATCAATGGTTTCCGTAACAACAACTGTTTTTGGACGACCTTCACGAAATTCGTCTTGGAGTGAACTACGACCTCGATTGAATTCACCATACCATCGATAAACAGTGGTCCTTGATGGAGTTTCATCGCCAAAAATTAAATTAAGTTCATCCATGCACTCTTGCTGACTTAATCCACGTCGAAAGTTGTAAAAAATAATCGCACGAAAATGTACACGATTTAATTCCATTTTTTGGCCGAGATGAATCTTTTAAGTTACTGTAAACAACACATAGCGCTCGTATATCAAAACGTTCTGAGTACGTATAACCTCAAAAATGTCAAACTTTACGATAGAGCTGTCAGTTGTCAGATTGCAACACTAGGGTTGTCCAATCTCGAAATATAAAAGGCAGCCCTCGTATAATCGAGCGAAACGACCTCGGTATACTTGCAGACATTAATATCGAAAAAAAGAGGAATTGTACGAAGTACGGGAGTGCCGTGTAAAAATTCGAAACGTTGAACATGTTTCCATAAACTTCCGAGATTGAATTTGTTCGACGTGTGCAACACAGTAGGTCAGGCAGTTTTAACAGCGAATGTTGATGTTTACAACAGATAGTTAATAACATCGAACAAATAGGATCATACAGTTAGTTGAAATTTTGAAAGTAAAACAAGGCTTTGTAATGGTGACTGGAAAAAAATAATAATTCGTAAAATATTAAAAAATATATATATAACCGACTTCTACCTATAACTAAAAAGCTAAAAATAATTATAACAAAATACAACTCTAGCAAATAAAAAACACATTCAATGTTGTTAGGTACCTACCCATGAAGTAAAAGATGTAAACATTAAACGGTGCTCATTCTGTACAAATTAATTACTTACCAATCTAGTATATTTTGAAGCCAGTGCCAAGCAAGTCTAAAATCCTTCATTGCGTACTTATCTACTAATTCTTGATTGTTGCTTGGCATCGAAAGCCTCAAGATTACACAATGATACTTTCTCATTTAAATTGACAGGTAAATCTTTACGAACAAAATGTACTAGTAAGCGTTGACTTAATAAGCCCAAAATATATTTATGCCTTATGGACTACGCCATGTAACCTTTTTTCAACTTTTTTGACAACCCTGTATAACTATAGATAATTCCACTCCAACCTATGTACCAACCATGCTGTACATACGACTGCCCACGGACAAGCATAAATTTGTTAGCTACCTTCTATAGGACGGAGTAGAATCCATCCCGTATTTACGGAGTCAAATCCGTCCTATACTTCAACCATAGTATATAACTCATTGTGGGCTAGCCCATAAATTAGTTAATTTTTTGCATTTTATATTATCGTCCTGTGTAACAGTATTTCCTCTCCACACTTTATGCAACTTCTTATGGGCTATAAAAGAATAAATTTTTTAATTACACTGTATAAATATAATTCAACTGCAGCATATATTTCAACCATCCTGTAAATGATTTGCTTATGTCCACATCATATAACAGTTTTTTAATCACCCTATATAATTTTAATTTTCTTTTATACCACCAAACGTCCAGTCCACCCTATATTCCAACCATCCTGTATATACGTCTGCCTACGGACCACTATCATTCTAGTCCGTCCTATATTTCAATCTTCATACAACTCCTTCTATCACTTTACTTTGTGATTTTGTTTGCTATAACTAAACACCCTGTCTATAAACGTACCAAATAGCAGTTTAAAGTTTGACATGTGTTGACACTGAATTTTCTATTAGGCCGGGAGAATGTGACAACCAAAAGCACCATCTTCGCAAAATGGAAAAATTTGCATTTAAATAGGTATTTGCCTGGTATACAAACAAAATGAGCTTGGTACTCATTGATTTACGGAGCCGAAAATTTTATGTTTTACTACCTATATGCTTGAGATGTACATAGAAAATTTTCAAATTCGCAATTAAAACTTCCAGTGCCTAAAATTACCGCACTATTACGTTGGAATTAAAACATTTATGAGGAAATATCCGTTATGTCATTTCGATGAAATTTTTGATAAGAATTTTTCAATTTTCGGCGATTTTCTGCAAAACTGCAAGTTACACGTCGCAGAAAAGTATATGAGATCACCTAAGGATCTTCCTTAATAGATTAAACGTTAAAAAAACTATACGCATCCATAAGGATTTATCGAAAAATCGACTAAAATATTAGTAATATTGGTCGATTTCCATGCACGCATGTGTTCATTCACAAATTTTATCACTTTACCAATAGAATTCTTTTCCAAAATTTGAAGTTTCACCAATCCGGATATATACTCTATTAAACAAGACCATATACATTCAAAACGGTGCACCACAGGAGAAGAAATCAGGTAACATACATACAAAAAAAGCCAAAAAATACGCGACGAATTGATAACCTCTTCCTTTTTGGAAGTCGGTTAAAAAAACAACGGGGATCATTTAAGACTGAAACGTGGCAGCAAACGATCTCGTCTTTCGTATTGTCCATGTCTGTGTTTCACTATCTTTATGTCATTATTAGTAATTAGTTTGTTAAATGACTAGGTATCATAAACTTTATTTTTTATTGCACCGCGTACAAAAAAATCCAGGACGGTCAAATCAGGCCTTAGAAAAGGACCAGTGTTTGCAATCCATTGGTCAACGAAAACCTCTTCTAAGTTGTCTAAGTAGCCATTTTGGAGAGATGCCCCGTCATCCTGATAAAATAATTCCCATTAATTCGCCAATGGTAAATTTCCCAGATACGTGGGTTCAAAATCTCGTCGAATATTCAAATAACCTTTTCCTATAAAAATAAAAAAAAGCAAGGCATAAAACAAAAGGTAAACATATTTATAATTTTCTTCGAAATAATGTAGTTTTACCACTCCGTTGTATATATGTATATATATATATATATATATATTTTTAAGTTTTCGCGGGCACTAAATGTATTAGATGGTTTCCGGGAATTCATCCGCGTAGAATACATTCGAGTAACTAGAAGCGAAAGCAGAAGGCTACGAGAATTATCCGAACCGACCTGAAGAGGGCAGATGTGACTCTGCCGAAACGTCGTCAATTTACCATCGATCCCGGCAGGGATCAGTTATTAACTACGCGGATGAATTCCCGGAAACCACCTAAAACATTTAGTGCCCGCGAAAACTTAAAAACAAATATATATATATATATATATATATATATATATATATATATATATATATGTTCTGAGAGGCTTCCGCGGTCATTATTATGAACTAAGCTAGGTTCCGGGTGAGAACCGCGTCTGAATTTATTGAATACTCGACGTTTCGACTCCTGCTTTGGAGCCATTATCAAGAGACAAAAGTGAAAAAGAGTTTCAGAGTCTAGATCGAACTCGGGGCCTCAATCTGCCTACTCCCCAAGAGTCACTAGGTAACTGAACTGAATTTGAGTCTGCTCTGCTTCTTTTATTTATAGGTAGCGCTGGGTTAGAAGAAGATGTCACGTGATGAGGCTGTGTTGTGATTGGTTGGGTATTGGTGGGCGTGTCTGCTTTGTTTAATCTGGCAATTACGGAGGTCCAAGCTGTGGGAAGGCGAGTACTGTCATCGCGTCTATTTAGACAGAGAGGTCTTTTTTCTATTTCGATGGCTTCGCGAATAGTGGATGCCCTAAGAGAATTGAGAGATATGATAGTCCTACTGTCCTCGAAGTTGATAGAGTGCCCTGTTTGGATATGGTGATGCGCGAGAGCTGAAGTCGGATCTTTTTTACGAACTGACAGAGAGTGTTCATATACTCGATGGTTAACGCGCCTGTTGGTACGACCGATGTAGCTTTGTGGGCAATCGCGACATGAGATTTCGTAAACTCCTCGATCCTCGTTAGGTACTTTGTCTTTGGGGTTACCGGTTAAGTTGCCTATAGATTGAGTGGTGTTGAAGATAGTCTTTATTTGATGTCTTTGTAAAATCCGTGCTATTTTGTCAGTGACTCCTCGAATGTATGGAAGTACGGCTTTTTGATGTTGTTCTGTTTCTGACGGGGTTGGTGTGATTGGGGGTTGTTGAGATTGATGAATTATACGCGCAATGTGGTCCGGATGGTAACCGTTTTGTCGAAGGATTTGTTGAAGATTATTAAGTTCGTTTTGTCTATTGTCAATATCTGTTAAGCGAATAGATCTGAGAGTCAAAGATTTCATTACAGAACTCAATTGGGCAGGGTGGTGGTGTGATTGGGCATTTAAGTATCGATTGGTATGGGTTGGTTTTCTATAGACGGTATGTGAGAATCTGTCATTGTTGGTTTTTGTTATGAGGACATCAAGAAACGGGAGAGAAGAATCGGACTCCATTTCCATTGTAAATTGTATATTAGAATGTATACCATTGAGGTGTTGTAGGAAGAAGTCTAATGAATCTCTGCCATGAGGCCAAATGACAAAAGTATCATCTACATATCTAAGCCAACAGGAAGGTTTTAAATTAGACGAGTTTAGGGCCTGGGTTTCGATTTGTTCCATGAAAATGTTAGCAAGCACTGGAGAAAGAGGTGAACCCATGGGGGCCCCACGGACTTGTTTGAACAGAGTGTTTTGAAATGAAAAATAAGTGTTAGAGGAACAGTGTTGTACAAGTTTGATGATGTCAGAAGAGATATTGTATTTTGTTTTTAGAATATCTAACGTTTCTGAAATGGGGACATTGGTGAAAAGAGATACAACATCGAAGCTAACTAGGATGTCATTTTCTGAAATTCTGTAACCACTTAGGATATCTAGGAAGGAAGAAGAGTTTAGAAGACTTTTCACGAGGAATGATGACCTTTTTAACGTCAAGAGGAAGTTGTGTCCCGTTGATGATTTCCTTAGTCTTTTTCTCTAAGTAAGTAGTAGGATTATTGTTCATTATTTCGTAGTCTGCAGTGTGGAGTAGGGAATTCATCTTGTGAACATAGTCCTTAGTATTGAGAAGAACAGTCGCGTTACCTTTGTCGGCAGGAAGAATAGTTATGTCATCGTTGTTACGTAGTTGTTTTAGTGCATGTCTTTCGTTAGAAGTTAGGTTTGATTTTGGTGGCTTTGATGTGCGGAGTACTCTAGCAATGTCTTGACGAGTATCTTCAGCCTCAATATCTGTTAGTTCAACCAAAGCTACCTCAACTTGAGAAATGATTCTTTCAGTTGGGATAGTTTTCGGCGTCACTGCGAAATTGAAACCTTTGGATAGGACGTGTAAACTGGTAGAGTCTAAGGGGAAGTCAGAAAAGTTATGGACGGTCGTCCGAGGGGGTGACGTGACAGTGGGTTGTTGTTTTGTAATGAGTCGTGTTAGCTTAAGTTTTTGAGTGACTGTTTTCTTTTGGGCCAGGTGTTCGGCTTTATCGCTCGAAATGCGATTAAAATTCTCTGTCTAAATAGACGCGATGACAGTACTCGCCTTCCCACAGCTTGGACCTCCGTAATTGCCAGATTAAACAAAGCAGACACGCCCACCAATACCCAACCAATCACAACACAGCCTCATCAGGTGACATCTTCTTCTAACCCAGCGCTACCTATAAATAAAAGAAGCAGAGCAGACTCAAATTCAGTTCAGTTACCTAGTGACTCTTGGGGAGTAGGCAGATTGAGGCCCCGAGTTCGATCTAGACTCTGAAACTCTTTTTCACTTTTGTCTCTTGATAATGGCTCCAAAGCAGGAGTCGAAACGTTGCGTATTCAATAAATTCAGACGCGGTTCTCACCCGGAACCTAGCTTAGTTCATATATATATATATATATATATATATATATATATATATATATATATATGTAATTGAGTTCTGGAAAACGGCTCTAACGATTTCGATGAAACTTTCCCATTCGGAAGTTTCCCTGGATAGAAATCGATTGGGGAGGGTCTCATCTTTGGGAAAAATCGTTTTACAGAGAAATTAAATTATTAAAAATTTTATTGACAGTTTGACAATCAAGGCGACTGCTTTGTAATATCAAGGCGTTCAATACAGGGTGATGTGGTAACCTACGTAAGAGTGACTCCTGTTGTAAAAATTCTTTTATTACAGGGTGATTGGGGGACCTAATTGAGAGTGAAACTTTTTAAAAAAATACTTTCAATAAAAATTGTGTTTGTATGTTCCGAACATGTAACTATTTTATGCCTCCGTCATATTTTCCTATATATATGAATATGAATTGGTGGTGTAAAATTATAATGATACAGGGTCTAACAAAATATGTTAGATGGTCCATAAGAGTTGCTATGCAGGATGGTTAAAATATAGCATCAAATGGAATTATAGTATGGCTAGAAAAAAGCAAGAAAAAATAATTGTGTAGGGGAAATTAATGATAGCTGACATACAGGGCGGAGTAAAAGTATTGTTATGCAGGACGCTAAAAAAATGTTATTAGAATGTTTTACCTATCGGATAGCTTATTAGCATTTGCATTTATAGGGTGGTTGCAATATAGGATGTACTGGAATTATAATTATACATAGTGGTTCAAAAAAATTACAATAGCTGGCCATAAACAAATGCATATACAGGGTAGTTAAAACATATGGTGGTGTGAAATTATAGTTATACAGTGTGATTTAAAATATGTTATATTAGGTAGCCTGTAAAAAGTTGCATATATAGGGTGGAGCGGAATTATAGTTATACAAAGTGTTTACAAAAATGTTACAATATAAATGAATGAATTTGGAAACAAAAATGTTTGTAGAATGGCCAATATACACGGTTGTTGGAATATGAAATCGAGTGGAATTGTAGCGTGATTAAAAAATTTTTAGAAAAAAATGTTTGGATGGGTTTTTCATAAGAAGTTACACATTTAGGGTGCTTGAAATATAGGGTGGGAGTTGAATTGTAGTTGTCTTCTAAACGTTGTTTACTTTTATGTTTTTTTTGGGCAATAACACCACAATAGAAATAAAACGACGTATATTGCAGGAATACCAAACGTTTCAAAGTCTATTCTGACTTCGTTGTCAATGGCTTTATATTTATTGATGCAGATTGTAAAATGAAAATTTGATTTATGACATTGAATTGTAGTAACAACATGTAAATAAGAAATGTAAGAAAAAATATTATGTTAGGGGAGTTTAAATTAGATTACATAGCAAATGTCCGATTATTTGGATATACATATGTACGTTTATGATAAAACCTTGAATTTACGAGTGAAACTCGGTCACCCAGATACTAAAAATTAAACTGCTAATTCTCTTGGAAATTTCTACATCGGAACTCATGAGCATTAGAGATACTCCAGTAATGGGGATTGAGCCTATTAAACAGACCATTTTTGGTGAATTTAGCCTCCAAAAATAAATGGGTTCCTTGGAACCATGTTAAAATAAATTCATAGAATTTTACGCTTCTCGGAAAATCAGTTTGTTTAAGATTTGGCACTAAAGAAAATGAGTACGGATGAAATTTGTGATTTCTCAAAATTCTATGGATAGAGGCAAAATTCCAATTCCAGTACTGTTTGCCTAATACTTTCTTTCGGAGACGCTTGAAAGTAATCCAAATATGAAATTTCACTATTGTCGTCATCAATAACAGTCTTATTTTTCTTAATTGTTAGTTTGACCGGTCCGAAGTTCTTGAAATTATCTATTATTCGTTTTTTTGATAGGCTCTGCTTCTCCGGCTTCTAGCAGCAAATGTCTCACATGATTGTGACAATACTCTATTACTCTCTCAATAAATCATAACCATATTGAAGTAATCTTCGTTAAAGTAATCTAAAATTCAACGTAGCATCCAAATATCCAATAACATAAAAGGTGTTCTATTTGATATAAGAAAGTTGTTGTCTACGTCCGGTATAACAGAAAGTGTCAAAGTTTGAAAATATTTTATTCACATAGAACCTATCGGCTTACCCACGTTGCCAAATTTTCAGAATAATATCGATATTTTTTGAGTTACAGGTAACGGCGTACCTTCGTGGAATGCCCTGTATATGTTACTGTTAGCAATAAGTGTAAGCTAGGCTATTTTTTGATTCTTTATTGACTTTGATTTTAAGGAGCCTACACAAAAAATTGTAGCAAGACAGACCCATCATAAAAGTTTATGCAACTTAGGTTCAGTTTTATTAATGTTTTTACTTTAGTATTTAATGCATAGTTAATATTGGTAATAAGTATAAGCTATGCCAGCTTCTGTTCTGCATTGCTTCAGAATTTTAAGACGGCTCCACAAAAAATTGTAGACAGGCAGACCGATCATAAAGTTTATCCAACTTTAGCTCAGTTTTATTAACGTTTTTTCTTCATTATTTGATGTGTGTTACGGCTGGCAATAATTATAAGATATGCCAGTTTTTGTTCTGTATTGCTTCAAAATTTTAAGAAGCCTACACAAACAAAATTGTAGCCAGGCTGACCGATCATAAAGTTTATGCATTTACCTCAGGTTTATTGTTTTTTCTTCATTATTTGATATATCTTACGGTTGGCAAAAATTATAAGTTATGCCTGTTTTTGTTCTGTATTGCTGCAAAACTTAAGAAGCCTTCACAAAAATTGTAGGCAGGCAGGCCGATCATAAAGTTTAGACAACTTTAGCTCAGTTTTATTAACTTTTTTTGTTCATTATTTGATGTATGTTACGGTTGGCAATAATTATAAGTTATGTCAGTTTTTGTTCTGCAGAGCTTCAAAATTTTCAGAATGCTACAGAAAAAATTGTAGCCAGGCACACCGATCATAAACTCTATACAACTTTAGCTCAGTTTCATTAATGTCTTTTCCTCAATATTTGATGTATGGTACAGTTGACAATAATTATAAGCTATGCCAGTTTTTGTTCTGTATTTCTTCAAAATTTTAGAAGCCTACACAATAAATTGTAGGCAGGCAGACCGATCATAAAGTTTAGCCAACTTTAGCTCAGTTTTATGAACGTTTTTTCTTCATTATTTGATGTATATTACGGCTGGCAATAATTATAAGCTATGCCAGTTTTTGTTCCGTATTGCTTCAAATTTTTAAGAAGCCTACACAAAAAAATTGTAGCCAGACTGACCGATCATAAAGTTTATGCAATTTTACCTCAGGTTTATTAACGTTTTTTCTTCATTATTTGATGTATGTTACGGTTGGCAATAATTATAAGCTATGGCAGTTTTTGCTTTGCAGAGCTTCAAAATTTTCAGAAAAAATTGTAGCCAGGCACACCGATCATAAACTCTATGCAACTTTAGCTCAGTTTTCTTTCTTCAAAATTTTAGAAGCCTACACAAAAAATTGTAGGCAGGCAGACTGATCATAAAGTTTATGCAACTTTACCTCAGTTTTATTAATGTTTCATTCCTTCTCCTTAAAATAGCAGGTGCCTTGCATTGGCAGTTTACCGTAAACTAACCAAGAGTGATTTCACATTAAAAAAGTTTGAAGCTTTCAACCGTTGCAACTAAAATAAAGCACGTAAATAACTGGTTTACATCCTGTGAATTTATCCACGTCTGCGAATATTGAGAGAGAGTAGATCACTGCTCGCTCATCATCATCATCTTCATGCCAATTTAGCTTTTTCTGTAACAATATGCCTCTTAAATTATCATGAAATACCATAATTCATATTATCAAGTATATTAGTTCCAACAGAAATTAACGAAATTGTTCCGTCAGCTCTGAAATCAATTTAATATCGATCAGGGAACGATTGGTTAGTCGGTTGAGATTCTTCCGTGATTAACATGTTGAAAGGAAAAAAGTGCGACGCATGGAAGCATGAACAATTTTTTTACAACTGATGATTTTCCTAGACGAATTAATGAATTCTATTTTCGTCACAGAAAATAATTAATGCGATGGCGTTTAAGTGGTGCGAGAATTATACGTTTTTTTTTACAAAAAATGTCTTAAACTGTTCATTTCGGCAACTGAAATAAATAGTACTTTTACAATTTAATTTTGGGAAATGACACTACAATTGAGAATAAGTAAGTCATCTGGTTTAAAATAGAATCATCAAAATAAGTAAATTTGTCATAACTAAAGAAGTTTTATTGTATTGAGACATAAAGGGTAGCACAGAAGATTTAAACAATTATATAGTTTGAAGTTGGAAGAGCAGTTTATGCGGCTATTTAAAACCTAAAATCTACTAGAGTAAGCAAACTAATATTGATAATGATGAAATAATACACAGTATTATTGAACTCATTCCATTTTATTTAGACACACTTGTGACAATTGTGTCGCTACATTGTAGCTTCTTCTGACAATAACGTGAGTTTACAAAATGTAAGATATATATAGTATTAAAATGTACAATAAATTAACTAAAAAGATTAAAATTCAAAGCTTATAAATAATATTACAGTTTTGGGAATTACTAATGATATTCTTCTTACCAATGCAGAAACTGTTTTGGTTGGGATAATCTCTTAATAGAATTTAAATATTATCGGATTTATTTTTACTAATGTAATTATATAAACAAATTTAATAAGGAGGATTTATTTAGGTCTAACTGGTCCTTAAGCAAATTATGGGAATTTTTAATCCTATTAATTTCTAAACATTCTAACATATTTAATTTTATGCCTTTATTTTCAATGTGTAAAATTTCGAAATTATTATTGAAACTATGGTTACATTCTATTAGGTGGTTAGCGTAATTGGCATCCTTTTTATGTTTTATATAAGATGTGTGGTGTTCTTTGATTCTTTTTATAAAGTTTCTACCCGTTTGGCCTATATTGGACAATCGTTGCACTCTTAACTTATAAACACCTGATGATTTAGATTTATGGGTTTTACTTTTATTATTCTTTATTAGTTTTGCTAATGAATTGTTAGTCTTATATGCGACTTTAATATTTAATTTGTTTAGAAATTTACCAATTCTGGTAGTTGGTGGCGCCCAAAATATGTTATTATTTTGTAATTTTCATTAGGGTCTTTAATATTAGGGTAGATAGATTGAATGGCTTGGTGATACAGTTTTTTCTTTAAAATTGATTCAACAGTTTTTACTTCGTATCCATTGTTCAATGGTATTTGTTTTATTATATCAAGTTCTCTATCAAAATTCTTTTTATTTAATGGGATAGTAATTAGTCTATTTACGGTACTATGAAAATACGCTAGTTTATGTTGAATGGGGTGGCAAGAAGAAAATGAAATAATCGTGTCGGTATGTGAAGGTTTACGATAAATTGAAAAAATATGTATGTTCTTTTCTTTATTAATTGTTAAATCTAGGAAATTTGTGGCCTTATCAATTTCTTCTTCAATAGTGAATTTTATATTGCGATTTAAGTTAGTTATGAAGTATAAAAATTTTGTTATTTGTCTATCTGTACTTATAAAACAAGCCAAAATGTCGCCAACTTATCTATACCAGTAAATGAATTCTTTGAATACAGGGTGGTTTTTAATTTGGCTTTCTAGGGAATCCATGAATATTTCAGCTAGTAAACAGTTTTTGATCGAGAACTTAGCTGAAAAAGTAGTATTTTCTATAATAATATTAATCAGTTTTTTGGAAATTTTGTATGAGGGAGCGCACATAAATGAAACTACAGGTCAAATGGGGTATCCAGGTTTGAGGAGCTTAATAAGAGAATAAAGTTTATGAGTTTGGGGTTTCATAACTGTGAATTTTAAAATATCAGTGATTGAAAATAAACTTGTGAGAATTTTGGAGTGTAAGTTTAATAAATAGATTTATGAAATTTGTCTGTGGGGTCATGTTTCGAAATTACTTGAGATTGGGTAAAGAATTCTATTATTTATCTATATAATCATTTTTGTTAAGTGCTACTATGGTGTTTCCTTTGTCTGCTTTTGTAAAAATAGTATCTTTACATTTTTCTCTAATGTGCTTAATTATGTTAATATCTTCTCTAGGGTGGGTATTCTTCAAAAATTCTTTTTTGATTAGGTTTGAGGTTTCATATTTTCTATTAATATTTGAGGGTTGATCTTTTAAGGCAATTTCGGTTTCAATGCCTAGTATTTCTAAATTATTGGTTGAGATAATTCTAGTGAAATTATATTTAAAACCTTTTTCTAAAATAGTTTGTTCATCTTTATTAAATCTAACAGTTGATAGATTCATAAATCTGCTAAAAAATTAATGGTCTGAATATTTTATTCTAGGTTTTGGAGGTTTATTATTGAAACTAAATTTATTAATGAGAGATTGTAATGTTGTGTTAGGGTAATATTGAAAACACAGCGACACAAAAAAAAGATGTTGACCTGCGGGTCCCATTATGTGTACTCTATGTTTTTGGGGTCGCTGAATCCGAATCAGTGGTCATTTTTATCCTAGCACATCTCATTTTAGCCATAACGTAAAAAAAACACTTTGAAATTTACAATATAAAGGGTGTAAACGACACGTCCAAAAATCACAAAAACTTATATTGCTGTATTTCATTTAATGCTTTAGTACTTTCACCCTTAGGGGGTTGAATGGGCAGATGAATAATTTTACTTAAAAAGTTTAGCATCATATAATAAAATTGACCTGTTAAGACATTTTTATTTACATTTATAATTAAGTGGTAAATGAATTTATTTTTTGCTCTAGGTCGTCACTGTATATGTGACATGCTCTAAATACTGTGGCCATCTAAAAACATTATGAAATCTGTTAAAAACAAGAAAAATTTAAAAAAAGAAATATATAAAATCGAGTGAGATATATTTTTAGAAGTAATATTATTGAACGAAGAAATTATCAGTTACAATATACAGAGTGAGTTTTTTTGATGGTCAGTATGGGGATCTCGGAAACTAGAGGAGATAGAGCAATGGTTAAATTGGGAAAGATTTGCAGTTTTACTGGCCCAATTTAATAACACTTTCGGATTTTTTTAAAAAGTCAAGGCTTACTAGATATTTTGAAAAAACGAAATTCTGTCGAATTAGTCAAATCCCTCTAGCTCCTTTGTTTTTGATTTTGTAAATATCAAAATTGAAGGGAATTGTATCCCGAATATGATTGTCATGTCCTCGTTTGCGTGACAGCTCTCGTTTTCGAGATATGACACAAACTTATCTTTTGATGAATGGAAACCATAGTTGGCTATGACCTCAAAAATCGGACATTTTTAGAGCTTTTCAACGATATAATACTCGATATAGTTATTCATAAAAATAACGGAGTTATGGATGCTTTTCGCTCTTATTTTCACTTTTAACGTATTTAGCCATGAAATAGATTGATTTATTAATAACTATTTTAAAAAACATTGAACGATTTTTTTATTAGGTATATCAGATATAACGAAAAAACTAAATAAGTAGGTACTTAGTAAAAACTTAAGAAATTAAAGTACATAATAATGGTTACAATTTATGTTCGAAAATTCCACCATTGTTATTTAGACAAAAATTGCATCTTTAAGATTGACATTACCGCTTTCATCACAGACCGCCTATCAATTTCTTCAATTGCTTGTAATACCGCCTCCCTTAGGTCACCAACTGTCTCATACTTTCTTTTGTATACTTTGTTTTTTAGCGCACCCCATATATAGAAGTCTGTAACTGCCAAATCGGGAGACCGGGGTGGCCATTCGCGTGAGCCATTTCTTCCTATCCAAGAGTTTGAATAGATATTATCTAAGTGTTGTCTTACTAATATCGAGTTATGAGCAGGTGCTCCATCATGTTGGAACCACTCAATTTCGAAACGAGTTCTCAAATTCAAATTATGCAACATGTCTTGAAAAGTGTATTTTTTAGCGCTCCCCAGTAAGTAATTCGTCATAGATAAAAGGCCCCAGAATAATAGACCCTATGATAACACACCAAACATTAGAACCAAATTTTATCTGGGGTCGTCTTTGTTCTACAAGGGTTTTCTTTAGCCCAGATATGCTCATTGTGTCTATTGAACATACCGCAGTTAGTAAATCTAGTTTCATCTGACTATAACACCTTTAATGGAAACTGTGGATTGTCAAGGCGCATGTCTCTAAACCATGTACAAAACAAAATACGTCAAATGAGGAAACGTCAAAGTGAAAACAATCTTTTTCATGGCTACCTACGTTAAAAGTGAAAATAAGAGAGAAAAGCATACATAACTCCGTTATTTTTGTGAATAACTATATCGAGGATTATATCGTTGAAAAGCTCTAAAAATATCCGATTTTTTGAGGTCATAGCCAACTATGGTTTCCATTCATCAAAAGATAAGTTTGTGTCATATCTGAAAACGAGAGCTGTCACGCAAACGAGGACATGACAATCATATTCGGGATACAATTCCCTTAAATTCTGATATATACACTTTTTAAAAAAATCAAAAACAAAGGAGCTAGAAGGATTTGACTAAGTCAAAAATCAAATTTCGTTTTTTCAAAATATCTAGTAAGCCATGACTTTTTACAAAAATTCGAAAGTGTCATTAAATTGGGCCAGTAAAACTGCAAATCTTTCCCAATTTAACCATTGCTCTATCTCGGCTAGTTTCCGAGATCCCCATACTGATCATCAAAAAAAACCCACCCTGTATATAAACAATTTTTATTACCATCAATGACTTAATAGTATTTTTTGTTACGGAATAAAAACTTGCCCGGTTGAGCCAGTCAGTATCAAAATTACGATCAACCAAGAAACAGCAAAAGACAAATTCAGCTATAAAACTTTTTATAGATCATCCTCATTCTTGTATATTACCAAATTAATTGCGAAAACTGATTTTTTTTCAACTGAGACCTTATTTGTAAATTTATGGCTAATTAGGCAAAAAACGAGCTTTGTCAGAATTTTAACGACTTACGTTTTTTTGGGCACTGGACACGATTTTAATGACTAATAATAAAATCTTATATCGAATGTAAACATCGGTATAATAAATTACGCTCTTGCCATTCGCGATAACTGAAGTGATCCATAAAAACGGTATCAAAATTTGTGGGAGTTAAACTATGTGCAAAGTGCTTCAATAGATTTTACAAAGTTTCTGGGTAAGGGATATTGAATTTTGTTTTATTTGAAAACCCAAGGATATTAGGTTAGAAAAGAACAACAAGCAGAAAAAAATGGTTAAAGAAGACTTTATAAAACTTAAGAGCATACTTCTAAGACTGAAAAGAGTGGGCAATAGAGGAGGTAACATGCTATTTGGAGGTGGAGATACATTGATAGTACGAGTATGGAAACTAATAGAGAGAATCTATCAGGGAAAAAGTTGACGAAGTAATGAAATAAAGTGCTGTCAGGAACAGAATACATAATTTTAGCAAACACATGCTCTTTAGTTCGTTGAACCAAATAATCAACAAAAAATAAAATTATTATCGACAGAGCCAGAAGTATTTTCGGTACAGATTGGACTGAGACTGGCCATAGTACTGTCCAATTTATTACATTAACTGTTTTGAGGAAATATTGTTTCAAATGTTGGATATAATGATTCAGCTACTAACGTCTAGCTTATGCCAACTACATTGTGCTGATGGTGAGACCCAAAAAGAATAGTGAAAATGTTAAATTGCTTGACAGAAAAACCAGAGAAAATATCTTAATCGTTAATGAAAGTAAAACCAAATAAACTGTCAGCGAATCTACTCAATAACAGTATAAGAAATAGTAATTATACAATAGAAAAATTGGGTACAAGGAATATATAGGAGTAAGAATAATATATAAATAAGATGAGGGGAAACTAACAACGGTTAGCAAAATGAACTTTTCAAAGATTTTAAGAACAATGTTAGTAACACAACTAAAAGTATATAATAATAATCTTTACAATACCAAAAATGGACACAAAAAGTAAAATTTTTGGACAAGTACGCTATTATAAAGGATCTTAGGGGGGAATTAAATGACAGGGTGGATATAGAAAAAGAACAAGTAATAAAATTAAGCAAATGTACTAAAGGCAGGTAAAATATATTGGTGTTAATAGGCAATTTTTTGTTGGGTAAAATCTGATGAGTTTTTGATGGGTAAATTCTTGTGAGTCTTTATCATCTCCTGCTAATACATATCGTTATATTTATACAGGATGATTCAAAACATGTTATATTTAGTCCATAAGCAGTTGTATATCCGTATATAAAATAGTTAAAATATAACCTGCTTTAGAATTACAATTATATATTCAAAATATGTAAGAAATTAAATGTTTTATTATTTAGCTATAAGCATTTTCAGGATGGTTGAAATCTATGGTGTAGTAGAATTATAGTTATACAAGGTTATTCAAAAAACATTAGAAAAAATGTTATATTTGGTAGCTCATAAAAGTTGCCTAGATGTTTGCAATATAGGATGGAGTGGAATTATAGATAAAAATGATAGATAGCAAAATAGTAGAAAAAGAAATGTATTATAGGGTAGCCTAGAACGAGCTGCATTTACATGATGGTTGAAATATAAGACTGAGTAATAATTGGACAGATGGCGGTAAAAAAGTGTTAAAAACAAATAGTGTTTATAGGACGGCCCATAATCAGGATGGATTGAATATAGGCTAGAGTGGAATTATATTTTACAAGGTGACTTAAAAAATGCTTTATTGGGTAGCCCACAGCAGTTGCATATATAAGATGGTTGAAATATAGGGCGGAGTAATTATACATACCCAGGGTGGTAAAGTAATTATAAAGTGGCTCATAAACAGTCTCGTATTCAGGATGGTTGGAATATAGGGTGCAGTGGAATTAGTTATATAGGGTGGTCCAAAAAATGCTATAATGTGTGGTCCATAAGTAGTTACATATACAGGGTGGTTGAAATATATTATTAGGTGGAATTATTATTAAAACGTGAATCAATAAATGTAAGAGAAGAAAGTAAACTGATTCAGTGTTCTGATACTTCGGATACATGTAGCTATATTTTCATTAAATTTTGAAATTAAGAAGGTTAACTTAAATGTTCAGTGTAAAACTCTAATAAGCCGCATGAACTTTACAGAAAAAAGTTTCATACTGTTAAATTTGATAACAAAACACTTCAGTATATTCATTTTCACCGAGTATGTTCGGACATGTTGAATATTTGTGGCAACTCTAATAGTTACTGTCACTTGTTACTCTTACAAATAAGCTTTACGGGATATGGTTTTGTTTTGTATCAAACTTATAGATTTCAGGAGTACATTTTTTTAAGCAAATGTGAGATATTACTGTTTACCCCTGACTTCTTAAATTGGAGGAATATCAGCATTATTACTATAATTTGAATTTATTTGGTAAATTAATAGCTTGTCGGAATCATTTTTTAACTTTATTTTCTTTATACAGTGTGTAATAATTTTCATAAGTTGATTTTCTACCACAAGATATTCAGCATAATTGGAATCTAATATTTGATTTAAATAAGTTCTATAAATGTCTTTTAACACGGGCAGTCGCTTTTACCGATATCGTCTACTTGTTGAACATGAGCTCCATGGTATTTGTGTACTCTTGATTTAGGTAGGGAAGATCAAAAAATGTTATAGTGGGTGGTTACACTTATCGAGCACATTTCAAACTCCTTTGCAATATTTCCCTGAGACTAAACTCATATCCTCACGTTAATGCAGTTTTACTTCTGCATGATGAGCTTTTATCATGGTTAAACCCGATGGCGTTCAGAGAGGTCTTGTTGGAAAAATTATCAAACGATTCGAACAAAAAGGATTTAAACTAGTAGCACTCAAATTATGGCGTTCAGAAGAATTTATGCCGATTTGGCTGGGAAACCATTCTTCTCTGGTCTAGTGAAATACATGAGTTCCGGTCTAGTTGTCCCAATGGTCTGGGAAGGTTTAGGTGTAGTAAAAACTGGTCGGGTTCTTTTTGGGGCGACGAATCCAGCAACCATCAGAGGTGACCTTTGCATCCAGGTTGGTCGCAACATTTATCACGTATGTGATGTTGAATCAGCAAAGAAAGAAATTGTGGTTCACAGAAAAAGAAGGAAGATCTTCAGAATTTTATGTGGCGCTCCTAAAATTCTGAAGATCTGTCTTTGAAATTCTTCCAATTTGAAAGGAACTTTATGACTATATGATCTTTAGAAGTTCCTGTGCTACCCTGTATATTACAAATAAAATTCTCTTAGTTACGTCAGAAATCAAATAATACATATTGTCATATATTTCAATTTACATCTTAGAATTGTGCCTTTTTTTATCCAAGTTTCTTAACCATTGACAACGGGGTCTGACCTAGACCCCGAAACGTTTGGAATATACAGCAATTTTCTTTACTGTGGTGTTATTTCTCAAGAAGTACTTAGACATTGAAAAATATGCCACAAATATCATTCAGGTAACAATTGTGAGGATTTTTTGTGTAGTTAGTAGTAGTATAGCATTTTGTACGCTTTTGCACGCAGTCTTCGTTTTTCGGTGAGCGTGTGTTCTTCGGTCTTCTCTTTTACTGGTATGGTTGGTTTCCTCTCGGGTCTTCCATTTTTTTTTCTCCTGAAAAACATAATGTTATATGCTTCGTTTTATACTCGCCCGACTTCTACATCTGGGCTTCTTCATTATCTTCTCTTTCTCTAACCAGAGCTGGTTTGTAGGCCGTTTGGAAACTGTCAATAAATCGGGGGTCATAGCTGTCGTAGATGAAAGTTTGGGTGCTACTCCAGTTTGGCGTTAGCCTGTCTGGTCCTCGTCTACATTTCTGCAAGCACTGGTTGGTGTCGCAAGTCGTTGAAGATAAATGCATGGCATTTGTCGTGTAACGAACCAGGGTGCGTAGACTGCGAGGCGAAGGCATAGGTTCTCCGGCTTTTGGATGGCGTGCCTGTTGCTCTTGCTGGTGTGTCTCCATATTATTGAAGTGTACGTCAGCATAGGTAAGATAACTGTCTTGATGAGAGTCAGCTTGCTCCCAGCTTGCTTCCTCTTCCTATTAGGGCGTAAAGTCTGGCACGGACAGCCCGGACTTTGTTACGAACCTCTTGGACATGCCTCCCGAAAGTAAACCCCAATGAAGACTCCATGGTATTTGACTTCGTACTTCCATTGAATTTGTCTGCCGTTGACGGTCAGGTTTCCTGTCGGAACGATCGTGCGGCTTCTCCCGTTGACGAACAGAGCTTGAGTTTTGACCCCGTTGATGGCTATCACCCACTGAAGGCACCATTCAGTTAAATCGTTAGTGGCTTGCTGCAGCCGCCTTCAGGCTGGCTCGAAACTAAAAGATTTCTAACGTCGGCTGGTCTTGGGATGTAGAGTAGATTGAAAATAACATCGGAAACAGGACTGCTCATTGGGGAACCCCTGCCTCGGTGGTATAGTGGGTGGTAGAAAAGTAGTTGCATTTAAACGGTGGTTGAAATATATTAGTAAGGGTTTCAATAAATGTAAGAGAACTGAAAGTAAACTGATTAATTTCGTCTTGGGAGAAAATAGTTTTTAGCATTTTTGTGAAAACTTGTAGATACTACCTTGTTAAAAAGAATATGGCCCGTGAAATTCTCGAAACCATAACGATTATCATAGAAGGTTATAAATGGAATTCGATGTGCTATGGACAATTGAGAAATTAAGGCCATTCTCTATCAAACTATCCATATTTACTGCAGTAATATTATTTGCAAGTTATTCTTGCCGTCTAAGTGGGAAGCGTCCAACAGCTCCATAACCGTCTAGCCGAACATTATTATAAAACGGAAAAGTGACAATTGTATAAACACCCGCCAAATCAGAATTGTCACATAAACTAATAGCTCGACTTCTAAATAACATTCCGAAAAGCGAAATGCACAGAGATATACAAGGAGAGCCCGGTAATTTGTCTGCAAGTGTTGTGCAGGAATTAAGTGCGTGATTGAAAGGAGAGCGTGTTCAGTGTGACGCGTCGTTCACAAATAACTCTCTGCTCTGCTGAAATATATACCTTGGAACGCGTAACCACCCCGAAGCTACCGTTAAATGGATGGCATTTGTCGTGGTTATTCATCAAAATGTTGTATATTCATATAATAACGTTTTCCACGAAATTATTTATTATTTGTACAAATGAAACAGATCTTTTTCGATGTTTTGCGGTGTATTTTCGGGAGCGTGTTTGTTAAAATGTTTACAAAATTGAAGAAAAAATGACTATGCGATTGATTTTGTCGTTGAAGAATCGCACTGTGAAATTACGGATGTTTAATTTTAGTTCTCGAAGTATACAGGCCAAGTTGAATTTGAATTAATCATTGTTTGAATTTTAAAATATGTCAACATTTAAAAGAACAATTCAGAAACCGCAAGAAAATATATATTTCATGAAGAAACTTCTTTCCATACTCATCGCTTAGTCTTTTTTAAGACACATTATAATTTAATGCTTTGTAAGCCAATTAATTAAATCTATGAAATTGTCATTCTTATGGTTACCCAAAAAGAATGCAACTACGGTCTTACAGTATTCCCATGATGATTTCTTCAAAGCGATATGTTTTTAAATTGTTTATCTTTTATCCATCGCCTTTACAAATATTGCCCATAACTAACTAAAGGAAAAAAGTTTGGTCTGAGCATCAATCTTTAGTTCATAGACAGAAAAATGACAAGCACTTGTTACTTGTGAGGCCTTTTAATGTATTACTAGCAGGCCTCAGACGTGATCTACAAGCTGTTTCATATACCGGATGGTTGAATTATAGGGTGGAGTAGAATTCTAAATATACAGGGTGGTACAAAAATGTTATATTGAGTGACTCATAAGTAGTTACATGTACAAGGTTATATACCTGGCGGCCGATAAGTAGTTGCATATACAAGGTATTTGAAACAGAGGGATGAGTAGAATTATAGTCAAACAGAGTGGATAAAAAATGTTCGAAAAATTTCCTGACATTTTACTAAATCAATTTCACTGACATCACCCTTCATTCGCACACTTTTCAAGATCTGGGAAACATAGATTATAAAAAATGTTCCATCCATCTTATATGAATTTGTGTAAAACTATAACTACACTCTTTGGGAATATCGTTTTTGTTTCTTAAATGAGTTTAATAACCTTCACTTTGTAAATAATATTATTGTTCATAATATTCTTAAACATCACTGTTTTGACAATATTTCGGACAACTAGCGATTAATAACACTGATATCGGAGCTCAGTCTCTAGAACGAGTTCCTAATTATTGCTAGATGATTATAAAACCGGTACCTGTATAGTGTTTTAGATATTTACCAGGTTAAATTAACTAAAATATGATGTTTTTCTTAGATTAAGTTGGTTAAGTTTGAATTTTCCATTTTACTATAGGAAATGTTGCATTGGTGTTCTTAATTCCTTCCTTTTTTTATAGATTTCGAATCCCACAAGTATATTTTTGGCCACAATATAGATGCAATTCTTGGAATTTGGAGTTCTGTTTTGTACGCGTTAGAACAGATCGAAATACATTATTTGTTATAAAAACCGTTTAATCTTCGTATGTATATTCAGAGTGTTTATTTTTGCTTAATCAACCCGGAATGTATGGTCTTACATTCCTAAATTTGGTACATGTTGTTGAATAACGGTATGTTGGTTGTTTGGTATGATCGCACTGATTTCTGCTCTTTTTCAGTGTTTACTTCTTTGTTAAATCAACTCAATAGAGATGTGCTTTTTGCTCCTATAAGCACAAGCACTCTATCATCCTTCTTTCTTTAAGTTAACAGCTTGACTGGGATTGAAATTTAAATATCTCTCAGTGTTTGCAAACAATTTACATTTCTTTATTTTACTACGATACTTATTGGACAAAGTTTGTAGCAAGTCATAAAATACAATATCTCAGTAAAAATCACTATTAAATAAAATAAATAATAACAATTAAAGTTAGACACCAAAATTCGTTAAGCTCATTCCCTGGTTCATGTAATCAACTGAGTAGAAACAAAACTTTAGTAAATAGTTCTTTAAACTCTTTCTAAATTTATTTAATCTCAAAATTTTTAATTCTTCAGGCAAGATATTATAAGCATTATAGTTTTGTGAGTTCCTTATTGAATTATTTAATCAACAACGGTTTGTTCGAATATTTCTTGCCTTTCTTGTATGATATTGATGTTTAGTAAAAAAAAAAGATATTCTCTATTCTCGTGTATCTTCAAAAGAACGTGAAACAAATAAAAGGAAGGCAATGACATGGCAAGATGCGGAATCTCTGAAATAATGGTTGACACGACCCATGAACTTCAGCTTAAACTAGTATTCTTACTGCTCTTTTTTTGTAACTTGAATATCAGAAGACCATTTGATAAATTTCCGCGGATTATAATGGCATAACTAATTTTTTTTATTTTGAATGTTCATCTGGGATTTTCTCTCCTCGCAATGGTTTCTGAAAAATACAGATAAGTTAAGTACTTGAATATCAACGTGTAGTATCTAAGGGCAGTTTGTGGAAACTGCCCGGAACACTAGTTGCCCTCTTATAGAAAAAAACCTCCCGCAGGATTAACTGTGAGAAAGTAGGTCTACAGATTTGTCAACTAGTATTCCAGTATAATATGTTGTGTATTTTGTGTTGTACTTATCTGTTTTTTTGTGACGTTTCGATTCCTAATCAGGAATCGTTGTCGAACAATGTTTGTTTGAATGTTTTGCACTATATTAGCTTGACTTTTTTTTTGGTAATGGCAATTGACTGATTAATTGACTTTGAAGTTTCCTTTTTGATGTTCATTCGTCAGAAGTTGTTGCCATTCAACCGGTATCTCTACAGGGGATGTCCCGATTTCTCCATTATTCAACAACATGCAGACACTTTCTTTGATTTTTCTTTTTTTGGTATGTTCTTCTTTAAGTAGTTTTTTTGTCTTATTCCAGTCCATTTTGTGTGTACCATTATCAGTGGACTGGAATATTACAAAAATACTACTTTAAAGAAGAACATACCAAAAAAAGAAAAATCAAAGAAAGTGTCTGCATGTTGTTGAATAATGGAGAAATCGGGACACCCTCTGTAGAGATACCGGTTGCATGATAACAACTTCTGAGGAATGAATATCAAAAAGGAAACTTCAAAGTCAATTAATCCGTCAATTGACATTACCAAAAAAAGTCAAGCAAATATAGTGCAAAACATTTAAACAAACATTGTTCGACAACAATTCCTGATAAGGCATCGAAACGTCACAAAAAAACAGATAAGTACAACACAAAATACACAACATATTATACTGGAATACTAGTTGACCAATGTGTAGACCTACTTTCTCACAGTTTTTTCTATAAGAGGGCAACTAGTGTTCCGGGCAGTTTTCACAAACTGCCCTTAGATACTACACCTTGATATTCAAGTACTTAACTTATCTGTATTTTTCAGAAACCATTGCGAGGAGATAAAAATGAACATTCAAAATAATCATTTACCTCCTCAATCATTTAGAAACTGCCATAACTAATATAGGAGTAAAATAGCGGGAAATATGCTTAAGGTATTATAGACTGTAATATTTTGTAGGTAACGAAGTAGAAAGAGTGAACTCGATAATTTACTTCTCAAGTGGTCTATATAAAGTCTGCGATATATAAAGTGTTATTTAATTTTTATATAAGGACATTAAGATAAGCAAGTTTATTTAAAATTTTCTTTCCCACATGTTTTATTTCCTTTCAATGCCTTTTTCTACGTGACATAGCTCCCTATATAATTCCAATTATTAAATTTTTATGTGCTCTGAAATACTCTCACCAAATTTTCTGACCACCTATGCGTTCACGAATCCCAAATATCCGTACGCGATATTTCAAAACTGTTAATTGATCGGTCATTTTCGTCGTCGTTTTAACGGATGTTTGGTCTTAAATGTTGTATCACGCCAACAGCACCTGTTGCTGTCAGATAACTAACGGAGGTTGACAGATTTTTTCACTTTTTTGTCACACCGAAGATGGCACCCAAAAAAGAAACTGATCCTTGATGATCCGGACCGAATATCATATGCTTAATTAACTACATGTGTTATGCATTTTGTTTCAGTCATTTATTTTTCGTTAGTTGGGAGAATATGTCTGACTGTTAACTGCGGGCGTAAATTAACAGGCTTTCTTGGAACCCTTCTTAATTGTTACATATGTATTTTTTTGTGTTCAGTTGTAATCATGTAGGCTGGTGTGTTTGGACATTTTTACAACTATTAGATACAAGTAAGAACGCACAAAACTAACAGAACACGAAAATAATCATCAATTTCCTCTTTATTAGCAAAAGAAACTGAAAAAAAAAACTATAAAAACAGTTTTCAAAATTGTATGCCCATTTTGAATTGTCAAATTGTAGTTTTGGATTTCATGTTTTATGGATACTTTAATTTTAGTGTTCATTGATTCGTACAATTAGAGATCTAGATGTTTGTCCAATGTAATATTTATTATATTCGTAAAAAGATCTTTGTAAATGAATATTGAACAGTTTAGAGTTCGGTTTGATAGTCTTGTTTTCGATATAAAACATTAACCATTTCAGTACTCACTGACTGACAGTTATTGAATGTGCCCAGCAAAGGGCTGCAGCAGACTGACGTATACAGGGTGAGTTTTTTTGATGATCAGTATGGGGATCTCGGAAACTAGCGGAGATAGAGCAATGGTTAAATTGGGAAAGATTTGCAGTTTTACTGGCCCAATTTAATGACACTCTCGGATTTTTGTAAAACGTCATGGCTTATTAGATATTTTGAAAAAACGAAATTCTGTAGATTTAGTCAAATCCCTCTAGCTCCTTTGTTTTTGATTTTATAAAAAAAGTGTAAATATCAAAATTGAAGGCAATTGTATCTCGAATATGATTGTCATGTTCTAGTTTGCGTGACAGCTCTCGTTTTCGAGATATGACACAAACTTATCTTTTTCTGAATGGAAACCATAGTTGGCTATGACCTTAAAAAATCGGACATTTTTAGAGCTTTTCAACAATATAATACTCGATATAGTTATTCATAAAAATAACGGAGTTATGGATGCTTTTCTCTCTAATTTTTACTTTTAACGTAGGTAGCCATGAAAAAGATTGTTTTCACTTTGGCGTTTCCTCATTTGAGAGTAATTCCATTAGTAGTGCTGAACTGACAGTCGATATTGACAAGTTTTCATGATAAAATGGAATATTTTAACGAAGAAAAACTGAATATGGTGGAATTTTATATCATATGCCATAAAAAATCAGTTCGTGCAGCTGAGGAATTCTTTCATAGATATTTTAATCGTCGTCAACCTGCTCAATGTACATTTAAGAGGCTTTACGATAGTTTACGCAGATATGGATCTTTTACTAAACCACCAAAGGAACGTAATCAAATTAACGAAGCAGCACAAATAAATGTTTTGGCAATGGTAAATCAAAATCCATCTGCATCAACTCGTGAGATTGCGGCAGAAGCTGGCACATCTCAACGAACTGTAGTTAAGGTACTGAAAGCGCACAAGTTCCACCCGTACAAACTATCAGTTTCTCAAACATTGCATGCTGGTGATGAACATCGACGTATTTTGTTTTGTACATGGTTTAGAGACATGTGCCTTGACAATCCACAATTTCCATTAAAGGTGTTATGGTCAGATGAAACTAGATTTATTAACTGCGGTATGTTCAATAGACACAATGAACATATCTGGGCTAAAGAAAACCCTCTCCATGTAGAACAAAGTGGACCCCAGATAAAATTTGGTTTTAATTTTTGGTGTGTTATCATAGGGTCTACTATTCTGGGGCCTTTTATTATGACGAATCACTTACTGGGGAGCGCTACTTGCATTTCTTGCAATACACTTTTCAAGGCATGTTGCATAATTTGAATTTGAGAACTCGTTTAGAAATCGGGTGGTTCCAACATGATGGAGCACCTGCTCATAACTCGTTATTAGTAAGACAACACTTAGATAATATATATCCAAACTCTTGGATAGGAAGAAATGGCCCACGCGAAAGGCCACCCCGGTCTCCCGATTTGGCATTTATAGACTTCTATTTATGGGGTGCGCTAAAAAACAAAGTATACCAAGTATGAGACAGTTGGTGATCTAAGGGAGCCAGTATTACAAGCAATTGAAGAAATTGATGGGCGGTCTGTGAGGAAGGCGGTAATGTCAATCTTAAAAAGATGCAATTTTTGTCTAAATAACAATGGTGGACTTTTCGAACATAAATTGTAACCATTATTATGTACTTTAATTTCTTAAGTTTTTAGTACGTACTTACTTATATAGTTTTTTCGTTATATCTGATATACGTAATAAAAAAATCGTTCAATGTTTTTTGGAATAGTTATTAATAAATCAACATATATTTTTATGAATACCTATTTCGAGTATTATATCGTTGAAAATCCCTAAAAATGTCCGATTTTTTGAGGTCATAGCCATTCAAAAAAAGATAAGTTTGTGTCATATCTCGAAAACGAGAGCTGTCAGGCAAACGAGGACATGACAATCATATTCGGGATACAATTCCCTTCAATTTTGATATTTACACTTTTTTTTATAAAATCAAAAACAAAGGACCTAGAGGGATTTAACTAAATCGACAGAATTTCGTTTTTTTTTCAAAATATCTAGTAAGCCATTACTTTTTACAAAAATCCGAAAGTGTCAATAAATTGGGCCAGTAAAACTGCAAATCTTTCCCAATTTAACCATTGCTCTATCTCCGCTAGTTTCCGAGATCCCGATACTGATCATCAAAAAAAACTCACCCTGTATGAAGGAGACCAAATAATAATAATAATAATATAAATAAGTGAACCATATTCCAAAATAGATCGCCCTAAGCAAAAATGTAACAACTTCAAGGTTTGTACAGAAAACTGATTGCTATTTCCAAGAACAATTTTTAAGGCTTTAGTTGTAATATCGTTAATGTGATACTTGAAAGTTAATATTGAGTCAAAGTAAATTCCTAAATCTTTAATTTCGCCTTGTTCTTATGAAACAAAAGTTGCTTAAAATTAGTTAATTTATTCATTCCCCGACTTTTTTATATAATATAATATATTTTTCACCTCCCAGAAAGGGTGCATTCTCACCGGAAAAAAAGGAGCCCCTGGCACAGGGTCAACTTTGACGTAGAGGCTAAGTAGAAATAAAATCCAAATTTTTAGGGAAATCGATACCATGAATACCCAGTATTACCGTTATTGCCTCAATTGACTGGACTACAAGAATAATGATATATTCTTAAAACATATATACTTCACGCTATGACATTATTCTCGAATTGTTAATTCGTCTCGGCGTTTCGACAACAATAACGCCGAAAAAATCTGCACCAAGCGCATTCAATTTTCGCGTATTAAGTGCAACTGTCCGATACTAATAGGACCATTACCGGTTCCCATAGTTAAATGGTAAAACGGTTGGCTAGTTATATTACAACCGGAGGTTCATTAGCAACAAACCGCCACTAAACTAAAATTAAATCGCAGAACGGGTGGAAAACGACGAGGACGAATCCACACACACAAACGATCGGCGGTATCACCGAACCGGCCGAGCACTCTGATTGTAGCATTTAGCGCCATTTTTGCATATGTATATAAGTGGACTGTAATTTATATGAGGTGTTGATTCAAGTTATACTATTTGGGAGAAGTTAAAATCTTATATTGCATAGAATGTTTCCAGTGTATAAATATGTAACGGTACAATTTACAATTATTAAGATAAATTCGGCAGACTTACCAGAAAGGTAAAAGGGTGTATGTAAATACTATATGTAGATCCAGTATGTAGTTCCGTCCATAAAATGTGCACCTATGCCACGGACCGTAAATATTATATTTTCGAACTGTTCGGCATGAGAGACGATGCGAAAGTCTCGTTGACCCATTCAACGAGGAAGTATGTGGTTTTTTTTCCAACATATAGTACAGGAAAGGAATGAAAATAAAAGGAATTTTAAGGATATCAAACCTAATTCCAGCAAATAAATAAATAATACATTCAGTCTAATGCACTTGAGTATCCAATTTATATAACCCGCAAAAAACTAAATAAATATTCATTAAATAAACAATGAAGACACATAAAAGGGTATGGAGCCTTTTATCCCTCTGGTAAAGGACAAAGCTTGACTAAAGGACGTGTGACTGTTCCCTTAGTTGTATGTAAAGTTGCAACTCTAACTTTGCCATCGGCACCTGCATGAGTTTTAATTATACGTGCTAATGGCCATTTAAGAGGAGAACTCAACTCATTCTTTATAAGTACCAAAGAACCCACTGAAGATGGATGAATTGAATCCTTATACCACTTTGCCCTTTGATGAAGGGTATGAAGATACTCCTGTTGCCATCGCTTCCAGAAGTCGTAATGTAAACGTTGCAAAAGTTGCCAACGAGAAAGTGCATTAATTTTTAAATCCGCATAGTCTGGATCAGACAACGCAGTCAAAGGTTCCAAAGTCAAGAAATGACCAGGAGTTAAAGCATTCAAATCGTTGGGATCCGTACTAACTGCACAAAGCGGTCTACTGTTAAGAACAGCTTCAATTTGAGTTAAAACAGTATATAATTCTTCGTATGTAAGTATCTGTTCACCTACTACTCGCAACAAATGGGTTTTAATAGATTTTATGCCTGCTTCCCATAGACCGGAAAAATGAGGAGCAGACGGTGGATGAAATTTCCATTCAATATTTTCTCTATCACCCACGGTGTGCCTAATACTTCTCAGATATTTGCTAGATCCTACAAAATTAGTACCGCAATCCGAGTAAATTGTAGAGCACCGACCTCTTCTAGCTACAAAACGCCGAAGAGCTGCTAAAAACGCTTCCGTAGATAAGTCAGAGACAAGCTCGATAAAAACGCAAATATACGCTTTAATAGATTTGGAACCGCGCAGTCTATTCATAGTGATAGGTATAGGACCTCCAAAATCGATTCCAACTGTTGAAAATGGTTTTAATTGTGAGATATGAAACTTTGGTAAAGAACCCATATAGGGCTGATAAGGTTTTGGATTAGTTTTCCAACAAGCAAGACAATTGTTAAGAACTTTCCTAACATATTTCTTGGCACCAATCAACCAAAAGTTTTAAGCAAGTATATTACAAGTGGTTTGTATACCAACATGTAAGTATTTAATGTGAATTTCTCTTATCAACAACTTTGTAAAATTGCAATTATTCGGAATTAATAAAGGAAATTTTTTATTAAACCCTAGTGAAGTTGACTGAGATAATCTTCCACCAACGCGAATTATACCTTTTTCATCTAGAAAAGGATTGAGTTTTCTCAACCACTTAGTAGTAACATTATTTTGTGTTATTTGTTTAAGTTCGTTTTGAAAATGCAGCAATTGAACTCGTTTAACTATAACAATGAAAGCATTACTCAGTTCCTCTGCACTTATAAAACCTAATAATTTGTTTGATTTGTTTCTAATGTTGTATGCAAACCGCAGAACAAAAACGACAATTCTTTTGATTTTCAAAAGTGAAGAATGATTGTTTAATAAGGAATCAATAAAACTTTCAGCTAACGAAGCAATAAAAATATTGTTTGTTTCTTCTAACTGAATATCTGAATTTTCCTTAAAATGTAAAGTAGGCAGGTTCCAACATTCTTGTTGTAGTTCAAGAAATTTAGGTCCATGCCACCAAGTAGAATTAACTAAAAGATCATTTGGAAATAATCCCCGTGATCCGTGATCCGCAGGATTTAATGAAGATAGTATGTAATAGCAATTCTTTGGAGCAACTATGTCTTGAATGTAACTCACTCTATTGCTTACAAAAGTTTTCCATCTATAGGCAGGAGATTTTATCCATGAAAGTACTATAGAGGAATCCGACCAAGCAAATACAGAATTAATTTTATCTTGGTAGATATATAATACATAAGCAATTAATTTAGAAAGAAATACACCAGCAGATAATTCAAGTCTTGCAATGGATAGTTTTTTAATAGGTGCAACTTTACTTTTCGAACATAGAAAATATGTTTTTGCATTATATTGATTACTATATGAAATTGTCAAATAAACAATTGCACAGTAAGCTCGTTCTGAGGCATCACAAAATCCGTGTAAGTCACAGGAAACCATGTCATTGAAATTAATGTAACGCGATAATTGCACACTTAATTTCAGACAAAAACTTTGTCCAAACATTTATGATACTATCCGGAGGTTTGTCATCCCAATTTAAACCCAGTATCCACATTTGTTGAATTAATAATTTTGCAGTAATTATAGAAGGTGTTAAAATATCTAACGGATCAAATAATCGGGCAACCTGCGATAATATTTTAGGCTTGGTACACTCAGAATCAAAATGTTTAATTGTAAAGGAAAAACAACAATCAGTTTGTGGATTCCATTGCAAACCTAAAATTTTTATTGTATTTTGTGTATCTTTATCAAAGGATGATGATGTTTGTTGAATATCATTAGTAGATATTTCCTGTAAAATATCTGGTTTGTTACTAGCCCATTTTCCATGCTCAAAACAAGCTTTATCTAGAAGTGTAGTTAATTGACATTTTAAATTCAATATCTCGTTAATTGTGTTGGCTCCAAAGTATATATCATCTACATAACTATTGTGTAAAACAATTTCAGAAGCTAAGGGAAAATCAATTTCGCATTTAGCCAATTCGTATAGTGAACGAATAGCAAGAAATGATGCAGTGCTTACACCAAAAGTTACAGTAGTTAATTCATAATCTTGAACAGGATCTTCGAGCGATGAACGCCAAAGAATTCTTTGAAATTTCCTTTGTTTAGGATCAACCAAAATTTGATTATACATTTTCTTGATGTCTGCAGTACAAACAAATTTATGTACACGAAAGTTAAGTAGAATTTTAACAAATCATTCTGTAGTTTAGGACCTACATACAACGCGTCATTTAGCGACGGAAAGTTTTGTGCATGATGAGAAGCATCAAACACAACTCTTAAAGGAGTTGTTGTAGATTCATGTTTGATCACACAATGGTGTGGTAAATAAAAACAATTATTGTTGAAATTAGAAGTTTCATTAATAGGCATTAAATATCCTTTGTTAATGTAATTTTGAATAAATTCATTATAAGAGATTTTAAGCAACTCGTGCTTTGCAAATTTGCGTTCCAAGTTATGGAACCTTTGTAAAACTAGAGAACGTGTGTCCCCGAAGCTAGTATAATTTTGTTTAAATGGCAGTGAGACGATAAAGCGACCGTCTGCATTTCTGCGAGTAGTTTCACGAAAATAGTTTTCGCAATAAATATCATCTGGAGATTGAACATTAGTTTCTGGAACTTGTTCAACATTCCAGAACATTTTCAAAGTGTTATCTAAGTCAAAGGATTTAACTTCTTGTGAAAGATGTTGTCCAATTTTCCCCATGACAACCCAACCAAAGACCGTGTTGAGCGCGCAAAGTTCGTTAGATCCTCTCTGTATATAACCAGAACGAACGATATATGGAAACAGTTCTGCTCCTAAAAGAATATCTATTTCACCCGGGCAGTGATATCCGGGATCAGCATACACTAGATTATCTAAGTGTGTCCATTGTTTTGTGTTAACCTTGGTGGAAGGCATATTAGAACAAATTTTGTCTAGCACAATAGCATTGACCGGAAAAGAAGGCAGTTCCTTACCGACTGGTAAGATTTCACACTGTATAGTATATTTAGCAAAAGTACGCATCGTATCTAATCCTTGTATGGATGTGGATATAGGATGCTTGTTTAAAGATAATTTATTTGCACAAGATTTGCTTATAAAATTAACTTGTGAGCCTGAATTTATCAATGCTCTACAAGTTAAAAGGTTACCGTATTTATCACGGACCTGAAGTAAAACAGTAGACAATAAAATTGTAGTAGTATTTACAACGCTAGATAAACTAGCAGGAATTTGCATAGTATTTTCCGATCGATCATTTAGTTCAGAATAAGACGCATTTTCCCGCATAGGAACGTCATCTGAGCGTACAGTATTATTTTCAAAATGTAATATTGTATGATGTTTTTTGTTGCATTTCTTACAACGTTTGTTTGAAGAACATTTGAAAGTCGTGTGCCCAAGAGCAAGGCAGTTAATACAGCACTTTCGTTGTTTAACAAACTTAAATCTGTCTTGAGATGATTTATTTAAAAATTCAGGATAGTTAAAAAGTAAATGGTCTGCATTACAAACTAAACAATTTGGTTTACGGGATGTATTAGCAAAAAGAGAAGACGTTAAACGAGAATTTGGTGAAGTATGTTTTCGTGAATTAGTTTGAATATGTGAACTCTTGGAGCCTTTTGCTCTAACAAATGATTCAAGAGCCGTACAATGCTTCAACAAAAAATTATACAAACTGTGATATGTAGGTATTTCATTTGAAGCATGGTGCAATTCAAATGCCTTTTGAGAATTATAATCTAATTTTTCAAGTAAAATATTCATCATTGCAAAATCCCAATCTTCCGTATTGAATCCCATAGTGGATAAACCAGCTAAATTTTGACCAAATGTATTTAAGAGTTTTCTTAAAAATTGTGGATTATCATTAGTTAATGAAGCACAATTAGAAATCTCTTTCCAATAACTCATTGCAAGTTCTCGATTATTAGAATAACGTTTTCTTAAACTGTTGTATGCAGTTTGGTAGTTGTCCGCTATGAATCGATTCCGTTTAACCAATTCTAAAGCAGGACCCGTTAAAACCGATAAAAGGTAACTAAATTTATTCATTGTTGAGATATTTGCATCGTTGTGAATCAACGTATCAAACATGACGATAAAAGTAGGAAACTCACTTATATTTTCACCAGAGAAACATTTAAGGTTAATTTTCGGCAAATTTGCTTTTACATTAGATGAAGAAAATGTATTACTTTTATTTTCATTAGGTACTTCTACCCGATTGTAGTATAAAGATTCAATTTTATTGAAACATAGTATAAACTTCCTTCTAATTATTTCTTCTGCATTTAAATCTGCATCATCTTTAACGGCAATTGTATTTATAATTTCTAGATGATGCTTATCGAATTCCTTTTGTATATTATTTAAATTACGACAAGCTACGATAAAATTAGATGAATCAAGTTCTCCTTGTATGAATTTATCTGCAATCTCTCCAATTGAATCAAGTTTATTAATTTCTAAATTTCGTAAAGCGTACAAACGTTTTAATTT
Organism: Octodonta nipae; assembly: GCA_034190945.1. Taxonomy (NCBI): domain Eukaryota; kingdom Metazoa; phylum Arthropoda; class Insecta; order Coleoptera; family Chrysomelidae; genus Octodonta; species Octodonta nipae. The sequence continues at coordinate 35,633,931 of CM067216.1, read as the reverse complement.
ATTATCGGCCATTGCAACATATAGTTAAGATATTTTATTGAAATCGAAACGAATTCGAGTTTCAAATTCGTAAATATATCTTCCAAAAAACAAAAGGTAAAAAGACACCAATCAACAAAAATGTCGTGAAGAAAAAGTTTCGTCTTCATTCGACGACAACAAAGCGTAGATTATAAAAAGTAAATGAGTAAACAAAACCCTTGAATCAGCTCAATTATAATATTCGTAAATATATAAATTGTTACACAGTGCAAAAAACGGAATGTTTTCGCGCACGCTGGAAACACCTTTATAAATTTTTAACTTCTATAGGATAATTTGTGGCTTTATAAATCAATTATCAATAGCTCGACAAATTATTTAAATAGTAAAATAAAAAGCGTAATCTTGGGTCGAAATGACCAAAAAAAATGTTATAATCTAAATCTATATAATCGATTGTACAATAAAAAATAGCGTAATCTTGGGTCGAAAGGAATAAAAAAAATGGTATAATTTAGCGCCATTTTTGCATATGTATTTAAGTGGACTGTAATTTATATGAGGTGTTGATTCAAGTTATACTATTTGGGAGAAGTTAAAATCTTATATTGCATAGAATGTTTCCAGTGTATAAATATGTAACGGTACAATTTACAATTATTAAGATAAATTAGGCAGACTTACCAGAGAGGTAAAAGGGTGTATGTAAATACTATATGTAGATCCAGTATGTAGTTTCGTCCATAAAATGTGCACATATGTCACGGACCATAAATATTATATTTTCGAACTGTTCGGCATGAGAGACGATGCGAAAGTCTCGTTGACCCATTCAACGAGGAAGTATGTGTTTTTTTTCCAACATATAGTACAGGAAAGGAATGAAAATAAAAGGAATTTTAAGGATATCAAACCTAATTCCAGCAAATAAATAAATAATACATTCAGTCTAATGCACTTGAGTATCCAATTTATATAACCCGCAAAAAACTAAATAAATATTCATTAAATAAACAATGAAGACGAAACACTGATAAATGCCATTTTCGTCCCATGAACATGATTTATGCAGCCCATGTGCATCGCAATTATACACCGTTCAAAGATTTAATAAACTGAGAAATCGAGCTCGAGATTTATAGGCGAAGTTGACACACACACACTCATCCAAAAAGAGGAAGAAGAAAAAAAAGAATCGACTTCTCTTAATGCACTGGCACACACATCGGACAGGAGTAAACATAACTGAGATTTTTGTCACGCTCGATGAATATCGGGTGATTTATATGATGTTCGGGTTTTAATTGAACAAAATAATTTCCAGTGATAAATATATAGGCACTTCGCATCAGGGGAAAAAAGTTTCTTGAAAAAATATATTATTAACGACGTATAGATGAAAACAACATTCTGCAGTGGTTTGACGAATGAAAATGATTTAGTAAGGCTTGTTTAATTAGCATGATAACACAGGCTGGAAGCGGATTACGTGTTGCATGATTTGAGGTAAATTTCATGCCCTGAACTCAACTGTCGTTCGTACTTATAATGAATAAAACAAATTAACTAAGTTCTTTATGACTTATATTTTCACTTTAATGTTCAACCAGATTTTGGCAAAAAGGCTATGTTAAACAGGTATAAACTGATGAATGAATAACAGATGCTTGAAATTTTACAATATACAGGGTGAGTTTTTTTTTGATGATCAGAATGGGTATCTCGGAAACTAGCGGAGATAGAGCAATGGTTAAATAGGGAAAGATTTGCAGTTTTACTGGCCCAATTTAATGACACTTTCGGATTTTTGTAAAAAGTCATGGCTTACTAGATATTTTGAAAAAACGAAATTCTGTTGATTTAGTCAAATCCCTCTAGCTCATTTGTTTTTGATTTTATAAAAAAAGTGTAAATATCAAAATTGAAGGGAATTGTATCCCGAATATGATTGTCATGTCCTCGTTTGCGTGACAGCTCTCGTTTTCGAGATATGACACAAACTTATCTTTTTTTTAATGTAAACCATAACTGGCTATGACCTCAAAAAACGGACATTTTTAGAGCTTTTCAACGATATAATACTCGATATAGTTATTCATAAAAATAACGGAGTTATGGACGCTTTTCTCTTATTTTCACTTTTAACATAGGTAGCCATAAAAAAGATTGTTTTCACTTTGACGTTTCCTAATTTGAGAGTAATTCCATTAGCAGTGCTGACCTGACAGTCGATATTGACAAGTGTTCGTGATAAAATGGAATATTCTAACGAAGAAAAACTGAATATGGTGGAATGTTCATATGCCATAAAAATTCAGCTGAGGAATACTTTTATAGATATTTTAATCGTCGTGAACCTGCTCAACGTACATTTAAGAGGCTTTACGATATTTTACGGAGATATGGATCTTTTACTAAACCACCAAAGGAACGTAATCAAATTAACGAAGCAGCACAAATAAATGTTTTGGCAATGGTAAATCAAAATCCATCTGCATCAACTCATGAGATTGCGGCAGAATCTGGCACATCTCAACGAACTGTAGTTAAGGTACTGAAACCGCACAAGTTCCACCCGTACAAACTATCAGTTTTTCAAACTTTGCATGCTGGTGACGAACATCGAGGTATTTTGTTTTGTACATGGTTTAGAGACATGTGCCTTGACAATCCACAGTTTCCATTAAAGGTGTTATGGTCAGATGAAACTAGATTTATTAACTGCGGTATGTTCAATAGACACAATGAACATATCTGGGCTAAAGAAAACCCTTTCCATGTAGAACAAAGACGACCCCAGATAAAATTTGGTTTTAATGTTTGGTGTGTTATCATAGGGTCTACTATTCTGGGGTCTTTTATCTATGACGAATCACTTACTGGGGAGCGCTACTTGCATTTCTTGCAACACACTTTTCAAGACATGTTACACAATTTGAATTTGAGAACTCGTTTAGACATTGAGTGGTTCAACATGATGGAGCACCTGCTCATAAGTCGTTATTAGTACGACAACACTTAGATAATATCTATCCAAACTCTTGGATAGGAAGAAATGGCCCACGCGAATGGCCACCGCGGTCTCCCGATTTGGCAGTTATAGACTTATATTTATGGGGTGCGCTAAAAAACAAAGTATACAAAAGAAAGTATGAGACAGTTGGTGACCTAAGGGAGGCGGTATTACAAGCCATTGTAGAAATTGATAGGCGGTCTGTGAGGAAAGCAGTAATGTCAATCTTAAAAAGATGCAATTTTTGTCTAAATAACAATGGTGGACTTTTCGAACATAAATTGTAACCATTATTATCTACTTTAATTTCTCGAGTTTTTAGTAAATATCTACTTATTTAGTTTTTTTGTTATATCTGATATACCTAATAAAAAAATCGTTCAATGTTCATGGCTAACTACGTTAAAAGTGAAAATAAGAGAAAAGCATCCATAACTCCGTTATTTTTATGAATAACTATATCGAGTATTATATTGTTGAAAAGTTCTAAAAATGCCCGATTTTTTGAGGTCATAGCCAACTATGGTTTCCATACAAAAAAAGATAAGTTTGTGTCATATCTCGAAAACGAGAGCTGTGACGCAAACGAGGACATGACAATCCATTCGGGATACAATTCCCTTCAATTTTGATATTTACACTTTTTTTATAAAATCAAAAATAAAGGAACTAGAGGGATTTGACTAAATCGACAGAATTTGTTTTTTTCAAAATAACTAATAAGCCATGACTTTCTACAAAAATCCGAAAGTGTCATTAAATTGGGCCAGTAAAATTGCAAATCTTTCCCTTAACTATTGCTCTATCTCCGCTAATTTCCGAGATCCCCATACTGATAATCAAAAAAAACTCATCCTGTATACAGAAACATAGTCTACGATTAACGATTAATTTATCCCACTGTGTTCTGCACTTATTTTGATGTGAGGAACAGAATTGGCAAAATATTGTCCAAACACAACATCAAAGCTTTAAGTTACAATACAAACTTAGCAATTTCTTATTTAATTCTTAAGACAGAACATTCAACAAATATCCAAAATATAAAGTTTATGTATAAGATTTCATGTTCCGAGTGCAATAGTTTCTATATCGGTATGACATGCAGAAATTTTATCACTTCCTACGATGAATATTTTCGTTCATTTAGATCTAACAAACCAAATTACTGTTTATAAACAGTCCACTTTCCCAAAAAATTAACATATACAGAAATTATTCACGTACACAATTTTAAACCTAGAGTATTAGCGACCCTTCTTCCTCGAATTTGATTTCAAATGACCAGCTAGAATTGCAAAAAAGTGTGCATTTCCCCAAAATTTCATGTTATTATATATTATCTATCATTATGCATAAGTAATAATTATTATATGTATATATTGTAAAATTTCAAAAATCTGTTACAGAGTCATCAGTTTGTTCCTATTTGATAATGGCATAGCCTTTTTGCCAAAACTAGTCGAACATTAAAGTGAAAATAAAAGTGATATAAAACTAAGTTAATTTGTTTTCATTCATTGTAAAAAAACTATTTTAAGTTTATTCCATGAATCAAATCAAAAAAACTTATTATATTGTAAACGAAAGTAAAAAGGAAGCAGGAAGCCAGAGAATTGTATGTACATCACAACAATTGCTATAGAAAAGTACTAAAACTTAATACAATATGGTATCCTGAATTAAGACAAGCGAAACTAAAGCCATCGATGACACTCGCAGGCTCCTCCCCCTCGATTACCACTGACCAATAAGGAAACGCCTGGCCAGATTTATCAGAACAAAGGAAGAAGAAAAAATCTCGATCAAATCAGTTAGTCAATGGACTGTTTGAAACTACTGAAACCGTCCTTACTTAAATTCCCGGGGTAGTCTGCCATTATGTAAAAATTCCGCATTCCTTGTTTTCCCTATAGTTTTCATACCTCTTTGCTGTAATTCTTGGAGAGTGTGCAAACAGTGCAGTTTAATGTTGTGATACACTAAAGAGATCACAAACTTATAAGTGTCTCGGACAGCAGTTCTACGTTGTTTGACTTTGTGCCTACCCAGGAAATGCCAGATTGCTGCTACAAATCAAGTCCATGTTGTCGTCGTAGTCTCAGTATTGAGTTGCCCAGGATTCTTGCTTGCATTTCATCCTTTCTCAACACAAGACAGTTTTTTCTCTAAAAATGTTCTTACAAATAAATTATATAAATTGCTCAGTGGGTCCAACCTTATATTAAGCAGAAGGAAGACGATTTTTTTCTCGTCGTTATTGGTACTCTTTTCAACAAAGTCCATGTTCTTTCACTCCGAGATCTGTCGCAGAGGAACAAGTCTTGCTAAGAATAATCAGTACTCAGTCATGTTTTGTTACTTTATTTGGTATTACATTTACTTCTCATTAGTCACGAATTCTTAATCAATATTGAAGCATGTTCCTAATTTGTACATATACTGATTTGTTATATGGATGTGACGGCGAAGGGTAGCAAATAGTTTTGTATTAATTTTGAGAGATTGTTCCAGTAACCTTTCGATGTTCAAACTAAAAGCTGCACAACAGCACAAGATAAATAAACAAAGTATAATACAAAAGAAAATAATACAGAAAAGAAAACTTCGAAAGCAGTAGCAAGTAACTAGATCACAACAAGGAACCTAACGTCATAAGTTTAGAACATTATGTTTTGACTCATCTTTGCGATGTTTGTCTTTTGCCCTTGGTTTTTTGGTAGTATATTTTGTAGCCTGACCTGTCCCTGGCTTCAGGGCCTATTTTGTTAGCTTCTACTTTTAACTCTTGCTCTACAATGCCCTTATATTCTCTTATAAAAGTTGGTTCTTTCCTGTGAGATTTTTTGTCGCTAAAGTATTGTTTTTCTTTCCTTTTTAGGTTTCTCGTATCTCTACTCTTGTATTTTTTTTCTTTCAATTCATCTTATCTATTACAATAACAATTAATTAATACCCTTTTTTCTCATTGCAAATATCTCTGGAATTATTAGAGATATCAAACTGAAATTTGGAAGGTGGTTACTGCAGTAGATTGCCTATTTGTTTCAAATTTTTTTTACAATTTTGAACTTCCTGTTTTACCGGAAGTAATGTCGATTTTAAAATTTGCAATGAAACACCCTGTATAGTATTTTAGTTTCTGATGAAACATTTTATTGCGAATACAAAAATATCGGGTTTGATATTGTTAACTTCAATACCTACCGAGATATTAACAGAAAAGTAATTAAGGATAGGAAAAATCTAATATCCATTAAAGAAATACATAATCATAATTATTAACTAAATCTAAGTGATTTTCAAAACATTGAAACTTAACTTAACTAAACTTAATGTTCAAACTGAGCACCGTTTACTTCTTGACAATAAGCAAGTCGGTTTTTAAATTCTCTAGTAACATTAGCTATTACTTCTGGTGTAATTCTCTGGATGTTTTGAGTTATTCTTGCAAATTATTTGGTCTATCAACATAAACCTTAGACTTTAAGTAACCCCACAGTCTAGTGGATTAAGGTCGGGACTTCGTGCAGGCCATTCATAAGTACCCCTTCTTCCAATCGATCTAAATGATCTCGAACAATGCGAGTGTAATGGGGTGGTGCTTCATCCTGCTGAAACCAGATATTATTTGGAAATTGTCCATTTACCTCCAATGCCTTAATAACTTGTGTCTCCAAGAGCTGTAAATACCTATCTGCGTTTAAAGTTTCTTGTAGGAAGAAGGGTCGCACGATTCTGTTGTTATAAATGCCGGCCCAAATGTTCAATTTTTGGGGATGTTGTGTATGAGCCTCTTGCACCCAATTAGGATTACTTTGCGACCAGTAGCGGCAGTTATGTCGATTAACCGTACCATTTAAACAAAATGTAGCCTCGTCTGAAAACACCACATTTCTTATTAAATTATTATCACGGTTACAAGTATCCATCATCGTTTCACAAAATTGCAAACGTCTGTCCAAATCGTCTTCGGAGAGTTCTTGAACGTGGCGAATTTTGTATGGATGATATTTTTCTCTCCTTAATATCCTTCCTACTGAACGACGGCTAATTCCATGCATATTGGCGAGCTCGGTAGTGGGTAAGTGAGGATTTTCTTCCAAAGATATAGCAACATTTTGAGCTACACCTTCATTACTTGCACTTTTTAACCGTCCACTTTTTGGTAAATTGCTAACTGTTCCACTTGTGTCGTACCTTCGCAAAGTTTTCGTCACTACTGAACGGGATATTTGTGTATTCGGATGAACAATGTTAAAAAGGTCACAAACTTCTTGATGCCTCCTTTTCCTCTCCCCATACCCAATAATCATTAATAGTTCTATTCTTTCTCTTTCACTTAATTCGGCCATTTTACGATCAAATTAAAACAATTCAATCTTTTTACATTCAAATAAAAAAAACTAATAACTTATTTTGACAACTACTGTCACTTCTGCAATGAATTTCATGGACTACTAAACTTGATTCAGATTTAATTTGCGCCTGATTTAAACAAACGCACGTGTATTCGACTATGGAACAAGCAGTGCTGTTGGCTGTGACGGTATAATGCCACCGATTGGCCAATAGAAATACAAATCCTTACCGAGCGGTTTCTTTATATCGGGCGTAAATGAAATCTGAACCGAGTTTAGCTACCATCGAATTTTTCCTTTCCCTAATTACTTTTCTGTTAATAGCTCGGTAGGTATTGAAGTAAACAATATCAAACCCGACATTTTTGTATTCGCAATAAAATGTTTCATCAGAAACTAAAATACTATACAGGGTGTTTCATTGCAAATTTTAAAATCGACATTACTTCCGGTAAAACAGGAAGTACAAAATTGTAAAAAAATTGGAAACAAATAGGCAATCTACTGCAGTATCCACCTTCCAAATTTCATTTTGATATCTCTAATAATTCCAGAGATATTTACTGGGTTCCACACATTTGCCCATCACTGTATATTATTCAAACTTAACATATTGTATGTATTTAGAAGCAACACAATTACAATTCATCAGTTATTAATATAAATACGAGACACTTTTGAAGAATATCAGGAAAACCTAAAAAATCTTTAATGATACAAATTACACGGTTGTAACCGAAAACGCCGTCGAAATTTATTACCTTGTTTTTTTGAAAGAACAAAACCCGTAATACTTTCGGGACCGTGTCAAACGAATTGTACACGAATAGTAGATTTAGGGGAACGCTAGATTTAGAAATCTATTAATTTCCTACAACACTTCCAATCGTATTTTTAGAAGGCAGTATATTTTATTTTGAAAACTTTTGGGTTGTATATAATGAAACGTTAGTAAACATAAAACAAAAACACCTGATATACTTCGGAATACATTTGAAGTTATTTATTTGTTATTTTGTGTCAAAAGAAACGTGTGCCGACGGATTTGATGGAGGAAGATAACGTTTTCCTAGTGGTAGTATAAATCTTGCTTTGTGCAACGTAACAAACGTCGCATCTATTAGAAAATTCTATCGGACACCTTGAGTTTTAGTAATACTACGATTCATACGGGCATCAGAAAAGTCCTTTCATATATTTAATAATTATGAATTTTTTTTCCAAATGAATTAAAATGAGCTAAGGGCGTAGTTAATAGTGCGTAGGGACCGATTCACAAAGGGTGTCGGTGTGCTTATGAAGAAGACGATATCAATGAAAACTTAGACATCTAACTTCTGACTCCTTCATATTGTGAGCGAGATAAGAAGTAACCTATTCACTAGTCTAACCTAACTCGCGACACTAATTGTACAAATTTATTAAATGATAAAGTTCAACATAAAACTTAAAAATTGAATAATTTTATTTTCTTCGAAACACACCAGGAGACTGGCCTTTTCAGAATATAGAGTAGAACTGTTTCACTAGGTGACAATCTTCTTCAGAATACAGGGTAGAACTGCTTCACCACGTGACTTGCTTCTTCAAGATACTGTGTGCAACTGTTCAATCAGATGACTGGCTTATACAGAATACAGAGTAGAACTGTTTCACCAGGTGACTAGCTTCTTCAGAATACTGAGTAGAACTGTTACACCAAGTGACTTACTTCTTCAGAATACAGAGTGCAACTGTGCAACCAGATGACTGGCTTATACAGAATACAGAGCAGAACTGTTTCACCAGGTAAGAGATTTCTTCAGAATACTGAGTAAAACTATTTCACAAAATGACTGGTTTATACAGAATACAGAGTAGAACTGTTTCACCAGGTGACAGGCTTCTCCAGAATACAGAGTAGAACTGTTTCATAAGATGACTGGTTTATACAGAATATAGAGCAGAACTGTTTCACCAGGTAACTGGCTTCTGCAGAATATAGAGTAGAACTGTTTCACCAGGTGACAAGCTTCTTCAGAATACAGAATAGAACTGTTTCACAAGATGACTGATTTATACAGAATATAGAGTAGAAATGTTTCACCAGGTGAATGGCTTCTTCAGAATACAGGGCAGAACTGTTTCACCTGGTGAGAGACTTCTCCAGAACACAGGGTAGAACTGCTTCACCATGTGACTGACTGGCTTCTTCAGAATACAGGGCAGAACTGTTTCAAGCAGAACTGTTTCACCAGCTGAGAGGTTTCTTCAGAATACTGAGTAGAACAGTTACACCAGGTGACATACTTCTTCAGAATACAGAGTAGAACTGTTTCACCTGGTGAGAGGCTCCTCCAGAAAACAGGGTAGAACTGTTTAAACAAGTGAGTACGTTCTTCAGAATACAGAGCAGAACTGTTTCTCCAAGTGAGAGGCTTTTTCAGAATATTGTGTAGAACTGTTTCAACTGGTGAGAGGTTTCTCCTGAACACAGGGTAGAACTGTTTCACCAGGTGATAGGCTTCTTCAGAATACAGAGTTGAACTTTATTTTTCATTTTACGTCAAAAATTAATTCTTTGTAAAGTTCAACTTGTCAACAAAATCAATTTATAATACAAAAAATTCAGATGTTGATAAATTAGGAAAAATATAAAATGCCTATTTATTAGGTTAGATATCAGTTTTATTATGTCAAAATTTTATTTTAAAATTGGTATTTAGACTATGTTATATAGTTTATAAACAACTGTTTATATTGCAAATTAATTATCTCGTCAAGCAGAACTTTTAATAAAGAACAACTTCTTGAGCACTACTTCCGCGGAAAAACAATGCAATTGAAAATTCCCAAACAATCATTGATATATTTACAGAGAAAAAAGTGAACAGAGAAGCTTTTTACTATGTTATGATTCTATATTGTAAGACCAGCCAGCTTGCTAAATTCATTTGTTTTCTAAAACTTTTTTTGCAGAGTTGCAGTTTGTTTTATGCATACTCTCTTCGAGGTCTTATTCTTTTGTACGCAAGACAATATATATATATTGTTACTAATTGAAGACGCGAGATGTAAAGATCGACATCTAGGATTTTCGGGGAAACTAGCAGATAGAGGTTCCGAATCTGAAGCCGTTCCATGTAATTGCTGTTACCCGTAATTCCTAGGTTAAAATGTCACGATGAAAATTTCAAGTTACCTTCACCTGTCAGATATATTGAATACTCTCTTCGAGGTGTCATTCTTTTGTACGCAAGACAATATATAATATATATTGTTTCTGGCTAGGGAACCTTCATCAGTTGCGGTTCCCACAATTGAATGTCCTCTCGAACACTTCTTTATGTATTTCATACATTTCGTTAAATTTAACGACGCGAGATGTACAGACTGAAATCTAGGATTTTCGGGGAAACTAGTACATAGAGGTTCCGAATTTGCAGCCGTTCCATGTAGTTGCTGTTACCCGTAATTCCTAGGTTAGAATGTCACGATGAAATTTTCAGGTTACCTGAGATATTGAATACTCTCTTCGAGGTGTCATTCACGAATCAAAATGAAAACCATTACAAACACCCTGTACGAAATACTTTCATGGCATATTTTGACATTTAAACTAAATATCTATGAAAAAAATTTGACATTTACCATGATGTTTACAGTCATTTTGCAAATAGTTTTCCGATTTTCAGGAAAATGGTAAATTTTACGTTATATAAAAATATACGGAATCAAGCTAGAACATATCTTTGTAAAATACAATATGGAATATTCAAATAATTTTGAACGGTTTTAGAGAAAAACAGTGAAGATTCATTGAAATTCACTGAAATCTAGTCCCTTATTTACTGATTTTCTGGAAAAACGTAAATCTCATGTTATAGACAAGTATATGGGACCTTTCTGTAATGTTCCTTAATATAATGCAGTTTAACTCATCAAAATTGCCCAAGCAGTTTTTGAATAATCACTCGTCATACATAAAGTCGGTTAAAAATGTAGTAAAAATTCAAAAAATCTATGCAGGAATTACATATCAAATTATTAACTGATTTATAACAATTATGTCTATTACTAACTAAATTATGGTTTCTGTTGTATAATGAAGCTAAATTTGAATCCTCCTCTAGTTTGAATATATCCCACTGATTTCTTTTCTGGTTTTATGGTAAACTATTACAAAAATCCCGCTCTGTTTCTCTCAAATCTTTGAAACAACTTACCCGGCATTAGTAAAGTGAATTCAATAAATCTAATTTTAGTTTATTTCTCGAAATAAATTTAGCTACACACACACACACACAGCCTTTCAAATCTTTACATGTCACGTGCGGTATACCTCGGAGTTGCAGTTACCATTTTAAGAATGTCAAAGGGTTCCGCTCTCACTAAGCTGCTAAGTAGAATTTCAGGATTTTCGATGTCAAGACTTCTCGACGACAAGACTTGACGAACCGAAGACAGGCATCTTAAGCTACTTAGCCAATGTGACGCCCGGCATTAAAATTGTTTTATAATAACTCCGAATGGAATGTTTACCGATGCATTCGCTTTTTATTTAATTGATTAAAATATCCAGATTGGGTAATAGAAATATTTTTGTTTGTCGAATTCCAATGATGATTTTAATTAATGTGTTACGAAAATATTTTGTGTTAATCCCACTCTGAATGTAAATCAGCTGTACAGGCAGTGTTGAACAGCTAGTTAAAGCCAAAGTGGATAAACTGTTCAATTTCGTCATAAAGTTTGTCGGTCTTTAGATTATTTTTTACTGGTCTCTGTCATTTTAATTGTACAAGATTCCTTGATCAAGGTTAGTACAGCAAATTTGTCTCCAGAACTTATTCTTCTTGTCTGAGTGCCAATCCCTCAGCTTATGTTAGCAACCAATAGCTACCTTACGTTATTCACGCCAGTGTCCCGTTGTTGTTGATCCATACTAAATACGTAAGTTTCTCAACGAAAAGATTCTTCGTGTTTCCGGAGCACCTCTTACTAATACTTAACTATGCAGAATAAGTTGTAATAGTTAATATCTTCTCATATGACCAAAATATTATAGTTTCCGTTTCTTTGCTCCTTATCAGTTTATCCCAAAACATCCCACTTAGTGTTGGGTCTAGAATATCTTTAGGATACGCCTATACAAACACCTCAAAAGCTTCTAGTATTTTAAACACTCTAATTTTTGTATTCTGATTGAGATCATCGTCTAGAAAAAGTTTAGCTATTTTAATATGTGCTTTCTCGATTCTACTGTTCATTTATATTTGTCCCCAGGTATGTGCAAGATTCAACTCGATTCATCCGCTTTTGTATGCTGGTATTCGATTTGGAGTTGTTTTATATTTACTACTGACCATGTAATTTAGACTAAGAGCCGGATGGGAAAAATTTACTAGTCATTTTCGGCACAATGAGTGTCTATGATTTAAATACTACAGCCTAAAAGAAAACGTTTGAGTACTATGCCGTCAATTCTCCGTGGCACATCGGTTGTCTGCGAAAAATCAAACTTGCTATTTTCGAACCCGGCAAATTAATTAAATTATAATTGACGGGATTTCGAACTAAGCTAGATATTGGAGAAGTAAGACGCAAAAACCTTGTGCCGTACAAAAATAACGGTGCTGGAAAGAATAAAAATTTTCATTTTCCAAAAATTTTCTCCGATGGAAAAATTATAGAAAACTGGACGGCATGTCCGATTTTAAATAATTATATTTATTTAAAAGTAAAATTTTACTATGCCGTATCATTGCTCTGGCTCTAAGGGCTTCTACTCTACTCCAATTTTCTCATTTCAACCCCTATTCGAAAAACATATTAGAGGCACCCTAAAATTAGAAGAAATTAGAAAGTACAATATAAAAAATACCTTAAATAATTGTGCCGTACATTTTTCATGGCACATGAGCTCACTGCAGGGAAGTGAATATTCCGCCCGAGGGATGGATATTTTAATAAAAAGTTCCTGTACGGCATTTGTGCTCTTATCGAATTCATTGAAAACCAAGTATTAAAAAAATGTTGCCGTATAATATCGTGGCACTGAAGGGAAAAAAAGCCCCCACAGTTTCAAAAAAAAGTTTGCATGTAACTGCAATTTTTTGTTCGTACAGTAAAAATGTAAGTATTTTTTATTTTTTTTTGTTAAGCTGTAAATATTTAAAATCCAATAAATAAAATTGTTTAATGTATGATGACGTAAAATTTATTAAAAAAAAGTAGTTAATCAAGTAGAATGTGAAAGTTAAAATCCATTGTAATTTTTAGTATAATTTTTGAAAATAGTGCAGATTTTGATTGATTATATTATATTCATATTCTAAAAGTAATTTAATTTACTACATTTTTTTTGAAAAAAAAAATCTGTAAGTTAGGTCCATTTTTTATGTTTTTGAGACATTTACCTTTAAATGTTTTTTCTAACATTGAGTCTTATGGGAAACTATTTGTTCAAAACAGTGTGAAAATCGTTAATTTTTACGCTTTCTGCAGGTTCCAAAATATGTTCGATTAATCTAATTTTTTTCTTCAAATTCATCAGATCAACTCAAATAATAATAAAAAAAAGAAAATACCACATACGGATAAGTCTGACATTAAAAATGTACGGCATGCATAATTTTTTTTATATTAACCTTTAAACAATTTAGAACAGCAATAAAATTGAATATAGAATACTACTAGAGTTGCTGTAATTGTATTTTCAAAATTGGGAAAATTATAAAAATTTTCGATTATTTATGTTCAGTTATTTTTTTCTGGTGCCAATAAATCTGTACGGCACTCTTCTATAAAGAATAGAATATGGAATAACTTGCTTAAAATTTTCCGCAGACAATCCATGTGCCACGGAGAAGTGACGGCATAGTACTCAAACGTTTTCTTTTAAGCTGTAGTATTTAAGTCATAGACACTCATGGTGCCGAAAATGAGTAGTAAATTTTTCCCGTCCGGCTCTTAGTCTATTAGTTTTATCCTCATTTATTAGCAGGCCCTTTACTTCTAGCCACGAGGCTATGAAGGATTTCCCAGAATCGACTAAAACTGTCGCATCATCCGAAATCTTATGTTGTTAATACAGATATCATTTGTAAAAACACAGTTTTGCAACCTAACACCAAACCTTTATTTTAAACACTCAACGCCGTTTCAACAACTTTTCATCATCAAAGAGTAAACCAGTTCAGTTTGGTTTACTGCCAACGGAGGCTATCCTGGAATGATGGAGTGTAGCAAGCCGTGAAACATAGACATGGAACTCATAAGAAAGAAAGGAACACCTCCTTTCTTTCTTGTGAGTTCAATGTCTTGGATGCGAAAGAACGTTTATATTTGTGACGTGTTTTATCTAGAATATTCTTAGCATTCGACGGTACATCCAAATTTCGAATGTTTCCGTTCGATTCATCTTGTCTAACTTTAGTGTCCATGATTTCACACAATGCGAACAGATAACATTTGACAAAAATAAAATCTAATCGGAGTGTTGAGATTTAGATCATCGAGAAAATTACGTAGTTACAAAAACATTGCTGTCATCATTTCAATGCGAGGTCTTTTTTTCCCGATTGGGATTTGGTGTTGAACTAGTTAAACTCTAACGTTTTTGACATTATAGATGTGTAGTTTAATATGTTAGAACCAGTTGGACTGTCTGCTTCTCACATTGGTATTTGTCGTAAGGGTAATAACTTGTAAGCCTCTCTATCACTATCAAATTTTGAAGACCCTGCATCTGTCAGCAATTTCTTTATTCCTCATCCTAGTTATAGTTGAGTGTTATTTCTCCGTAGCTTATTTAATCCTCGTCATGATGTTGTTATCGCTCCACTTTTTCTGAGGGCCTCCAGTACTTCTCACTGGTCATTTACAGCCTGTAAAACAATTATCTCACGGTTCGTTGGGTTTATATGAGCTTTTCAGTCATATTTTCTTTCAAGGATTCACTCGTTACCAGCTTCCACTCTACACCTTCGTCATATCTTTTTACTTGGCTTCTTGGTAGAGTTTTCCCGGCTATTTTTTGCAGGATAAATTCTGAATTTGGACTCGGTTTCTAGGCATTTGTTGTTGCCTATGGTGTCATTCTGGCTATCTTCATGGCTTTGTTTGTTGCCTTGCTTCTGATTCGACATCCCCGTGCCCCGAAAGTTCTATATGCCCAGGTACCTGAGTTTCACGTCGTGCTGGTGTTTGACCACGAGTTTAAATGTGATGGATGCAGTAGGATTCGTCAAGACCTTTGTTTTAAATATCATACATAGTGAGCAATTTTAATCGATCCATTAAAATATCTCGAACAGTTGGCGTTGTACAATTTTTTTCTAGATAAATGTTGTTCAGGATAATGGCGGCGTCTTCATTTCATATCAGTTCTGACTTGATTGATTTTAAAGGTTAGTGTTTCAAACTGAACCTTAAGCATTAAAAATTGAAAAACAACTTTTGAACGGATTTTACTATTTACCTTTGATTTGGCCTTCTAAATAATTGAAAAATATGTCTGAACGTGAAATTACCCGCTCTGTAAGCAGTTAAAAAGGAGTTAAAAATAAGGGTTCCCATGTAAAAAAATCACTGACATTCAAAATCAATCTCAATGAAAGGCCGATGGTCCCTGTTATCAGCTGCACGAACTAAATTTTTATGGCATATGATATAACATTCCATCATATTCAGTTTTTCATCGTTAGAATATTCCATTTTATCAAGAAAACGTGTCAATATCGACTGTCAGTTCAGCACTACTAATGGAATTACTCTCAAATGAGGAAACGTCAAAGTGAAAACAATCTATTTCATGGCTACCTACGTTAAAAGTGAAAATAAGAGAGAAAAGCATCCATAACTCCGTTATTTTTATGAACAACTATATCGAGTATTGTATCGTTGAAAAGCTCTAAAACTGCCTATTTTTTGAGGTCAGAGCCAACTATGGTTTCCATTCAAAAAAAGATAAGTTTGGGTCATATCTCGAAAACGAGAGCTGTCACGCAAACAAGGACATGACAATCATATTCGGGATACAATTCCCTGCAATTTTGATATTTATACTTTTTTTATAAATCAAAAACAAAGGAGCTAGAGGTATTTGACAACATGGACAGAATTTTGTTTTTTCAAAATATCTAGTAAGCCATGACTTTTTACAAAAATCTGAAAGTGTCATTAAATTGTGCCAGTAAAACTGCAAATCTTCCCCAAATTAACCATTGCTCTATCTCCGCTAGTTTCCGAGATCCCCATACTGATCATAAAAAAAACTCACCCTGTATAGTAGGTGTACAACATCTTGTATTTGGACTTTGCTTTCTGTATATCTATGAAACACATTTGCCTTATAATAAAATCTGTATTAGTGCATGATATTACTATTCTAAAACTTATCTGTTACGGAGATGATAATACTATTATGTTGGGGATTATTTTAGTTACTGGTTTAAGTGTTGTAGTAAGTAAAGTTATAGTTCTCTAGCAATTTATTGTCTACTTTTTCAAACAAGAGGATTGAGATACTTATTCGCAGTTTATCCGATATTCAATCGTGCTGGAAATTTGTGTTATTTGCTGAATCAGATGCTGTTCCATACTTAATTATCGCAAATTATTGATTATTATTATTATTATCATCGTTCTTTTTTGCTATGCTCCTTCAAGTGCCTAAGACATTCTGGGCAGGTATAGTAGTTGTCTCTGTACTCACTAATAGTAGGAGAGATAGAGCGGGGTTTTGCTCGTCATTCTGAAAATGGACAGCATGTATCGTATTAAGTTCAATTCCTGAACTACATCACGTTTCTAGACAGGCGCGAGTGGAAGTGATAACCGAGGATAGTTACAGGGTGTGAAAATGGTATTTTTTTTGGTCATGCTCATCAGCGAGTAAACGTTTCAAAATTGGCTGCATACAATATTGTGATATATTTAACCAAATTCCCGAAAGGCGTCTGTCTAGAGCGTTATCCATGAAGCTGGGGGACAGGGGTAAACTTGTCAAAAATAGAGGTGAACTTCGTTATTAAGTAAAAAGAACGCCATTTGCACCATCTTTTGCTTAAACAAACGAAATCATAACCCAAAAGGACTTACAGCTAAATGACATAAATATATCATTACGTCATTAATGTGGTCTGTATGACGTCATACACAATTTTTTTAAAAGCGATGCTTCATTTTTTATTAAGCATTCGGAAAGAGCGGAAAATTTCATGTCGGAATATGACTTTGACCATGACCTTGAACTTGGTCTTCCGGGTGATTCCAAGATCAAAGTTTTTTTTTGAAAAAATGAAAAAAGTCAACCAATTGATGCACAACCAATTAACGGTAATCGAAGTTTTTAATCCTGATCCGAAAGATGCTGATTCAAACAGAGTATTCCAAATTAAAAATAAATTTGAGGTTGAACTTGGCCACTACTTGTTTTGAAAATTTTCAAAAACTGATTTCATATTCGTAATCATCGACGTCGAAAACCTCCGTATACAAAATTGGGAGTAGGTTGGTTGATTTTTTTCAAATTGACAATTTTCAAAATTTGATTACGAATCTCAAATCAGATTTTCGGAATCCAAGAGGGCGGACCAGTTTTTCAAACAAAAACTGATTTCAAATTCGAAATCAGCGACCCCCCATACACCTAATTTGGCTATAATAGGTTGATTTTTCAAACAAACTTTGATCTTGGAATCACCTTGACGGTCAAGTTCAAGGTCATGGTGAAAGACATATACGTATCTGAAATTTTCCGCTCTTTCCAAGTTAGTAATGAAAAATGTGGCTTCGCATTTTAAAAAATTGTGTATGACGTCAGACAGACCACATTAATGACGTCATGAAAAATATATTTATGTCATTTAGCTACGTCCTTTTGGATTATGATTTCTTTTGTGTAAGCAAAAAAATGGTGCAAATGTCGTTCTTTTTACTTAATGACGAAGTTCACCCCTATTTTTGATAAGTTTACCCCTGTCCGCCAGCTTGATGGTAAAGCTCTAGACAGGGAATTTGCTTATCACAATCTTGTATGCAGCCAATTTTGGAACGTTTACTCGATGATGAGCATGACCAAAAAAATTGTCAACTTTCACCCCTGTAACTCATCGGTTATCACTTCCAATGGCGCCTGCCTAGAAACGTGATGCAGTTCAGGAATTGAACTTAGTAGGAAACATTCTGTCCATTTTCTCGATGACGAGCAAAAACAAGGGCTCTCTTAGACTATTATAGTCTTAATAATTTGAAACATTAAGTTTCCAAAACGTTCTGTACTGAGATTTTTTGGACAGCCTTCGCTTAGGTCGATTATCTCTAATCATCGGTGCGAGAAATGTTTAACACAAGGAAAACTCCTCCATATATTACAATGTTGTGAATAGCCTGTCTCGTTTTATTACCCCTCAAAGTTAATTACTTCCATGCAAATTACAAGTTTTTTTTGCGATACAATCAGTCTCTCACGTCTTTGATGTCATTATTATTTTTTTAGTTAATTGTCGAAAATCATAATTCAACCGCGAAACGTGTTCAACGCTCTCGCCACCGCGGCCGAGGAACCGACGATTAATAAAAACGAAACTCCACCATGTGAGTACGTCTTCAAATTGTTATTTATTTATCGTAAATGCTAATGAATGCAATCTGGAAGCCTAATCGGCGGAAGGATCGGCGCGGTGAATCCATTGTTTGAAGGATCCGTCGAACTCCATTGTCGATGCTTACAGAAGAAGAAAGAATAGAAAAGAGTGTTTTTGATCAGTAGCGTAGGTTGGTGGTTTTGGGGGAAACACGTTGTCCACTAGATTACCATGGTAATGACACAATATCTAAATGACAATTAGATCATAATTTACTGCCAATTCATTGTGAGATTAAAATTTGTGATACACCAAGACGACATATGACATATCGAGAAGAATTTTTTCCATTACTTAATTTTCCCTGAATAGAGTAGTGAGATTGAGAAGTATTAGCGATTCTGCTTTTTCCGGATTTGAACCGTGTAATTTTCTCACAAACACACTTTAAAACTTCAACTTAATCAAACTTGTAAGCGCAAATTGTAACTGACTAACAAATTGGATCTATGAAATGATGAAATAATAATTGGTTCCCTGAAATTTCAGGTAAAAGAAGGGTAGGAGGTACTTAAAGGGATTATTTTGAATTGTTTTATGGTTGTGATGATATTTTTGAATACATTCCTCGAATTTTACTACTAGGTAATGTTAGTGATTTGTTTTGTAGATGAGATTTGTGTTGAAATGTGAATGCAGAGTTGCCAGATTGGCGAAAGTTAAAAACCGTTTTCTCGGGATGTTTGGCAATTTCAACAGCCTCTCGGAATTATCTGGAGAAATAATATGGAGATTTGGCCACGACAGAGGAGTATTCGGTGGCCTGTTTCGTGATGATGTTCAGGTACAGCAGAGTTTGAAAGAAGTCCCGTTTTCAAACAACGTTTGTGCTCACATAGACGGATGCTTTTAGATCGACCTGTTTCACCAATGTACGAGGTGTGGCTATTAAATAACGGGACTGACACTGCAGTGGAACGAGTGCGCATGCGCCAATCAACATTGACTAATAACTGTTTAGTTTGAGGCTTCCCCTTCAAAATGCAGTTAGTCTGTAAACAACATCGTTGATACATATCCTTCATTTACGTTAGTGTTGTTATTTTATTTTGCCGGAAAATGGTTAGCGTAATAATAGAGCAACGAATTGTTATTAAATTCCACTTTAAACTTGGAAAAACCGCTACCGAAACTTATAATATACTAAAAGAAGTGTATGGCAGTAAATGTTTATCGCGGACTCGTGTTTTTGAATGGTTTAAGGGTTTTCAAGATGGTCGACAAGACGTTAAAGATGATTCGCGGCCAGGTCGTCCTTCAACATCAAAAACGGATGGCAATGTGGAAAAAGTTGCTAATTTGATTCGGTCTGACCGTCGATTAAGTATTCGAGCAGTTGCTGAATCTGTAGGCATTGAGAAAGAATGCGTACGGCAAATTTTACGAATCGAACAACTAGCAGCTCGCAAAAATGTTTGTACTGACACTTTGAATGCCATTGAAAATGACCCAAATTTATTGGAAAGGATAATAACATGTGATGAATCGTGGTTTCTTACTAATGATCCGAAAACGAAGCGCCAATCCATTGGAAGACCCCAAATTCACCGAGAGTTCAAAAATCAAGGATGAGCAAGTCAAAATTTAAAGCAATGATGATTGTTTTTTTCGATATTCATGGGATTGTGTACCTTCACTGGGTTTCTGAAGGTCAAACAATTAATCAACATTACTACCTTGAGGTACTTGATAAACTACGTGAAAGAGTAAGAAAAAAAAACGACCCAAAATGTGGAAGGACAAATCGCGGGTTTTGCACCAAGACAATGCGCCAGCTCATTCCGCGTTATCGGTTCTTAGCCAAGTTCAGCATCCCAGTGTTAGAACATCCACCTTATTCACCAGACGTAGCACCATGTGACTTTTATCTTTTCCCTAAGGTGAAATCTGCATTGAAAGGTACGAGATTTGAATCAGTAGAAGCTGTTCAAAAGAAAGCGGCAAGAGTCCTGAAATAGTTGACAGAAGATGACTTCCAGCAATGAAAAATTCGCATGGAGCGTTGTAGGGATAGAGATGGGGTGTATATTGAAGGCGATAATAAGTAATTATGTATTAAATAAAAATAAAATGTTTTACAATATCAGTCCCTTTATTTAATAGCCACACCTCGTATATCCCACACGAGCATGGGATGGAATAAACACCCTTGGATGAAAGAGGATTTTGTTTATCCTTTGGAGAGGGTAACCCTTGTGAGATTTTGGATAGTGGTTTGTAGACTGTTTTCGTCTCGTGGTTATGGAGAAGCTTCCCAATCCTATATGTGACATTGCTAATATATGGCAAATATGCTATTTATTTACTAGGTAACAATTTTTTCTTAGGAAGGGGATTATGGTGAAGATAAATGGAATTGCGAAACTGCGTAAGGGAATTGCTAATTCGGTAGAAATACTAAAAAGTTTCGGCGACCTTCAGTGGAGTAGTATAATTAGTAAAGGGCAATACAACTTATCACCTTCAAAGATCGTTCTAGGGAAACACAACGAAAGTGGAATGTAGTCTTTGGACGTTTAAGTAGAGTTATAACCTCAAGGATTATTCGCAATAACATAGATGAACATCATTACGAAATCTACTTTTACTAAAACTTTTTGTATAAATATTTACCTATATTTTCTACGAAGTTCTCCAGAGTTTTCTCTATAATTATTAATGTCAAAAAAAATCTAAGATTGTTTTAAACATTAGTGTAGTAATGGTAGTGTGCAAACTTTTTCATATAACAGATTTTTATGTTTGACTTCTGGTATAAATCAAATTACTATTATATTCGTTGAAGAAATTAATATAAAAATGCGTTTACTAATGCTATGTTTTCACTTTTTTCGTTATAAATTTGAAACATTTTCACAGAATTTATTGAACATGTCGATATTATGTAAAATTTATAATTTTTGTTTTCACTTGGTAGGGAAAAGATTTTCTATTGAAAATGTTGAACTATTTATAAATAATTCAGTTGAATTTGATACATTGGAAGAAGTATGTTTTAAGATTACTTAAAAAACAAACACTTGGTTAAATTTTCACTATTTTTTAATTCCTTAAATTTGAAATGTTTATCCAACTCAGACTTTATCAGAAATTGGCTATTTTTATATCCAATTTCTGATAAATCTCAAGAACTTGAATTCAAAATAACATATTTCACAGATAATGCAGATTTTATAAATCTAATTACCTACTTACTTTTACCCTACATTATAAAGTAATGACATTTTTAATACCTATTTTATGGATACTTACAAAGTAAACTATGCAATGAACTGTATGGGATAGGAACCTTGTCTGAATACTTTAGTTTATTATTTTTATAAATCATTATGCTATCCTAAGAGTCCAGTTCCCTAAAAATATTTACTTGTTTAACTAATTTTGAAGAAGTTGTGTTCTAAAACATGATGTGCAGTACTTGATTTATCCACTCTTTCGTATTTCAAATGAGCAATGTGTTCTTTGAAACGGATACTGATAGATCTGCGTGTCTGTCCATAATACTTTGAATTAAATCGTTACATTTGATTTCATAAATACCCGAATTCTGGAAATCAGCAAGTTTATCTTTAGGATTGCCCAACAATTTCTGTAGTGTTGTAGTTGTTCTATACACCGCTTTCATACCAAGTTCTTTACAAATTTTCTTGAAGCCTCTAGTATAACGACTGTACGGAACAGAGACAACATTTGTTCTTGTGACTCATTTCGAAAAGTTAACACTTCATTCATTCATAACCGAAGCTGTTTCTTCCTAATTAATTTATCTATGATATCTGTTGGATAACCATTGCATGCAGCTATGTCTCTAATATTTTTCTTTTCACTTTCTAATCTTTCTTTGTTAAGAATGTCAATAACGGATGTACAAGGAGATTAATCCCCGCCATTTTATGTTGTTGACAGTAAAAAGACGTATTAGGTAAATATCTATAGCGACAAGAATACTTTAGAGTTATCCAAACCGTTTCGCTGCAACCTGGAGAAATTTTGGTATCGTTTGATGTTAGTTCCTTATTTCCTAGTGTACCCATTCCACAAAATCTGCAGTACCTGGAGGACTTCCTGCGTGAAAACTCTTTTTGTCAGATAAAAATTAATCAGTTAATCTCCCTCACAAAATTATGCAAGAGGTAAAATAGTTTTCAGTTTGGAGGTTGCTTTTATGAGCAGAAGGAAGGAACGGCAATGGGAAACCCCATGTAGCAGTACCTTGGCAATTTGTTCATGGGCAGGTTCGAAGTTGAAGCAAAAAATGAGTCCCAATATTTTCCTAGGCTAAGGATACGGTAAGTGGATAACATATTTGCTATATTTAATACTAATGAGTTCAATGTTAATGATTTTGTTATGTATTTTAACAATAGGTTTGCTTCTATTAAATTTACATATGAACAGGAAAATAAGGCTACTATACCATGTTTAGATGTATTAATTTTAAGAAATTATAATAATTAGATCATGATTAAATAATACACAGTATTATTGAATTCCACTTTATTTAGACACACTTGTGACAATTGTTTCGGTACATTGTAGCTTCTTCTAACAGCAACTAAATAGATTAAAATTCAAAGCTTATAAATAATATTACACTTTTGGGAATTACTAATGATATTCTTCTTACCAATGCAGAAAACAGGAAAACGGTGTGTTTTGGTTGGGATAGTCTCTTAATAGAATTTAAATATTATCGAATTTATTTTTAATACCAATGTAATTATATAAACAAATTTAATAAGGGGGATTTATTTAGGTCCAACTGGTCGTTAAGCAAATTATGGGAATTTTTAATCCTATTAATTTCTAAACATTCTAACATATTTAATTTCATGCCTTTATATTCAATGTGTAAAATTTCGAAATTACTATCGAACCTATGGTTACATTCTATTAGGTGGTTAGCGTAATTGGAATCCTTTTTATTTTTTACATAAGATGTGTGGTGTTCTTTGATTCTTTTTATAAAGTTTCTACCCGTTTGGCCTATGTAGGTTTTTGGACAATCGTTGCACTCTAACTTCTAAACACCAGATGATTTAGATTTATCGGTTTTACTTTTATTATTCTTTATTAGTTTCCCTAATGAATTGTTGGTCTTATATGCGACTTTGATATTTAATTTGTTTAGAAATTTACCAATTCTGATACTTGGTGGCCCAAAATATGTTATTATTTTGTATTTTTCATTAGGGTCTTTAATATTAGGGTAGTTAGATTGAATGGCTTGGTCATACAGTTTTTTCTTCAAAATTGATTCAACAGTTCTTACTTAGTATCCATTGTTCAATGCTATTTGTTTTATTATATCAAGTTCTCTATCAAAATTATTTTTATTTAATGAGATAGTAATTAGTCTATTTACGGTACTATGAAAATACGCTAGGTTATTTTAATTATTTTTATTATCTATTTAGTTCATTTATTGTACCTTTTAACCCTATATATATTTTACATTTTGTAAACTCACGTTATTGTCAGAAGAAGTTACAATGTAGCGAAACAATTGTCACAAGTGTGTCTAAATAAAGTAGAATTCAATAATACTGTGTATTCTTTCATCATGAGTCTTAATTTCCACCAAGTAACGGCCAACTCCATTCAGTGTAATAAGTCAAAGTTTTATGTATATAGGAAGGATACTTGTACATATAGATATTTACCTAATATGTCTTTTCACTGTCAACAAAATAAATTGGCGTGGATTAATTTCCTTGTACATCATTGTTGACATTTCCTATAAAACAAAGAGGGCTTTGAAAATGAAAAGAAAACTATTAGAGAAATAGCTGCATGCAATAGTTATCCAATAGTTATTATAGATAAATTAATTAAAGAGAAACAGCTTGGGTTATGAATGAATGAAGTGTCAACTTTTCGATATGAGTCACAAGAACAAAAGTTCTGTTCCGTACAGTCGTTACACTAGGGGCTTTAAGGAAGTTTTTAAAGAGCTTGGTATGAAGGCGGTAAATAGAACAACTACAACGCTACAGAATTTTTGGGGCAATCCTAAAGATAAACTTACTGTTTTCGAGAAGTTCAGTATTTATGAAATGAAATGTAACGATTCTGATTTAAAGTATTATGGACAGACACGCAGATCTATCAGTGCCCGTTTCAAAGAGCATATTGCCCATTTGAAAAACGGAAGAGCGGATAAATCTAGTGTTGCAAATCATGTTTTAGAACATAACCACTCCGCAGATTCAACTTCTTTAAATTTAATGTCTTGGGAAATAACACCATAGTTAAGAAAATTGCTGTATATTCCAAACGTTTCGGGGTCTAGGTCAGACCCCGTTGTCAATGGTCAAGAAGCTATGGATAAAAAAGGCACAATGTGTAATATAACTGAATTTTGAAACTGTATTTTATGACCATGGCCCAAGCATGTTCACAAATTTTGGATTTTTCAAATTGTCGTTTTTTATGTAATTTTTGTGTTCATTTATTCTAACATTTAGAGGTCTAGAGGTTTCTCTAATATAGAATTTATTACATTCACAAGGGATTTTATAAATGCAATTTTTTGTATTTTGAGTTGTGTTATTTGGTTTGTTTTTTGATATAATTGATTTTAGTGTATTTCTTGTTTTAAATGATGTTTTGATATTATATCTGTTTTCCACTCTTTTTAGTCTTTCTGATAGACCCTGTATGTATGGTATATTTATTGTATTAATGTGATTATCTTGGGAGTCAGTGTTGCTTGGTGAAGTGTGATGTTGGTAGTTCTGAGAAAATTGTTTATTTTTCAATTTTTTCCATAAAAATGTTGATTAAAGCAGGAGACAGACAGGAACCCATTGCCATGCCAAAATCTTGTTGGTAGCAGTCATCATTAAGTTTAAAATATGTTGTCTTTGTACAAAATGTTAGTAGTTCCATTATTGTATTAATGGACAATTGAGTACGTTGATTTAGTAAAGAATCTTGTTCTAATCGTTCTTTTACTATGGGAAGTGTTTTGGTGAAAGGAACATTATTGTATAGATTCACATTGTCAAAACTTGCTAGTGTGAAAGTATTTTTGTATTGCATATGTTTTAAGAAATGTGCGCTGTTTTTAAGATGAGAGTTAGACTTACCATTAAGTGGTGAAATAATTTTTAGAAGGAATTTTGAGAGCTCACCGAATGGAGAATTTATGGAGCTGACAATTGGTCTTAATGGAATGTTGGGTTTATGAATTTTAGGTAACCTGTAAAACTGGGACGGTTAGAATACGTTCTTTAAATATAGTTAAACAACCAAATAATTTTAGGGAACTGGAGTCTTACTAAAGCATAATGATGTATAAAAATAATAAACTAATGAATTCAGATAAGGGTCTTATTCCATACAGCTCATTGTAAGTTTATTTTGTAAAAATCCATAGAACGGATATTAAAAATGTCATTACTTTATGATGTAGGGTAAAGGTACTTAGGTAAATAAGGATTATCCTAATTTACATGATTTTATTTATAAAGTCTGCATTATCTATTAAATCTGTACCCTTTGTACTAATTACTGTAAGTTGCTGGGAGGTATACATTAGTGACACACAAAGGGTTCCACAGCATTTCCATTGTTTCCAAGGTAGGTATTGGAAAAATTTTCGCCAGATTTGAAAAATACTATAGAAAACTGCTACTGTGTAATATGTAAGGGCTATAAAACGTAACATAGTTTTCTTTTCAGTTCTTACAAGTTAATTATAACTAAATCTCCTGTTCAAAGATGACCAATACCGCCACTGGCCGCAAATCCTCAACGTGGTGGCCGTGCGGCCATCTCTGATGCCTTATCTTTTTGAGAAACTTCCTTTGGCGGAATTAACGAAGCGGAGGCGTTTTTAACGCTATTAATTAGAAAATGACCGTTATCATGCTCTGTTTGTTCCTTATAGACGTACGTATATACCTATATCTATCGATTCGGAATTTATGAATGCGTTTTTTTGATGCTTGTCTTCGTAGAGCAAGATCGGAAAATTATTGTATGTTAATTTGTCAAGATAACGTCGATACATCTCGGGTATAATGAAGATGGTTGGGTGCTCGATTGTGAAACGGTCGTTAGTAAAAGTGAATTGAGGAATTTCATGAACAATTGACGTGATTATCCCAATCAGTTGATAAGTAAATGAGATTTTTAAATGGAATACTTAATTTTTATTCAAATACATTATGAAATAGGTAGTACGGTAAGTAGTGATGTGCCGGATAATTAAAATTGTATATCCGCGGATACGGATTTGAATACGGATATTTGGTCACAAGATCCGCGGATACGGATCTTAACTTTTTAGAGTACGCGGAGGTAAGTATTGCATATAAACCTTTGCAAAGAGACAAACAAAAGTTATTGACCTCTATAAGAGTTAATTCTTATAACCAAAGACATTGAAGTATGATAGTTATAGACTGGACAAGTAGTCACTTGGAGGTCTGTCACATCGCTCGCACATATTTATCATCACCGGCGACAAGTGTTCCAAGTGAGAAATTTTTTAGTGCATCAGAAATTGTTTATGAGCCACCTCGTAAGAGCCTTTTGGAGGACAAAGCTGCGAAGTTGCTTTTTTTGAAATCCAATTTACCATTACTTAATTTTAGTTATGACTTTTAACTTTTTTTAAGTTTCTCTAATTGTCACTGTGTTTTGAATCTAATATCAACACTTTATGTGTCACGAAGTATTAATTTACTTAATTAGAATTTGAAATATTAAGAAGATTTAAGTTTTGTTTTTTTCTCATTTTAAAACTGGTCTATAATACCTAAATATTTCATTACTTTATTAAGCTTAACAGGAAGATTTAACCCAATTTATCTCATAAAGATATTTTAAATAATATTTTATAAAGCTTCCTACAATAAATGTTTAAATATATAATCATTTTAATAAGCTTATTACCAAGATGTGTGATAGATCTCATTATAACGATAGTTGATTTAGAACCTTTGAGTTATGTACTATCGGTATGACACTCACTTCACTACGATAAATATTTGCAATATCATGGCGCCGAATCCGAATAAAAAATAATCTGAATGAAATTTAACAGTTTTTCATTGTTTCCTCATCACCTATATATAAAATTTTATCTATGAATTAAAAATTAATATGGGAAAAGATCCGCCAAAAACTAACGGATACGGATTTTTCTTCTCCCCAGGATATCCGCGAATACGGATACGAATATCTGGCACATCACAAATGGTAAGTACATTATGTACTATCGCTATCTTGCTCTACATATACAGGGTATAAACGATATGTGTGCAATATTTTGAGGAATATCATTTCAGGTGAAAATAAATCAAAAACCCTTATAACATTTTTTTTTGTCAAAAAATATTTTTTTTACGAATTTCGTACCCATTTTTACAGTCATAAGCAAACAATTTTGCATTTAAAAGGCTTGTGAAGTTTGAAATGTAGATGTTAAACACCTGAATGGTACACTAAATATAAGTTGAAAACCCTACTATTCATTTTGGGGGGCAAATTATAGAATTAGAAGACAAATAAAAAATTAACTTTTCTGACACGCATCATGTAATATATCAAATGAAAGAAGTCATTATAAAGAATATAAATATATATTTTTTCAAATTTTGGAAATAATGTCTGTAAAAGATATTAATTAACAAAAATATAAAAAATACTAGACATTTCTTGCTATATTTGCGAACTGAGTCTAAACTTTGAGAACATAGGACATTACTCAAAATTTACAAGAAAATTAAAATATAAATTGTAACAAGAAGTTTTTTATGTATTTTTAAAATAATCTGTTTCAATGATTTAATAACACATGTCTGCAAAAAAAGATGTTTGAATTGTTCTAGGGAAGTGAGGGGTCATTTCCGAAGTAATTTTTTATGTAGAATCCGAATGCAGATCCAAATTGCTATATCACGTCATAATTTTGAGATATCCTAACCTAAAAGTGCAAAAAATGCGATTTTCGGCTATATTTGAGGTTATGTAGCCTCGCCATATTCTTTCTTCTAAAAAAACAACCGATAACCCCTCAAAGTGTAAGTCTTGATCTTTCAAATGCCGTTGAGTTTGCTCAAATAGCTTAATTCTGCATTGAGATATTTCATTTCATTATGAAGTTTTTTAAAATAAAGTTCATTGACACAAAGTGACGTAAAATTAACTTTAAATCACAAAGTGAATTCAAATTCATAACTACGACTTGTGAGTATTAATCTTACGGTATACTTATGAAACTATAATTCTGCAACGTAGGCTACAACACCCCAGGCACTTTTTGATACTACATTTTTTGAATCTGCACAAACAGTCGTTCTCACGGCTAGTTCTCTGGTCGAAATTTTTTTAGCGAGCATGTCGTTTGAATTTCTCGTCATCAATTTTTACTATTCTACTTGTTACTTATTTTTTTCTTCTGGAAAATATCAGTTTTACGTTTAATACCCTAATGTGTCGAAATTGGGAGTCAAAGACTGAAGAATCATGTGGATTTTGAGAATAGCCAAATTGATGAACATCTAAAATTTCAAAATGAAATATCTCAATGCAGAGTTAAGCTATTTCAGCAAACTCAACGGCATTTGAAAGAACAAGACTTATACTTTGAGGTGTTATCGGTTGTTTTTTTTTAGAAGAAAGAATATCGCGAGGCTACATAACCTCAAATATAGTCGAAAATCGCATTTTTTTCGCTTTTAGGTTAGGATATCTCAAAATTCTCACGTGATAGAGCAATTTGGATCCTTGATTCGGATTCTACATGAAAAATTAATTCGAAAATGACCCTTCAAAAAACAAAATCATGTTGACCTGAGAATCTATTATTTAAAACGGGGACAGTGGGTAAGCCATTATATAGGGCTTCACTGGAAAGTTTATTGATAAAATAAAGCGGAAATCCTAATCTTAATTTTCGGGGCCCAAATTAGAAAATTAAATAAATATTTTGATAAAGTGTATATGATTTATAAATTTAAACCAGTTAGTTTAAAAAATATTAAGTAAAATAAAAGAAAATCCACCCATTCGCCGCTTGTCTGAAAGTGGAAAATTAGAAAAAGATATATCATTTACCTACATGACATCAAATCTCAAAGGTGGTACGGAACCCTTAGTATGCGAGTCCAACTCGCACTTGACCAAATTTTGATGTTTAAAAATAAATCGAAAGCACACCCTAAATTGACTGAAAAGACATTGCAACACGGCAATGGCTGAAATGCGAATTACCATCGAACATAACCTCAAATAAGCAATTCCGCCTCCGCAAAAGTATATGTGCAAACGAGCGATTTTAAACATAACCTCAAGAGTGTACAAAAATACTGATAATAAAAACCACAGATTCGCAACTTTTATAGATTTGGTTAACCCAATTATCACGATAATTTTAGTTGACATAAAAATAAAAAATAAAATTAAAAAACGCAATTTATAAAATTATGGTCTACTTACACTTTTGTAATCCAAATATTATTATTTATTATTATTCGTTAGTTTTGCATTATTTCTGTTCTAATTCTAAAGGCTAGTTTATAATTGTGCAGTTTTAGTGAAACGTATATTTATAGTACAAATTGAGAGTGTACAAAAGTGCAGTTTGGTGGAGTTTTTATGTTAAAAAGAAAGATTTGAATTTAATAACAAATGTATTTCTAACTAATTCTGTACTTTAAGAAAATTTCGCGAATTTTTCTTCCAAAAATCTGTTTCACAAATGCGTCACTCTCTCTCTCTCTCAATTTTTTATTCTTTGCCTATATTTTCCAAAAATTTTTTTATTTGTTTTATCATTTGGACCACTTTCTTTAAACGTAACTAATGCACTATATTGCATCCACACTCTATATGCTTCTGTGAACTGGGCACTCCTATATAACTTATTGGTTTATCATTTTCTGAATCACCTTGTACAACTATAAATCAATTCAACACAATATTTCAACGGTCCTGTTATCTTTAAAACCACCCTGTATAAGTACAAATCCTCTCCACACTATTGCCTCTTTCTATAATGTATACCAATGAATTTACTTCGTCCCATATGTCTAGTATTCCATTTATGCAACTGCTCATGGTCTACTCTATATAACAAAATTCAGCTTATTGAATCACATTTTATGACTATAAATTTACTCTACCATTTATTTCAATCACCCGGTATATGCAACTGCTTCTAAAGTTTTATAAACCCATGTCTATAATTATACCCCGTCCTATAATTCGAATATAATAATTGCTTATGTTTATATAACTAATTTTTGATACACCCTGAATAACAATAATTTTACCCCACCCTTACTTCAAACACCTTGCCTAAGCAACTACTTATATTCCAAACTATATAACTTTTTTAAACCACCCTGTATAACTGTAATTATACTTCACCTTATATTTCAACCATCGTGTATACTCAACTGATTCTGACAATTTTTAAAGCCTTTTGTATAACTGTAATTATTCTCCGTTCTATATCCACTCTGTATAACTATAGTTTTACTCCACTCTTATTTCAACCACCTTGTATACGCAACTACTTATGCGCTACCTAATACAATATTTTTAGAACCATCCTGTATAACTTTGTCTCGAAAATAAACTGACTTTAAAATCATCAAACTGAAAATCATTACAAACATCCTGTACGACATACTTTCATGGCATCTCTTGACATTTGAACTATATATTTTTGATGAAAATTTGACGTTTACCATGATGTTTACAGTTTTTGTGAATATTTCCGATTTTCAGAAAAATGGTATATTTTTCGTTATAGAAAAATGTACGGAACATATCTTTGTATAGTACAATTTATAATATTCAAATTGTGTGAGCAGTTTTAGAGAAAACAGTGAAGATTCATTGAAAATCGCTGAAATCTAGTCCCTTATTTGCTTTTTTTTTCTGATTTTCTAGAAAACCGTAAATCTCATGTTATAGACAATTATATGGGACCTTTCTGTAATGTTCCTTAATATAATGTAGTTTAAATCATCAAAATTGCCGAAACGGTTTTTGAATAATCGCTCGTCATACAAAACAAAAGTTGTAGACGAATTGATAAACTTTTTGGAAGTCGGTTAAATATTAATGAAACTGAGAAACTGCGACTAAGTAATTAGTAAAATAGGTAAACGATGAGCTATTTCAGATATTTAGGGCATCAATTTAGATTGTTTATCATAAATGTAAATAGGTACTAAAGTTACTAGAGATAAAAAAATGTTTAAAACCCATGCTAGATCAGAGCAAATCCAGCAGAATTTGCCCTAATTTACTATAAATGCAGATAGATTGAAAATGCTGCTGTCGATATATTAGAATTTCAAACACGATCGAATAAGCACAGGAGGCTATGCCCAAAAACATCCAACAAAGTGAAATTGCCAGAGATAGCTGACTTCGTAGAGACAACAGAAGGTACCATGTTCAATAATTGGGTATGAAAAAATTTATTCCAAATGAGTGTTGCAGTTCTTTACAGCATTACAAAAACAATAACGGACTGGTCATTTAGGACGCTATTTCAAGCTATTTAAGCATAACTAAAAGTTTTTGTACACCGGTACATAACAATCAACAAAACAAGTATTCACCACTAAACACTGTAGTCGAAAACAGAGCCAGTTCAGAGTGGAGAAGAGGGTGAAAGCTGGCAAAAGTGGCCGAAGACACAATAGTCAGTAGAAAACGTAGATTTTTATACATTTCAGTACACATATCTAAAAAATAATTTCTTGTCGCTGCCTTTTATATATTTTCTGTGTTAGCTCGATTGTATAAAAATCATCCCCTCATAAATAAAAACTAATGTGACTTGAAGTATTTTTTAAGTATTACATAACATTACAGAACAGTCTTGTTTCTACTAATTCCAAAAACCGACCGTAAAGCTAAAAATGAACATTAACCATAAACAGACAACAATTCGTGTCGAGAACTCAAGCAAAAAAAATAAATGTTTAAAATGAAAGAAATTCCTGTAAATTCCGCAGTCCTATTTGGTGCTCTCATCCTTAACGTCGTTGATGCACTGAAATATATTGTTGTCGGCGATGGACATAAAAGAAGAACCACGACCGTCCAGAATTCCGGCATGGGTTTAACGCTAAGTGTCCGTGAGAACTTAAACGTGTTCTAAAACTTAACACCCTTTCAGCTTTCTATCTGCTTACTACCTTACTATTACTACTAAATATATTGTATCATATGTTTATGACAGTTGGGCTTTAGATGCGTAGGAATTTCAACTGAGTACTTTAATTTTTTCAAATTTATTAACTGCTTCGAATATATTTACACAAGTCTATTTGAAATAAAATATGGTGCCTAGTAATTTGTAGACCCATTTATGCAAAATATTATTCCCCTGAAGCCCTAGATGTTGCGTATAACACTGATTCATCAACCTAGGATTTAACGTATTATAGTTGAACTAAATATGTAGTCAATTAGTATCTATTAGTTTATTAGAGACACTAAATTTGGTTATCCATTGTTTTTTATTCGGGTTCACCAGTTTACACAAAGATATAATTTCCAACAACCTTAATACAAAGTATACGAACGCCCTTATTATACTCAATAACAAATAACTACCAACTCCCAGAAGGAGAATTTTAAATTTCATATTGTCTTGGTAAAACGTAGATACTATAATAAGGAGTAAATGATTAAAAATTGAATAAAAAATACCTAGGAGATACAATTTTTTTGCACATCACAAATCACAATTGGAAATATTTCTTCGACTCGACAGACATAAACGAAAAAACAGATTATATGATAAATACAGTTGTTCAGAACACTCTGTCTTTTTGGGTTTAAAAGAGACAGCCTCTATATTTATATATGCATATTCTCAACTGCTTGGAAAAAACTCGGTGCCTTAAGCGCAATCGTTGTAAGACTCGCTGTTCGCCTCTCGTACAGTACGGATCTCTCTAAAAACTCTCAAGGAAAAAACGTTACCCTATGTGCTCGCTAGTGCAACCCCAAAGTGCTTGTGCAGCTATTACTCATTTATTGTAAACCCCCTCGTGAGTGCGCATTGCCCAACATTATTAGCTCTAGTTAAGGGTTAAGGCCGGCTACCCGCGCCGAATGCAGACAAATACATGGATGGCAGATTTCCCAAGGCTTTTACTAGATCTAACTCGTAGACAAGGTAAGAGTTTTTTATCAAAATAGAACCAACTCAATACTACAGTCCACTTAACCCAATTCACTACAACACTAACAAACTTAATACAATTAAATACAACTTTAATAAACGGAGGAAGCAAGACATAGCCAGAAAAGACTGCATTACCGAGGGGCTGTTAAACTCCATAAAATATAAAAAATACACTGAACACAAGAAAGATCCGCTCAATGAAGAAAAGAAGGAGGAATACCTTAATTATCGAAAAATCATAAACAAACTAATAAAGAACTCGAAAAAAATATTCTATAAAAGAATTATCAACGGAAATGAATCAAATTCAAAAAATGTATCAACAACATTAACAAGAAGGAAAATAACAAAATTTATGAAATCCAAACAGAGAAGGGTACAATCAATACAATACCTGAACGTGAATTTAATAACTTCTTCATAGACATAGGAGAAAAACTGACCGAAAATGTATCAAAACCAGCAGTTCCTTTATATGATAAATACAAGTTAAAAACATCATTCTTTTTAACGGAAGTAACTGAAAAGGAGGTACGGGAGGTTGTTAAAACAAATACAAACTGAAACAATCAAAACACTGAGTAATGAAGTTGATCCATTAATTACCAACTTAATAAATAATATCTTCCATGCAGGAGATTACCCCACAGAATTCAAAAAAACAATAGTTGTCTCAGTGCATAAAAATGGTAGCAAAAAACTCTTAACAAATTACAGACCAAACTCTCTAATAACCACATTTACAAAAATTTGATATTATGAGCAAAAAACAGTTCGGATTCAAGGAAGGTCTTTCAACTACAGACGCCATCGCTTCATTAATAAATGAGATTTACAAAGCTGTTGAAGAAAATAAACCCTGTATATGCGTATTCTTAGATATTACTAAGGTCGTTGACACAGTTCCACCTAAACAACTACCAGAGGTTCTAGAAAATGCAGTAATAAGAGGAAAGGCTCACAAAGCAGTAAGAGTACAAACTAGCACAAGCGGACGGAGAAAAATGAAAATAGGAATACCCCAATGAATAATACTAGGTCCCCTTCTATTCTCGTTGTACATAAATAATCTGTTCACTATAAATACATCGGGAAAGATCTTCAATTTTCATGATGATACAGTCATTGTATACACAGCTGATTCATGGCTATCACTAAAAAACATGACAGAACATTAAAAATATTTACTGACTTGTTTCAATACAAACGCCTCACAATAAACTACAAGAAAACACATTATGTAGGCTTCACTAGCTACAAAAACAATCTTCCAGATTTCCAAACACTTATAAATGATGGGGTATCTGCACACGAAATAAGCAAACAAAATAATATCAAATATTTAGGAGTAACCATCGATTCTCATCTACGTTGAGAGGAACATATCAAAAATGGCAGCAATACATTAAGACATCTAATATACAAATTTAGATTTCTAAAAAATATACTGACAC
This sequence comes from Octodonta nipae, assembly GCA_034190945.1. NCBI lineage: Eukaryota > Metazoa > Arthropoda > Insecta > Coleoptera > Chrysomelidae > Octodonta > Octodonta nipae. The sequence continues at coordinate 35,598,319 of CM067216.1, read as the reverse complement.
TAAGCCAACTAAAAACTTTATATTTTGTTCTAATCGAGAGTAGATTACAATATGAAATACTTGCTTGGAGTGGAACTACTAAAAACCATTTAAAAAAGTTGCAGACGCTACAAAACCGGGTAATAAAGATACTTTACAGAAAAGGTATATTACATGACACTAACCAACTATACATAGAAGCGGGTCTCCTAGATCTTATAAATAATATACTTACAATGAATTGATATTTACATATAGAAATAGAAACAGATATTTGGAAAAACAAAATCACATGTACAATACAAGAGGCAAAGAAAAACTAATAGTACACACACCATTTGCTCAAAAATCTATTGGTCAACAGTCTACAGATATTTAAGCCGTAAGATCATACAGATAGCACAAAAAAATCTAAAGATATCTCAAAACTTCGCAATAGCTCATCAGAACGATTTTCAAAAACACCTTGGACAAATATTCGACTCCATCTGCCAACATGCAGAACAGAACCCGCCGACCACGGAAGAAAAAGTTGAAAACCCTCATCACGAGGAACCGAACCCCAACCAGGCAACACCAAAGGGAGAACAGCAAAAAGAGAGGCCAAAAGACAAACTTGTCAGGACATTCGGGGACGACGAAGAAAGCAATACCACAAATGATGCAACTCCAGAAACCGCAGGTGAGATCCAGTTAGCGGAAACTCAGGCTAGACAAAGACAGAGAAGTGCAAGTCGCGAAAGAGCTGTAAACATTTCCACAGCACAATGGCGACTACGGGTGTCCCAAAAGACTCGAGGAAAACAAGTCAACAAGCGGAAAGTTTCTGAAAGTACGGAGACACAGCAGGCAGAGTCGAACTTGTCAAACAAAGAAAAACGGATTCCACCAGAAGAATTCTCAAGGACCTGGAAACCGAGACACTCCAACAGAGTCTTATTCACCTGATGACGACAGCAGATACACAGCTATTGAAACGTTGTGAGATCAACCACTTCAAGACGATGGAAGTCCAAAGAAACTTCGAGGATCATGTATTATAGTTAAACAGCTTTCAAATTAGAAGAATTTGAAAGAGTTGTCTTTAGAATTTATAAGTGGCGTTCCTAGGTACTACTTTGTTATAAGATAGCGCCAAAAATGCGATCAAAGAATTCTATTGTTTCAGTGATCCCATTAACGTCATAAGAGAAAACCTAGGAAAAACGTTATGAACTATCCCGATACTGGGTTGTTCAAAAGGAGGTTACCATTAATAATTTCTTTCTTAATTGTCGGTAACCAGATACGATTAAATTATACATTCTTCATTAAAAAGAATTAGGGCAGACTCTTTTATTTTTCGTTGTCAAATTGTATTTTATGGCCTAGGTCCCAAGCATGTTCACAAATTTTCTATTTTTCAAATTGTCGTTTCTTTATGTAATTCTTGTGTTCATTTATTCGTACGTTTAATGGTCTCGATGTTTATCCAATATAAAATATATTGCATTCGCAAGGAATCTTGTATATGTAGTTTTTTGATTTCCGGGTTTTGTTGGTTGGTTTTGTTTTCGCTATTAGAGGTTTCAGTGTATTTCTTGTTTGGAATGTTGTTTTAACATTAAATCTGTTGCCCACTCTTTTCAATCTTTCTGACAGACCCTGTATATATGGTATAGTTGTAACTGTAATGTAGTTGTCTTGAGTAGTGGTAGTAGTGTTAATAAGAGAAGTTCTGGGTTGATTCGGAAGGTTTGTTTTCTGTTCAAGTCTGTTTAACTCTTTGTTGATAAATTTTGTGAGGTAATTGTTTCCAGTGAGAACATTTTTTATACTTATTTTTTCTTTGTTGAATTTATTATCATCAGAACAGTTGGTTTATATAGTGACTTAATGACACCTTTCTTTATTGTATTCGGATGATTTGAATTGAAATTTAGGTATCTGTTTGTATGAGTTTTCTATAAACTTCTGTTTCGAATGAGGATTCTGTTTTTGTTATTAATATGTCTAAATAAATAAATAAATAAATAAGCGTTATTACCCAACAGGAAATTCCCAATTACAAGGTAAATATGGAATATGATTACTTATAACTTTACATACATATATTTATAGAAATTAAATTAAATATATATTTACTATTGTAAATAGTTAATATATAATGATTAATATCTTAACTAGTGTGATAACTAATATTTCATGAGGTATATCGGCACAAATACAAAACATTTATTTAAATATAGTAATAATTAGGTAATAAAGGTCATCTTAATAATTTAGACAAAAACATTTCATCAGATTTAGTAAGTATATATGAGAGATTGTTATAGTGGATATCACAGCTTGAGCTAATCCTATTAAAGTTTCGGCACATATTATGAATAGGTGAATTCAGCATAAGATTTGTCCGGGATTGATTTATATAGAAAGCATGACCTCTGCGAGAGTTATGATTTGGTACCGCAAAATTAATTCTTTCCAACAAGGTTGGTGCATCAACTCGGTTTGTAGTAACTTGTATAAAAAAATTATGCTGGTATTAATTCTTCGATGTTTGAGGGACTGAACACCTAAGCTCATAAATAGATATTTTTGATCAATACCCTGTTGTGGATAGGTACCACTAGACCTGAAAGACAGAAATTTCAAAAACTTTCTCTGCGCGCTTTCCAATGTGTTCTTGTGATTGCTATAATAGGGGCTCCAGACTAAAGACGCATATTCCAGTTTGGTACGAATGAGACTAAAGAAAAGTATTCTTATTGTTTCTAAGTTTGTAAAAATTCCACAGTTTCTGATTATACAACCCAAGACTTTCATAGATGAGGAGTTTACGACAGAAAAGTGATTAGAAAAATCCAATTTGCTGCTATAGAGGACACCAAGGTCTTTGACTTCATCGCATCTAAGTAGTGGAATATCTTTGAGTTGCTAAACAAAGTGAATTGGTTCAATCTTACGAGTATATGAGCAGATTTTGCATTTTGATATGTTCAAGAATAACATGTCTGAATTACACCAGGAATCTAATTTATTTAATTGTGTTTGTAATAACTGACAATCTTCAGCAGAATTTATTGCTAGGTATAACTTTAGGTCATCTGTGAAAGCTAATCTCTTACAGTCCAGTTCAAGTAAAATATCATTAATGAAAATAAGAAACAACAACGGTCCTAGGTTAGACTCTTGCGGGACGCCTGAAATAGCAATAAAATTAATTGATTTAAAACCGTTGTATGAAACTCTGTTTGGTAAATACGACGTTAATAGTGCGCATAGTTCGTTGCTAAAACTAAAATTTCTTGTCTAGGAAAAATAGGTTGTTATTTTCTTCAATTTCTAGGGTAAATTTGATAGTTGGCTCTTTGTTATTTAGTCATTTAATAATTTATCTAGTTCTTCAAGATTTTCATTTTGCAATTTACATTAATAAATATTAAGCCATTGACAACGAAGTCAGAATAGACTTTGAAACGTTTGGTTTTTCTTCAATATGCGTCGTTTTATTTCGATTGTGCTGTTATTGCCAAAAAAAAGTAGTAAAGACACTCCCTCTAAGGCATGCATAACATCTAGGATATCTGTAGACCCGAAAAGGTCAAAACATCTCAAAACCTTATGTTACTTTTTGCATACTTATATTTCTATTTTGATGTCACATGCGCTTGAAATTGAAATAAAATTGAAGTTTATTTAAATTGCTCTTCGGTCATCCAATTTTGTCGATACGTGCAGATATTAATGGCAATTATTCACTTAAGCACTTTACATATAAACGTTTGAAAATTAGCTAAGTAGCGTGTCCATTATTGTAGCCAATCATATAATTAATATTTTATCGAGTCACTTGTGCTTATCACAACATGCCAATAATTGCAAATAATGACATATCCGTTGTAAACACATGCAATATTTAACTCAGCTAAACATGTGGGTAGTATGATGGCCGATGAAAAATTGTTCGAGTTAATATAGCTATAAATTAATATCAAAACTTAATCAACTACCACATGCTCATACTATAGACAAATTAGCAAAATGTGCAATAGGTTATTTTTTCCTATTTTTTTTTTTGAAGTCAGTTGCCTTCTAATAGCATCACGTATTTCAATTTTTTGTATGTTTGTTGCTATTAACATGTTTAAACGACTTCAATAAGAATTTGTCACATCAGAACCCCGTCAATTATAAACCAATATGCATAATTCTTCTGTTATTTGAAAGAACGTACTTCTCATATTTTTTTCAATAAAATAGCATCAACCGTTTTCCAGTAAATCGGAAAAAAACTTGTTATTATACAAATAAGTATCGTAATTCGAAATCTGGGATGAAACTAATTGAAAATAAATTGGAACTAAATCAGAATACATGCTATTTCATTTGCACTTAAGTATAAATCATTTGGAAAACTTTCTCGTTAATAATCTATATATAAATAGGTAAAGACAAAACGATTAAGTACCATTTTCTCCTCTGTCTCTCAACCGATTTTCTTCATTTTTGTTTTGTTTAATAGCTACTGACGACCTTCAGTGCAGAATGCTAATATTAATTTATAATATTGGTTCATTCATTAAATAAAATATAATAAAAATTCATTATTTACGTCCATAATGTCAACGCCAAACAACTGAAAGTGCCGCCGCCGCCAGACTCAAAACATTGAGTAATTATATATGGAGGGACCAATGCTGTTATATACTTAGAGCATGTACTTGTAGAAGTGGCATGCAAGCGTTGTTATTGTTTAGTGGCAAAGTAATCGTTGTATATTATAATTATACAGGGCGATTCCAGATATGTTAGAAATCATTTTTTCGTGGGTTGCACATAAGCAGTTGCATATATAGGGTGTTTAAAATATAGAGTAGAGTGCAATTATAACTAATAAAATAATTATATAGGGAAGCCCATTAGCGGTTGAATTTACAGGGTTCTTGGAATAGAAGGTGCAGTAGAATTACAGTTATACAGGGTGATGCAAAAAATATTATACATAAGTACTTGTATATATAGAGAAGAAGAAATATAGGGTGAGAGGAATTACAGATATACATGATGATGATAAAAAATGTTAGAAAATGAAGTGATTTATAGAGTAGCCCACGAAGAGTTCCATATATATGATGATTGAAATATAGGTCGGAATAGAATTATAGTTACAGAAGATAGTTAAAAACTTCATAAACGAAAAGAGTAAATACGGTGGCTCATAGGCAGTGGCATATACAGAATGGTTTACCGGGTGGTTCAAAAATGTTAAAAAATATTATGCGTGGTCCATGAGCAGTTAGAGAATTGAGTGCAATTATAGCTAGACAGGGAGGTTAGAAAAAATAAATATGTAGGGTAGCCCATTAGCGGTTGAATTGTTGTCATATTAAATTAAGACTTACAAATTTGAACACAAATAAAGTGCTATGAATTGTATCTGAAAAAAAACTTGAATTTCGTTACTTATTTGTAGAAGCGAGATATAAGACCGACATATAGGATTTTCGAGCAAACTATCACACAGAGGTTCCGAATCTGGATCCGTTCCGTGTAATTGCTGTTCTCCCTAAAGTCATAGGATAAAATTTTCAGGTTACTTAACCCAGAGATATTGACACAATTGGTCGAATTTCGACCACTGGGCGACAGCTAGTATTTAGAAAACAGGTTATTTTTCATAAAAAGATCTTTAAGGTTTGTAAACCTGAAACCACTTCTTTCATTTGTATACGAGGTTTGTCAATAAATATTAATTTTGCTACCTACCTTTTTTGTAAATATCGAAATTAGTTATACAGGGTGTAAATAGTTTGAGTGAATATATTTTAGGAGGTAGTATACACAAATGAAACAAAAAACTCTCATAACACCCCAGACTATAAGCCTTAATAAGCGAGTAATTTTTTTGAGTATTGAATAATTAAATTGTGTTGAGGGCCATTAAATTTATTTAGGTATTTTATGGAATATTATTTTCAAAAATGTACGCTTTGAATAACTATGGATTGAAATTAATATGTATTTATAGTTGGCGATTTATTTTATGCATAAAGTTGAAGAAGGAGGATACAAAGTTGTTTACATATGGTATAGAAATAATTTGATACAAAGTATATTAAATAAAACATTTCTTATATGTGGTTCTTATACCTGTTAAATTATTCGAAAAATAATTATTACTTATTAAATTAATACTACTTATGTTAGACAAATAAATACCCATGTACTTACAGGATATGTCATTATGATAGAGCTCAGGACAACAAACGGATTATTCATAATACATATTCAAAATTGAACATTCTGCTTTCCTCGCAAATTAATAACAAACATTTGTCACAAATTAATACTGTACTGAGAATTCACAACCGATTTAATTTGTCTTTCCAATTTATTTTTTAAAATGAAAATCAAATCTCGAAATCTACATCGAATATAACGCAAATCACTTTCACTTACATATTCATTTTCTCACAAGAACCGATACAGCAAAAAACAATCGTGGCGGCGGTCAGCTACAGTTAAAATAAACATGTACTAAGAAGGCATATTTATATACTATGTTTTGCCATATCTCTTGGGAGAAACGTACGGCAAATTATAGCATAATATTTAGAGTTTAAATATTAATTTTCTTTCTTAATACAGTAACTAAAGATTTATACACAATAAAGTATTTACATATATAGCTTTACAAGCATTTTGAAGCCGGAAATAATCTATTATTCACTATAATAAAGGCTAGGTGACTTATAACTTATTTATTTTTTTGGTACAATTATAGTTTATTTCTGAAAGGTTTTTGATTTGTTTTGACCTGAAGTATTAATCCTCAAAGAGGGCTAAGTTTTTTTTTTAATTATTGTGAATTAAACAGAAATTTGGGATTTCTTATGTACGAAGTTGTAATAAGTTAGTGCTAAATAAGATCAAAAAATTATGTTATGGTTATAAAAAAATATAAGAAATCACCTCAGGATATACTTATTGCAATACTATTAAAATTATTTTAATTGATTATGCCATAGCAGATAAAGTCTTAATAACTGTTTGGAGTTAACGGCAACTCAATCCTTGAGAAAAACAATAAGTCAGAAAGGCATGAAAATGGGTGGTTTTTTTGGGGTCTCTGATCACGAATTCGAGGTCACATGTGCAAAATTCAAAATGCAGATCCAAGATGGTGAATGAAAATCTAAAAAATTTGCCGTTTTGCACCAAACTTCTTATGAAAGGGTTTTTGGGTTCGCTAATCACGAATCAGATAGATAAAATTCAAGAAAGATGGGGGATCTAATATGAACGATGAAAATAACCCACGCGACGAAAATCTCGTCGGCCATCTTGAATTGTGTAAATTCTGGACTCATGATCACAGACCCAAAATCCCCTATATACCAATTTTGGCGTATATCCGTTGATTTTAAACCTTTTCATGCGCCATCATCGATCTATTATTTTGAATTTTGCAAATCTGACTTCGGATTCGTGATCAGAGATCCTAAAAACCACCCAAAACCAATTTTAGTGTAATTGACAATTATTTTCAACAAATTATTTTTTTATGTTTTCTAGGTCATTACCCTGTAAAGAATAATCTGATTTAAAAAAATGGCGTTTCATAAGATTGGCAAATAAGAGACCTTTAACAAGAGATATAACATGATACCATTTTTGTATTTAAACTTGTAGAAATGATATTCACCCCCGCTTAGGGGTTTAAACTGCAGGGTGGCCGATACGTATAAAATGTGTCCCGCCGTAAATATGAAATAACGGCTACGGGATTACTATTTTTATTATACAGCTACAATCCTGTAAGAAAAAGACCTGAGAGACAAGGGACACTGCTGCCACCACCCGGAAATGATTGTTGTTGGAGAGAAAGACTCCGGGAACCCCTTTCTGTATATTTTTGCTGAAAAATGAAATAAAAGGAAATTTACTGCCCCTAATCTGCCTTGACTCTCAGTCCCTGGGAGCCCCTGGCTTCTCGTTACCTTGTCTCCCCTGGAGGGTAAGTCCCCAGTCTTCGCAAATGCTGGGGAAAGGGAAATGGGTTTAAAAACCTATTTTAATCCATAAATTGCTTATTTAGTGCTTAGCGACAAATTTCGGCTTTACAATTAATTTTCTAATGCAACAAAACAATGCAATAATTAGTATTTCAGACTGATTAAATAATTACTAAAAAAATTAATTTACCTAACACCACCGGGTGTTACATCATTTTGGGTGGCTAGTTCTGAAATGAAAGCCCTGTGTATATACAGCTCTCTCTCTCTCTCTCTCTCGAGCGGGTTTTTTGCTACAATATTGCTCTTGCTGCATCATCCATGTGGTGTCACTGTATCTATCAGAACCTATTAAGCGTGTCAAAGTTACCCCCTCCGTTTACCCGCGCTTGTCTAGCCTTCATATTCCTCTTTCCTCGTCATCCATGAGGTCTGCCATTTTCTAAAAGAAAAGACAAAGTTACTCCCGCCGTTTACCCGCACTTGTCTAACCTTGATATTGCTCTTGCTACGTCATCCATGAAGTGGCCCACTTTCTATGAGAACCTATTAAGTGAGTCAAAGTTCCTCCCGCCGTTTACCCGCGCTTGTCTAGACTTCATATTTCACTAGCTTCGTCACCCATGAAGTGGCCCACTTTCTATGAGAACCTATTAAGTGAGACAAAGTTCCTCCCGCTGTTCACCGCGCTTGTCTAGACTTCATATTGCACTTGCTTCGTCACCCATGAAGTGGCCCACTTTCTATGAGAACCTATTAAGTGAGGCAAAGTTCCTCCTGCTGTTCACCGCGCTTGTCTAACCTTGATATTGCTCTTGCTACGTCATCCATGAAGTGGCCCACTTTCTATGAGAACCTATTAAGTGAGTCAAAGTTCCTCCCGCCGTTTACCCGCGCTTGTCTAGACTTCATATTGCACTAGCTTCGTCACCCATGAAGTGGCCCACTTTCTATGAGAACCTATTAAGTGAGACAAAGTTCCTCCCGCTGTTCACCGCGCTTGTCTAGACTTCATATTGCACTTGCTTCGTCACCCATGAAGTGGCCCACTTTCTATGAGAACCTATTAAGTGAGGCAAAGTTCCTCCTGCTGTTCACCGCGCTTGTCTAACCTTGATATTGCTCTTGCTACGTCATCCATGAAGTGGCCCACTTTCTATGAGAACCTATTAAGTGAGTCAAAGTTCCTCCCGCCGTTTACCCGCGCTTGTCTAGACTTCATATTGCACTAGCTTCGTCACCCATGAAGTGGCCCACTTTCTATGAGAACCTATTAAGTGAGGCAAAGTTCCTCCCGCTGTTCACCGCGCTTGTCTAGCCTTCATATTGCACTTGTCTCGTCATCCATGAAGTGGTCCGTTTTCTATGAGAACCTATTAAGTGTGTCAAGGTTACTCCCGCCGTTTACTCGCCCTTGTCTAGCCATCATATTGTTCTTACTGCATCATCCATTGGTGAGACTGTATCCATCAGAACCTATTAAGCTTGTCAAAGTTACTCCCGTCGTTTACCGGCGCTTGTCTAGCCTTCATATTGCTCTTGCTACGTCATCCATGAAGTGGCCCACTTTCTATGAGAACTTATTAAGTGAGTCAAAGTTCCTCCCGCCGTTTACCCGCGCTTGTCTAGACATCATATTGCACTAGCTTCGTCACCCATGAAGTGGCCCACTTTCTATGAGAACCTATTAAGTGAGACAAAGTTCCTCCCGCTGTTCACCGCGCTTGTCTAGCCTTCATATTGCTCTTGCTACGTCATCCATGAAGTGGCCCACTTTCTATGAGAACCTATTAAGTGAGACAAAGTTCCTCCTGCCGTTTACCCGCGCTTGTCTAGACATCATATTGCACTAGCTTCGTCACCCATGAAGTGGCCCACTTTCTATGAGAACCTATTAAGTGAGACAAAGTTCCTCCCGCTGTTCACCGCGCTTGTCTAGCCTTCATATTGCTCTTGCTACGTCATCCATGAAGTGGCCCACTTTCTATGAGAACCTATTAAGTGAGACAAAGTTCCTCCCGCTGTTCACCGCGCTTGTCTAGACTTCATATTGCACTTGCTTCGTCACCCATGAAGTGGCCCACTTTCTATGAGAACCTATTAAGTGAGGCAAAGTTCCTCCTGCTGTTCACCGCGCTTGTCTAACCTTGATATTGCTCTTGCTACGTCATCCATGAAGTGGCCCACTTTCTATGAGAACCTATTAAGTGAGTCAAAGTTCCTCCCGCCGTTTACCCGCGCTTGTCTAGACTTCATATTGCACTAGCTTCGTCACCCATGAAGTGGCCCACTTTCTATGAGAACCTATTAAGTGAGGCAAAGTTCCTCCCGCTGTTCACCGCGCTTGTCTAGCCTTCATATTGCACTTGTCTCGTCATCCATGAAGTGGTCCGTTTTCTATGAGAACCTATTAAGTGTGTCAAGGTTACTCCCGCCGTTTACTCGCCCTTGTCTAGCCATCATATTGTTCTTACTGCATCATCCATTGGTGAGACTGTATCCATCAGAACCTATTAAGCTTGTCAAAGTTACTCCCGTCGTTTACCGGCGCTTGTCTAGCCTTCATATTGCTCTTGCTACGTCATCCATGAAGTGGCCCACTTTCTATGAGAACTTATTAAGTGAGTCAAAGTTCCTCCCGCCGTTTACCCGCGCTTGTCTAGACATCATATTGCACTAGCTTCGTCACCCATGAAGTGGCCCACTTTCTATGAGAACCTATTAAGTGAGACAAAGTTCCTCCCGCTGTTCACCGCGCTTGTCTAGCCTTCATATTGCTCTTGCTACGTCATCCATGAAGTGGCCCACTTTCTATGAGAACCTATTAAGTGAGACAAAGTTCCTCCTGCTGTTCACCGCGCTTGTCTAACCTTGATATTGCTCTTGCTACTTCATCCATGAAGTGGCCCACTTTCTATGAGAACCTATTAAGTGAGTCAAAGTTTCTCCCGTTGTTTACCGGCGCTTGTCTAGACTTCATATTGCACAGATCAAAATTTCATGGGGCCGTGAAAGATTCTAAAAACACAAGATATTTTTTTACTAAATTGAATGTTTTTAGGGAAAATACTGTGGAACCTTTGGTGTATCAAATACAGATAAATATACATACCCTGAATAAGCCGCCCTATAAGTTAGCTTTATTTTAAAAATGTGTAAGACCGCCGTTATAATAAATTATCTATGATCTATCAAATATCATCTTATATATGTTGTACTTACTGTTTGTGAGTTGGTTCTATTATTTTAGACATACCTAAAACAAAACAAAAATATGAGTTTTTGCACAATTAACCAAAATTTTTGTTGTTTTAGTAACAAACATCATCAAGGTAGCAAAGAAAAACAATTATAAGAAAAACGTGCAACATATATAAGAAAAACCATTTTAGGAATATTATCTCCATGGTAAGGTAAAATGGATACAGGACATGATACGAGGGCTGCCTTTTCTATTTCGGAATTAAAGAACAAAAACAAATATTAATCAACGAAAATCGCTTTATTGTTTTTCAAAATATTCCCCATGAAGATCTATACACTTTTACATGCGTTTGAACCAATTGTCGAAGCACTTTTTCCACTCTGATTGAGGTATCTCCAAAAAATACATTCTGAACGCAGCAACCGCTCCTTCAGGTGTTGAAAAACGTTGACCTCTCAGTTTGTTTTTTACGTACGGGAATAAAAAGAAGTCATTTGGTGACAAGTCAGGACTATACAAATCGATGTTTTGAGTAGTCAAAAATGCAGTTGTGTGAGCCGATGTGTGAGAGCTCGCATTGTCGTTTTTCTCATTTCTTGGAAGACAACTGGCAAACAAATGGTTGTGTACCACTCAGAATTGACTGTTCTGCGTTGTTCTAGTGGTACGGGTGCGTCCAGTTTTTCCGAAAAAACAGGCGATCATTTTCTTGGAAGTGCTTCGTGCGCGAACAACTTTTGTTGGATTCGACTCATCTTGAAATACCCATACAGTCGACTGCTGTTTACTTTCGGGTTCATACGCGTAAATCCACGATTCATCACCTGTCACTAAGTTATAAACGTGTTTTGAAGCACCGCGATTGTATTTTTTGAGCTTTTCTTTCGACCACTCGACAAGAGCCTTTTTTGAACGATTGACAAATTGTGTGGGATCTAACGCGAACAATTTTTTTTGACATTCAAATGTTTATGCAATATTGAATGTATGCTGGTCCCACTAATGTGTAAGGGTGACTCAATCTCACAACTGTTTTTGGACGACCTTCACGAAATTCGTCTTGGAGTGAACTACGACCTCGATTGAATTCACCATACCATCGATAAACAGTGGTCCTTGATGGAGTTTCATCGCCAAAAATGAAATTAAGTTCATCCATGCAATCTTGCTGACTTAATTCTCGTCGAAAGTTGTAAAAAATAATCGCACGTAAATGTTCACGATTTAATTCCATTTTTTGCAGAGATGAATCCTTTAAGTTACTGTAAACAACACATAGCGCTCGTATGTCAAAACGTTCTGAGTACGTATAACCTCAAAAATGTCAAACTTTACGACAGAGCTGTCAGTTGTCAGATTGCAACACTAGGGTTGTCCAATCTCGAAATATAAAAGGCAGCCCTCGTACTAGTTCTTTATCCATCGAAGCCGATGACTAACACCAACATTAAATACGAAGATGTTAAGGATTTCATCTCTTTTATACATTACACATTGTTTAAATCACCAAATCTTCAATTCTTGTGCATTTTTTCTTCTAAGTACTATCTCAGTTACTACTACTACTAATGATGAGAATATCAAAATGTTCCTGGCATTATCAGTTTACAAATTACAAATTAATAAGCAGCTATCAGAAAAACATCATATGGATCAAAAGATATGTACAAGAAAGCCTACCAACCAAAATGTTTAAGGGTATATTCTTAATATCTAAAATCTAACCTCGAAAACATCCCATCCAACAACAAAACTCTGCATTTTAAATTATCAAAGGTTTCAAGGTTGTAATCTGATGGTGAATTTTTAAATATATAGGTTGTTATTTACATATAAACATAAAAATAAAGTAGAGGGTGCCACAAATTACTGTGATTAAGGAGTTGGAGATGACAACAAGTGATTAAATTAATAATTGTAAAAACACAAAAAAAAATCGTAACCAACAAAAGAGTATTATTTGTTATGAGTTATGCAACCAATTTTACAATATTATTTCGTGTTTAGTATGTATGTGTGGTTGCATGGTTCTACAGATGAGAATATGAACGGTAAATTTCTGGACATCTAACTAAGCCCCAACCCCTTAATTGTTATTTAATAAATTTTGATTAGAGTATTTATTTGAAAACGATGTTATTAATAGAGCAGCTCTCTTGCTTATTTGCTGGACGTTGCAGTTAAGTAGATGAAGCTTTTGGAATAAATACCCTTCGAATATACCGTCTCCTGGAAATTCTCCTCGATGATACTAAACAGAAATTAAAAATAAACAAAACATCGGGGGAAGATATGATCGTGATAGAGGATATTAAAGCAGCTACAGAAGAGTTGATACCTGCCTTAAAGTTACTGTGTAATCAGTGATTAGAAGAACCCTATAGATTGAAAAGCTTAATACTCGCTAAAATACTATGTGTATTAAGAATTTTGACAAAATTACCCCAAAATTAATTGATAATAATCCATGGCTAATAATGGGTAATGACCTACGTATCCAAACCTAAAGTAATTGATAAATATGTTTTTCAGTTTGTATTATTTGCTAAAACCCTCTACCCAAAAATGCTCTCGACGAAAAACTGCCGGCTACAAATATGAGCAACTCAAGGTATGTTATTTTATTAAATTTTCACATTTATGTTTACAATTTTGACTAGATTTGTGTCACATTATGTGGAAGAGATTTATTATGACTGTATGTGTTCCACATTTTGAATTTTGTTTTCAATAAACTAAAGATCTCATTGATTCATCGCTCATGGCAACTGAATAAAACACTTTATACACTAATATGTATCAAGATATCAGTGTTTTAAATTAGTTTTTTTACAAGTACCTTAAAAATTGAGTTATGCAGTGATTTTTATTATAAAACCAATAGAAGCAATTCTTGTAGACTAAAATTACGACTCGACTTGTATTACGATGAGCACTTAAAATTACAACGCGTACATTTTGTATCGCCCGATATCGATATAACCAATCGATAATAATTTATACCCATACCATTCGTTGTAATCAAATTCATTACCTAACAACATCTTGTTCATTCTTTCTACTTAAACTCGAGTTACGCCTTCCGACTAGAAAACCAATGAAAACTACTCTTAATCCATTTCAACTACCGTACACACACACACATGCACGGAGTCCATACGACGACGTGGCTTCCTTCCCATAAATTAAGCATTTCATAATAGGTTTCCAGTATTTGTAATTAAAGTTCTTCAGCTAACTTAGATCGTGATTTGTATTAAATTTACGAGCGTCGATTCGATTCGGTCCAGCCTACTCTGATGCTGCTGTTAAACGGTTCGCATCAGACATGCGTGATACGGGTAGTTTTTGAAACACGCACCAACTCAAGATGACGATGTTGATAGCGATATTTTTGCAATCGACACCACAGAAGCAGATTTGTAAGATTTTTAAAGTTGAATAATTATTACAGTGACTGGGGAATTTCCCTGGAAAATTTTTGCCAGCAAATCGATAGGTATGAAATTTTGAGAGTAGGTCGAAAATAGCATACAAAACAAAACGTACACTGTCCCAATGTGTGATCTTGCCCAGGGGTGAAAGCCACCCCTTTTAGGGGGTGGAAATTAAAATGGCAAATGCAGAAGTCGATAGAGCGATGAATTCTAAGTAAACAGTTCTCTATATCTAAATATTGCTATGCACTAAGAACTATAGCTCAGAATATTAGCAGTGAAGCCGCATTGTCAGCATATCATGCATATATTCAATCAAAAATAAAATATGGACTAATTTTCTGGGGTAACTCTACCGAAGTTGAGAGAGTATTTTTACTTCAGAAGTATGTTTCAAATGAAAAAAAGAGATAGCTGTAAGCCTGTGTTCATAAGTAATAAAATCATGACGTTAACAAGTATGTACATTATTGATTGCTTTATATTTGTCTATAAACATAATGATCTTTTTGAAAGAGATGTATTGAGTCATAGCTATCAAACAAGACAAAGGTCTATTTTGACCCCACAAAGATATAATTTCAGTTATATTCAGAAAAATGTGACATATATGGCTACAAAAATATTTAATAGTGTGCCTGCATGTATTCGAAACCTGCCAAAACTAAAAAAAAATTAAAAAACTATTTAGTCAATAAGGCTTTTTATTCTATAAATGAATTCTTTAGTGATCCAGAAAGGGTAAGACTGAGTTAAATAATTTGGTCAAGTGCGAGTTGGACTCGCATACTTAGGGTTCCGTATCACCTTCAAGATTCGAATATTCCAGTTTCAGACAAGCAGGGAATGAGTGCATTTTCTTATACTTACCCTTATATCTTTTAAAGGAAGCGTTTTAAATTTATAAAAAATATACACTTTGATTTTCCACACATAGACTTTTTATTTTAAATTTTCTAATTTGGCCCCCAAAAAGTAACATTAGAGTTATTTTATTAATAAACTTTCAGAAATGCCTTTTATAATCTACTGACTGAGTTTTGAGGCGCTGTAGATTGAAAGAAAAACGGCAAAATAGGTCAAAGTTTAAATTATAAATTATTAAATCTGTTATTCAAATTATCTAAAAATATAAATAAAATATATTTTTCAAATTTTAAATAGTGTAGTTTCTAAAGTGGGAATTAAGTCGACGTTTAATATTTTTAATATCTTTTATACAAATGATTTAAAAATATGATATATTTGTAATTCACATAATGAGCCTTTTATGTGATATATTACATGATGCGTTTGAAAATTGAATCTTTATTTTCGATTTAATTGTATAATTTGTCCCTAAAATTACTATGGGGGTTTTCTAGTAATTTATTTTCCGTTTAATTCTATTATTTGGAGGCCAAATAATAGAATTAGGTATTTCTTTTCATATTTTTCCTATAAACAAAAAAAAGAGGTCGGAGAGTTTGGGGAATAACGGGGAGAATGGGTAATTTTTTTAAAATATTTTTTTAATATATTTTAAAATATTCATTTTAAAAAAAATTACAAAAATATATTTGTACCTATTCGTCATAATGAGCCCTGGGATTTGATATATTATATGACCCTTTAGAAACAATTATAATTTTTTATTTTCCATTTAATTCTATAATTTGCCACCCAAAATGAATATTAGGGGTTTCTTCTTATTTTTCCAGTAAAGTTCAGGTGAGGAGATAGGGGGGGGATGGGTAAAAATTTTTATATTTTTGTTAATATCTTTTAATTAATTTATTTTAACAATATGAAAAAAATATATTTGTTTTCGTCATAATGAGCCCTTTCATTTGATATATAACATGATGGGTTAGAAGCAATTTTAATTTTAATTTTCCATTTGAGTCTATAATTTGCCCCACCCAAAATAAATATTAGGGGTTTCTCCTTACTTTTCCAGTAAAGTTCAGCTGAGGGGCTATACCTCCATTTTTTTTCAAAATTTTCCAGCTTATGGTTTCGGAGATAAGGGGGCAGGGAATGGGTAATTTTTTTTTATATTTTTGTTAATATCTGTTAATTTATTTTAAAAATGTGAAAAAAATATATTTGTTTTCGTCATAATGAGCCCTTTCATTTGATATATAACATGATGGGTTAGAAACAATTTTAATTTTAATTTTCAATTTAATTCTATAATTTCCCCCCCTAAAATAAATATTAGGGGTTTCTCCTTAATTTTCCAGTAAAGTTCAGGTGAGGGGCTATACCTCTATTTTTTTAAAAATTTTCCAGCTTATGATTTCGGTGATAAGGGGGGGATGGGTAAATTTTTTTATATTTTTCTTAATATCTTTTAATTAATTTATTTTAAAAATATGAAAAAAATATATTTGTTTTCGTCGTAATGAGCCCTTTCATTTGATATATAACATGATGGGTTAGAAGCAATTTTAATTTTATATTTTCCCTTTAATTCTGTAATTGGCCCCCCAAAATTAAAAGTAGAGGTTTCTCCTTATTTTTCCAGTAAACTTCAGGTCAGAACCTATAAATCTATTTTTTTCAAAACTCTACGTTTTATAGTTTCGGAGATAAGGGGAATGGGTAAAATTTGGTATATTTTCGTTAATATCTTTTTAAATAATTTTTTTAATATGAAAAAAACATATTTGTGTTCCTCAGAATGAGACCTTTCATTTGATATATTACATGATGCGTTTGAAATTTTTTTTATTTTTAAATTTTTATTTAATTCTATAATTTCCCCCCAAAATTAACATTAATTTCTCCTTAATTTACCTGTAAAGTTCGGGCAACGCTCTATATTTCCTATTATATTCAAAATTTTAAGCTCAGTAGTTTTGGTGATCAGTGGGGGGGAACGGGCGATTTTTTTAGTCTTTCCCCCCAGAATACCCCTAAAATCAAATTTTTTTCTTTTACGATATGTACTCCTGATCGGGTCACCAAACTATACATTGATACGAAATTTCAACCTCTTCCGTCCAGCAGTTTAGGAGAAAATGGCTGTGATGTGACAGAGGCAGAAATCCTGAGCGATATTATAACGGTATCCGTATATTGTATATACGGAACCCTAAATATCAGTATTTATTTGAAATATGTACTTTAGATACTGTGTAATTCTGTTGTGTATTCGGTAACATTGTACCATGCCAAACTTGGCTTTTTTAGTATAAATAAAGGAATATCTATAAACATTTTTTGAAAAATCAATACTTTTTGAGTTACTTATGATTGAAAATGATCATTTTTCGTCCAAAAAACACGTTTTTCGGCAGTTTTTCTCGAATAAGTGGAAAAATTGACGTCCTACAAAAAAAATCTTTCAAAGAAAATGAAGCTTATAAGAAAAGGAAAAGATTGTTTTTTTGTAATTTATGTAGGGGGCAATGGATCAATAGATGTTAAGATACGACTGGTTGAAGGTCAGTTCTTGTTCGATGACCTCTAAATTTGCAGCGTTTAACTTAAAATAACAAAAAATTTCCGTTTTAGAAAAAAAATCACTGAACATTTTTTGAAGTGGTTCTAAAAATTAATATTGATTTTAAGCCATTAGCATAATAATTGACGGAGTTAAAAAAGCAGGTAATATATTTTTATTTTTTAGGGTTCCGTATATACAATATACGGATAACCCTTATAATATCACTCAGGATTTCTGCCTCTGTCACATCACAGCAATTTGCTCCTAAACTACTGGACGGAAAAGGTTGAAATTTGGTATCAGTGTATAGTTTGGTGACCTGATCAGGAGTACATATCGTAAATGAAGATATTTTGTTTTTAGGGGTACTTCTGGGGGAAAAAACTAAAAAAAATCTCCGAAACTACTGAGCCTAAAATTTTGAAAAAAATAGGAAATATAGAACGTTGCCCGAACTTTACAGGAGAAATAAGGAGAGACCATTAATATTAATTTTGGGGGGCAAATTATAAAATTAAATAAAAATTAAAAAAAAAATTCAAACGCATCATGTAATATATCAAATGAAAGGTCTCATTCTGAGAAACACAAATATATTTTTTTCATATTTAAATAAAATAATTTAAAAAGATATTAACGAAAATATACAAAAATTTACCCATTCCCTCCCCCCCTTATCACCGAAACTATAAAACGTAAAGTTTTGAAAAAAATTAGAGGTATAGCTTCTGACCTGAAGTTTACTGGAAAAATAAGGAAAAACCTCTACTTTTAATTTTGGGGGGGCAAATTACAGAATTAAATGGAAAATATAAAATTAAAATTGTTTCTAACCCATCACTGTATATATCACATGAAAGGGCTCATTACGACGAAAACAAATATATTTTTTTCATATTTTTAACATAAATTAATTAAAAGATATTAACAAAAAAGTAAAAAAGATTTACCCATCCCCCCCCTTATCGCCAAAAGCATAGGCT
This sequence comes from Octodonta nipae, assembly GCA_034190945.1. Lineage (NCBI taxonomy): Eukaryota > Metazoa > Arthropoda > Insecta > Coleoptera > Chrysomelidae > Octodonta > Octodonta nipae. The sequence goes on along the minus strand of CM067216.1, from coordinate 35,579,285 downwards.
GGAAAATTTTGAAAAAAAATGGAGGTATAGCCCCTCACCTGAACTTTACTGGAAAAATAAGGAGAATCCCCTAATATTTCTTTTGGGGGGCAAATTATAGAAATGGAAAATATAAAATTAAAATTGTTTCTAACCTATCATGTTATATATCAAATGAAAGGGCTCATTATGACGAAAACAAATATATTTTTTTCATATTTTTAAAATAAATTAATTAAGATATTAACAAAAATATAAAAATTTTACCCCCCTTATCCTCGAAACCATTAGCTCAAAAATTTTGAAAAAAATAGTTGTATAGCCCCTCACCTGAACTTTTCTGGAAAAATAAGGAGAAACCCCTAATATTCATTTTGGGGGGCAAATTATAGAATTAAATGGAAAATGAAAATTATAATTGTTTCTAACGGGTCATGTAATAATAAAATCACAGGGCTCATTATGACGAATACAAATATATTTTTTTAATTTTTTTAAAATGAATATTTTAAAACATATTAAAAAATATTTAAAAAAAATTACCCATTCTCCCCGTTATTCCCCAAACTATAAGACCTCAATTTTTTGTTTATAGGAAAAATATGAAAAAAAAATCGATAATTCTAATATTTGGGGGCCAAATATTAGAATTAAACGGAAAATAAATTATTAGAAAACCCCCTAGTAATTTTAGGGACAAATTATACAATTAAATGGAAAATAAATATTCAATTTTCAAACGCATCATGTAATATATCCGATAAAAGGCTCACTATGTGAATTACAAATATATCATATTTTTAAATCATTTGTTTAAAAGATATTAACAAAAATATTAATCGTCGACATAATTCCCACTTTAGAAACTAGACTATTTAAATTTGGAAAAATATATTTTATTTGTACTTTTTTTTAATAATTTGAATAACAGATTGAATAATTTATAATTTAAAACTTGACCTAATGTTAATTTTTGGGCGCCAAATTAGAAATTTAAATACATATATATATATTCTGATAAAAATCAAGCGAATCCTGAAACAGATAAAATAAAAAGTCTATGTGTGGAAAATCAAAGTGTATATTTTTTATAAATTTAAAACGCTTCCTTTAAAAGATATAAGGGTAAATATAAGAAAATGCACTCATTCCCTGCTTGTCTGAAACTGGAATATTAGAATCTTGAAGGTGGTACGGAACCCTAAGTATGCGAGTCCAACTCGCACTTGACCAAATTATTTAAATATTGCATTAAAACTGATATATCGACCAGAATTTAAATTAAAGGCTATCCTTCAACAATTTACTTTATTTAGATAATGCTTATAAAATAATAATTTAATTTTCAAAAGGCTCTGTTTACTTGGCTGTAGCCAGTGTATTTTGAGAATCGTTAGAGCATAAAAAGTATTCGAAAAAAAGTTATTTTTAAGGGTTGAAATATCGTAATAAATTGTTTCTTGTACCATAACTATATAGAAGATTTTTATTTTTCATATATACGTCAAAAAATATTTGAAAACTTTTTTTTCGTTTTTGTCATTATTGGTGGTTTATAGGGGTTGAAACATCGTAACAAATTGTTTCTATTCTTGTACCATAACTATAAGATTTTTATTTTTCATATATATGCTTAAAAAATATTTGAAAATGGTAAAAAAAGATTATTTTTCGTAATTTTATCGTTAATGGTGGTTATAAGGATTGAAATATTATCCTAACAACATGCTAATCTGGTATAGAAATGTTTTCTAATGTTACTCAACATCTCAGGCGTGACTGATCAATCGCAATCGTGATTCGTCTTTTTAGGTCATCTAAGTTGAGGGGTTTAGTTTTCTATATACTACTTTTGATATATCATGCTGGCCATTCTATCGATCCGCGCCTCCTAATCCACCGATTTGGAAAAATTTGGTTCAGGTACTGCCGGACATTGATTTCGTAATAGGGCGGTGCTCCATCTTGCTGAAACCATATTGCATATTGTGAGTTTACTGGATCAGGATATAAGTTTGTCAAAGTTGGCAATTCAAGTTGCCATCAATGAAATTGCTGCTCAAACATTAATTTTTTCAGGATATGGCGTATGTTTCCCTGTAATGCAGTGAGTATTCTCATTAGACCAATAGCGGCAATTTTGACGATTAACAGGACCGTGAACTGTAAATGTGCTCTCATCAGAAAACAAAATATCTTCGAATTGGATCATATTGTTATCTAAGCTTACCATCATTTGTTCACAGAAATAGGTACGTTCTCCTATCGAAATCGCCTTCCATGAGCTCCTAAGTCGGCATAATTTTATAGGGATGCATTTTACTTTCCTTTAATACTCGAAAAATTGTTGTGTGGCTAACGTTGAACAGTGGGGCTGTTTTTTGACCAGAATTATGTGGGTTTTCTTGAGACTGAAGCATAATATCCAATTTCGTATTATCACTTAGAGCATTGGCAGCTACATTTTTTATCTGTCTTACATGACCAAGCTCGCGAAACTGCTTTTCTAATTGTTCATTTGGGATAGAGGCGACAAATTTGGAAAATTTTCTTGAAATAAGCGAGAAACTTCCATTTGTGTCAGTGTGTTATCTCCATAACTAATCATTTGTACAATTTTTATCTTGTGCATTTATGTTAAATGAATTATTTTTTTGATATTATTGGGTACAGTTAACGAAATTCAAATAACAATAGCACTGATACTGATCATGTGCAGGCAGAAAACAAGATGCTAAGGCTATGAGTTTTGACGAAAATAAAACTATTTTTTTTTTCAAATCAGTGAAAAGGAACGGAGGAATGGTTTTTGCTTTCTATCACAACATCAAGAGCTAAATAGGAATTAAGTATTGAGTGTAATGTAGCGAATTTGTGAAATACAAAAAAATTCTTTTTTAATATTAATTTTTGTAATAAATCTGAACACACTTAATATTTTCGAAACAGTTGAAGATCGGTGTAGGACATTGTACATGAATTATGTCTAGAATTATTTGGAGAATCAAAAAAATAAATAATATACAGGAGCTTGAATTTAAAATAAGAAAGTTTGTATTGGCTACTGTCACATGACACACCTTATATAATTTTTTTTGTTGAAAAAATTCGCATTTAAAAATACAAATCGACGTGTCCAGGCGTTTTCCCTACAAGCCCTCCTTTATTCGTTATTCCTATCTGCATACAAGAATTTTAGATTTCTTTCAGTTACATAAAATTATATGGAAAAATCAAAACTGATTTCTTAAAAATATTGGTACCAATTTTAAGTTAAATTTTACTGTTTAGATTTAATAGACATAGACAATTTATTCATCTTTTTGCTACAACAGTAGATAAGATATGTTAATAATTGGGTGTATAATCCAATCTTACAAGAAGTAAAAATAAGAATTACAACTATTCATTATTAATACCAATATATCACTTTAAAAACACACAAATCCTTAAAAGAGTATAGCACAATTAAGACCTATTTACACAAACAATTAAACACATACCTATATTAAGTCAAACAATTGCTACTAATAAAAACATTCACCCTCTTCCTAGTAGATATATTTCAAATTCTCCTATGGTATAAAAAGTTTCATTTAGCAGTAAAGTTCTTATTTGTTTTTTTATATAGTATATAGGCCGTGAACTTCGGCGGATATTGAGGTTTCTCTTAACATTTTTTCTGAACTATTGACAAAAATTTTGATGCAAATGAGCTGACATCTTTACTTAATGAAGCAACTAGAGTTTTTACTAACAAGAATAATGTTACCAGTATTTCCGGTCTTGATTATGTAGTTACATCAAAACCGGAATATTTCTCCTGCGAAAATTTTGATCCTGGAATATCCGATCATTTTTGTCAACTTATATACTGTAATGACAAGCAGGCAAAAACGTCAAGTGTGAGTACGCAAATCTCGGAACGATACCACAGGGTAGTTGACAGTTACTCAATTAACGAATTTGAATTTCATTTTAATTCATTTGCAATAAACTTTACTCCAAGTGATATAGAAAATAACTTTGAAACTTTCTTTGATGCATTTAATTGGTGTTTTCAAGTAAGCTGTCCAAATAAAAAGGTTAAGGAGGAAAAATTACAAAACAAAAATGTTACGTTTTCCAGTGCCCTTCTAGAAGATCTTAAAAAATTAAAAAACCTTCCTTGGATACAGAAACAGTCTAAAGATACTCAACTAAAAACCCAATATAAAGTACTAAAAAAAGATATCAACATAAGAATAAAAAGTAAATTATTTCAATAAAAAAATCAATAATTCATTAGATAAATCAAAGACCACATGAAATATAATTAATTCATTAAATGGCAAAAACCAAAGCAATTCAAAGAAAACAATTAGACAAATATGCATAGAGAATGTTACGGTAACAAATCCTAAGGAAATAGCAAATAATTTTAGTAAATATTTCTCAAATGTTCTTCTAAACTATTTACCTGTTTGGCCTATTTAATAAATATGTCCGTGTATGAAGGTACTTTCCCCTCGCGACTGAAAGAAGCTAATGTCTTACCTGTTTTTAAAAGGGTGATCCCCTGTTAGTCGAAAATTATAGACCAGTATCTTTACTTAACTGTTTTTCAAAGGTTTTCGAAAAAGTTATCTACATCAAGCTAGCTATTTTTCTTAAAAAAAAAAACAAAATTATTACTTCTCACCAGCATGGTTTTAGAGAAAAACATTCAACTGAAACCGCAGTAATTGATCTCGTACAAGATATATATAAAAGACTAGATAGTAATGAAAAAGTAGTCGCTATACTTTTCGACTTAACAAGGGCCTTTGATACCACTGACCCTGAATTGGTTGTAAAAAAAATTGAGAGATTGGGAATTAAGGGACCATTAAATAAATGGCGTAAATCTTTTTTAAGGGTAGAATATTTAAAATTAAAATTGACTATGCTGTTTCACAATCTATGAACTGTGACATGGGGGCCTAGGAAGTGTCCTAGATCCTCTAGTTTTATTGTTATTTATTAATGACCTACCTACATGTGGCAATGTTATCATGTTTGCTGATGATACAACCATAGTTATCTCCGCAAAAGATGAGAAACTCTTAGAGGAGAAAATTGATTTAACAATGATTGAATTTTCAAATTGTTGTAAGAAGAACAGCCTTATTATAAATCTCTCAAAGACTGTGACAATGGAATTTAAGACAAAAATACGCAATCCGATAAACTTAAATATTTTATTCAAGAATCTGAATTTGCCTGTTAGTCATAGCTCAAAGGTTTTAGGAATCACAATAGATTCTAACCTCGAATGGAATTTGCACATTAATGATGTTTGCTCAAAACTAAATAAATGTTTTTTTTTATGATAAAATCCTTAAAAAACTCACTAAGCGATTCCAATCTTATAACTGTCTATTACGCTAATGCGTATCCAGCCATGCGTATTCATGCGTGTTAAGTTCTATTAGGTTGATTTTGGTCAATAGCCCTTGTACGTTAAGATGTAAAGCTGACCAATTATATGTGTTTTTCTTACCTATGAATGTACTTCCATAGTTGAGGCAGGGTTGGCAAAATCCTTGGGAAATTTGTACCTCCTGACTGCTGCCCCTTGAGGCCAAATTGCTGGGTCATACACTTCATTAACACTTGATATAGGAAATGACAATTTAAAACTCGACGACACATTTGCATTAGTTTTTTTAACTAGTTTTTCACAGTGGAATGATATTTCGGGTGCACTACTTTTTAGGAAAACACGCAACATATCTGCAGTTGTACTTGGATCACATCGATACACGTGCAGATAGCCAAGTTTTGTTACAGTTTTTACCGATTTATTATTGGCGCAACTACCGATTATTACCTTACGATTTCCTGCACGATTGTTGTTGTTGATTTTACGGTACTCATTTGTCGACTGTGCGCCGCCTGGTCTTGGATTATTGGAATCCACTGATGTCACTGTAGGTTCAGGACACTGCTGTGTTAAGATATTTCTATTTTGCAGGAATTCACTTTTCGAATTTGGCTGCTTGGATTTCTCTGTCGCATTCTGCAAAAGCGTTGTAGCCGTTTGAATTTTTGTTTGAGGATTCTCTCCACTAGGGCGAGTTTTAGTATTAGGTTTTTCTGTTCTTAATAAATTAATTAGTAATTTTTGGTCATCAAGATGGCTTTCTAAATTTACTATTAGTTTATTTTGAGTATCTAACTTTGACTTTACAATACATAGATCATTTCTAACCTTCATACAATTGGCTTGGTGCACCAGTCGGCAATGTTTACTTCAATGTTGTCATGGAACACCTCCATTGTTTCTTTATCCAGTACTTTATTTTTGTAAAATTTATCACACTGACACTTATTTTCAAGCCAATTTTGGATGCTACACAACACTATTTCTTGAGTCGCTGGTAACTTTTTATAAAATAAAATATCTATTAATTCGTTCTTCTTAAGCTTATTTAACTCCGCACTATAGGATGCAGGCTTATCATACGCCATCTTGAAAAAAAAATATAAATATATGTTAGTATATCAGTTCCCATGTACAGGTACCTTGTGTACCTCTTTAGGAATTACATTACTTACATTGTATTGTGTTGTAATTTTTGTAAATAAATAAATATATATTTTAACGAGTTCACGGTATCCATTTTTCCTCTTCCAAGATTGCTTTAGAAAATATACCCCAATAATGTTAGTCTGAAGTTGGTAGACAATATAACTCGTTCCTCGAAGTTTCCTTGGACTTCCATCGTCTTGAAGTCGTTGATCTCACAACGTTTCAATAGCTGTGTATCTGCTATCGTCATCAGGTGAATGATAGGAAATTCAGATTTTCTGTTGTATTTATATTATACTCTTAACCCGTCATGCGTCGCCGGTCATGGTCATCGTAACTGGAGGTTGGTTGCCTGTGATGCGTAGCGGCAGAGGCCGAAGAAGAGCTCTCCAAATATTTTTAATTTGGACGCTGGGCTCGCTAATTATATTTTCGTTCAAGATTATATATGCTGTCTCTATTAATTTTCTTTTGTACCAGTGGTCTTCCTTGTGAATTGCTCTGGCCTGGTCCCGGTTGATAATATGGCGTTTGGTCCATGCGTGATTAGCCTACCATTCCTTGATGTAAAGGTCAAAGGATTAGGACCGGAATCCAAACAACAGTCTACAGGAAGGCTACGCATACAGGATTATACCTTCACTACAATTCCAACCACCCAACAGCAACGAAAACTGGCATCATCAAAACACTAATCCATAGAGCCAAAAATATCTGCAGTACACCAGAAGCCCTCAAAGAAGAACAAGTGAAACTTAGGGAAGACCTTTCGGCGAATGGATATCCAGAAACGATCATTACCAAGGCGTTTGAAGAGCTGGAAAAACCACCTAGGCAGGAAGAGGACATCACGGTAGCAATTCTAATATTACCGTATACTAAAGGCTTGTCGGAGACATTAGCATACAGCTATGGAATCAGAATGATCTTCAACAGCAACAATACCTTGAGCAGCATGATAACAAGAACGAGGCTCGACGCACCAGCAATACCAAAGAACTGTATATACAGCATATCGTGTGAATGTGGCAATCTTTACATTGGAGAGACAAAGCGACCGCTGGACACCAGGATTAAGGAGCACCGCACAGCTATTCAAAGGGCAGAGGTAACGAAGTCTGGGCTAGCTAATAGCGCATGGACCGAACACCATAATATCAACTGGGACCAGGCCAGAGCAATTCACAAGGAAGAGCACTGATACACAAGAAAATTCATAGAGACAGCATATATAATCTCGAACGAAAATATAATTAGCAAGCCCAGCGTCCAAATTAAAAATATTTGGAGACCTCTTCTTCGGCCTCTGCCGCTACGCATCACCGGCAACCAAACTCCAGGTACGAGGACGCTGATTGGACCAGATAAGACCCAATGACTATGACCGGCGGCGCATGACCGGTTATAATATAAATACGACGGATACTCTGAATTTCCTATCATTCACCTGATGACGATAGCAGATACACAGCTATTGACATGTTGTGAGATCAACCACTTCAAGACGATGGAAGTCCAAGGAAACTTCGAGATACCCCAATAAGTTCGTAAAATCCGTAAGTAAACCCTGGTTAAAACTAATCAAATAAGTAAATCTACGTCAAAATGACAACAATATTGTGCATATTTGAAAAAAATTCACTTTAATTGCTTCTAATAATTATAGAAATATTACTCCGCCAGCTGATATCAATTCACTGTTTCAACGTTTTTTCCGAACAAGTTGCAGCAATCGACTCCTCGTAGGTATATATCTGAATCTCGAATGCGAGAACGAGATATTGAACGGCTACCACTTAATCATGTTGATTTTTCGTAAGTAATAACGTATACGCCTATCGATTTCCTTTGATAAAAACCAACTACAACTCCTCTGAAGGATAATTAATGGGAAATGCCTTTGGTGAGTTAGTCTCTCTCAAACAGAAGCCAAGTGAACCGGCCGGAACGATCCTCATCCAATCATCCAATTATTTACTAATCAATGATGATTATTTATTTTATGTTAGTCTGAGATTACACACAAATTAGTTGGTTGGGCTTTTAAAACTTGTAGGTATTGGAAATTAGATTCGAAATAATTTTTTACGTTCGAAATAATATAAATTTATACACATTATGACGAAACCTGATACAAAACAGACAAAATAATAATTGAGATTTTAGACAACTTGCGAACCCAAGACAGTATACTGTTTCTGGGCAGGAACCGTCTTCAGTAATGACACCTTCAAAAGATTAAAAGCTCGAAAAACGATGTATGAATTTCGAAAGTACGCTTTTTAAATTTCGGAAAGCACATTATCATAATTGCTGTGAAGATTTAGTTAACCCAGGATATCGATTTCTTGCCTATAACTTCAATTGTTACAGCATTACACAAGGCACGACTTCATATAGCGAGGGCCTTTTTCTAAAAACTTTAGGATTATGAGGCCTCATGAAAATATATGGCAACAGAATGGATAATAATAATAATAATAATAATAATAATAATAATAATAATAATAATAATAAATAATAATAATTTGGCCAAGGCAAATGCCGAATTATCAATATAGTAAAAGGCAAAATACAGCAGGAGCCCTACGAAATGAGAGATGGAACCTGAATTGAATCCATGGAGGAAGGCCATACTTACAAATACCTTGGAATAAAGCAGGCTCAACGAATTGATCACTCCACCATGAAAAAGGACCTATCAACAGAGTTCTATAGAAGAACCCAGCAAAGTACAGACCAATCACTTGCCTCCCAACCTTATACAAACTTATAACGTCGTGCATTAATCATCGCCTTTTCAGACATTGTGAGCTAAACAACATAATTACCGAACAACAAAAGGGATGCGCGAAAAACTCGATGGGATGCAAAGAACAACTAATAATTGATTCCGTTGTCTGCAATCAAGCCCACGCCAAACGACGAAATCTCTACATGGCATATGTGGACTACAAAAAGGCATTTGATTCAGTTCCATATGATTGGCTCATTCAGGTGCTGAAACTCTATAGAGTAAATAATTGTATTGTTAACTTTTTAGAATATGTCATGACTACCTGGCAAACCAAAATATTTCTGAATGAAGCCGACTGTTCGATACAAACCGACTCTATCCCAATCAGAAGGGGTATATTCCAGGGAGACTCTCTTAGCCCGCTGTGGTTCTGCCTTGCCATGAACCCACTCTCACGCAAACTGAACGCGACTAACTTTGGATTCAGTCTCAAACACAACAACGTACAAGCACTAAAGATAAACCATTTGTTATACATGGACGACTTAAAGTTGATGGCAGCTACGAGACAACAGCTGCATGATATGCTTAAAATAGTAGAAGGGTTCTCTAATGACATCCATATGCAATTTGGCCTAGACAAATGCCGGATTATCAATATAGTGAAAGGCAAAATACAGCAGGGGCCCTACGAAATGAGAGATGGCACCTCAATTGAATCCATGGAGGAAGGCCATACTTACAAATACCTTGGAATAAAGCAGGCTCAACGAATTGATCACTCCACCATGAAAAAGGACCTATCAACAGAGTTCTATAGAAGGGTAAGACGACTGTTGAAAACTAAGCTTAACAGTAAAAATCTGTTTCAGGCTATTAACACTTACGCGTGCTCAGTACTCAGTTACTCATTTGGAATAGTTAAATGGTGCAAGACGGACATTGAACAACTACAACGGAAAGTACGAGTTCTATTAAAAAAAGCTCAAAATCACCATCCAAAGAGCTCCGTCGAACGTACAACGTTGCCACGATATGAGGGAGGAAGAGGATTGGCAGATATAGGCAAGTTACGTGATCAACAAATTTCCAATTTGCGTAACCATTTCCAGAAACTCGCAGAATTTTCTGATCTACACAGAGTCATATGTCAGGTTGATGACTCAACACCTCTGCGACTGACAGAACAACAAGTTCAAGTATACCACCAGACAACTGATCAGAAACTGCTGAAATGGAAAGAGAAGCCGCTTCATGGAAGGCATATAAATGACGTCAACCAAGATTATGTCGACAGTTCAGCGTCGAACTACTGGTTGATCTCTGGTCATATGTTTCCTGAAACGGAAGGCTTTATATTGGCAATCCAAGATCAAGTAATTCCAACGAAGAACTATCTAAAGTACATTGTCAAAGACCCTTTTATCAACAACGACAGATGCAGATATGGTTGCCAAACATCTGAATCTATCCAGCATATCACAGGAGGTTGCCAAGCGTTCGCTACAACTGAATACAAAGAACGACATGATGATGTGGCAAAAATACTGCACCAGGAACTAGCGCTGAAACTCGAGCTATCACAGTCGGTAAGAACACCCTGGTATATATACAAACCAGAATCTATTTTAGAAAATAACAACTACAAACTGTACTGGGACCGGACGATATTGACCGATCGGACTGTTGCTCACAATAGACCAGATATAGTTTTGGTAGATAAAGTCTCTAGAAAAACAACCTTAATTGACATAGCAATCCCTAACAACAACAATATAAATATTAAGCAGGCTGAAAAAATAGCCAAATACAGGGATTTAGAATTTCAAATACAGAGACAATGGGACATGAACAACACTCGAACAGTACAGTACCAATTGTTATGTCAACAACAGGAGTAGTCCCAAAACATCTATTAAACAATTTGAAATACCTCGGTCTGGACGAACATCTTTACCAACTGATGCAAAAAGCCGTCCTGTTAGGAACAGCCCGGACGGTTAGAAAATTCATGGGGAACTGCAGCCACGACGCCAACCATGGGCCTGATAACCTGGCAAGGGCTCCCACAGAGCTAAACCCTTTTGATATGTAGTATATCTGGGGTTTAGTGAATTTTCCCCTAAGGGCACACTATGTGTGCCTTAGAGGGAGTGTGATGCCATACATTGTATGGTCAAGTCGGGATAAATAATAATAATTTGGCCTAGGCAAATGCCGAATTATCAATATAGTAAAAGGCAAAATACAGCAGGAGCCCTACGAAATGAGAGATGGAACCTGAATTGAATCCATGGAGGAAGGCCATACTTACAAATACCTTGGAATAAAGCAGGCTCAACGAATTGATCACTCCACCATGAAAAAGGACCTATCAACAGAGTTCTATAGAAGGGTAAGACGACTGTTGAAAACTAAGCTTAACAGTAAAAATCTATTTCAGGATATTAACACCTACTCGTGCTCAGTACACAGTTAATCATTCGAAATAGTTAAATGGTGCAAGACTGACATTGAACAACTACAACGGCCAAACATCTGAATCTATCTAGCATATCACAGGAGGTTGCCAAGCGTTAACTGCAACTGAATACAAAGAACGACACGATGCTGTGGCAAAAATACTTCACCAGGAACTACCGCTGAAAGTTGAGCTATCACAGTCGGTAAGAACACCCTACTATATATACAAACCAGAATCTATTTTAGAAAATAATAACTACAAACTGTACTGGGACCGGAAGATATTAACCGATCGGACTGCTGCTCACAATAGACCAGATATAGTTTTGGTAGATAAAGTCTCTAGAAAAACAGCCTTAATTGACATAGCAATCCCTAACAACAATAATATAAATATTAAGCAGCCTGAAAAAATAACCAAATACAGGGATTTAGATTTTAAAATAGAGAATGGGACATGAACAACACTCGAACGGTACCAATTGTTATGTCAACAACTGGAGTAGTCCCAAAACATCTATTAAACAATTTAAAATACTTCGGTCTGGACGAACATATTTACCAACAAATGCAAAAAGCTGCCCTGTTAGGAACAGCCCGTACGGTAAGGAAATTCATGGGAAACTGCCGCCACGGGCCTATAAACCTGGCAAGATCTTCCACAGAGCTGAACCCTTTTGATATCTCGGATATCTGGGGTTTAGTGAATTTTCCCCTAAAGGCACGCCATGCGTGCCTTAGAGGGAGTGTGCTGCCATATATTGTATGGTCCAGTCGGGGAACATAATAATCACCAACCACCAATTGTTACGTAAACCACAGGAGTAGTTCCAAAACATTTTAATAGATGTTTTCGTCTCCAAAATTTTTGTATTCCCACAATTTGGTGGTAAAAAAAGTCTCGAATTTTTGTGCATTAATAATTTGTGAGTATAAAAAATGTTTTCGTCTCGAAAATTATTGTGTCAAAAAATTTGTCTCAGGTTTCTGTGTTCCCAAAATTTGTTGAAAAAAAATATGTAGACACAAAATTTGTGGTTATAAATTTTTGTGGTCCCAAAATTCGTTAATAAAAAAATGTTTATATTCAAAAGTTTTTTAGGGGGAAAATTTGTTGGTAAAAAAAACGTCAGAAATTTTTGTTGCCAAATTTAATTTTTTCGTCTCCAAAATTTGTCTGGTCTCAAAATTTGTGAAAAAAAATTCGTCTAAAATGTTTGCGGTGACAAAATTTTGGTGACACTTTTTTTTTCGCCTACAAATTTTTTTGTTGGCTCCAAAATTTGTGATCTCAAAATTTGTTGGTACAAATAATATATTTTTCGTTTATAAAACTTTTGTTTCCAAGATTTATTGGTAAAAGAATTTTTGTTCACCTAATATTTGTTACTAAAGGATTTTTTTTCCTCTCTAAAATTTCTGTGGTCCCAAAATTTTACACCAATATCATCTATTCATTTTATAGATAATTGCGAAATTAATTTCAACTTTAAACCCCTGTATATTAGCCCAATAATAAATCCATACAGTTACAAACTGCTCCTGAATCTAAAATGAGTAACTGAACAATAATACCGAACAAATGTGCAAGTAAAACAAGATTTCTTATTAAAGAAGTTACATCCGAATGACAGTTTTGATAAATATTAATAATTATAGTGAATATTTCCCCCTCAAGTGATATGCTCATTCGAAGTAATCGTCTCATTACAATCTCATTATAGAAGCTTCTACATATAAAACAATTTTGAACAGATTGTATCACGCTGCCGGCCAAATTGGAATGGGTGGCCAATCCATTTGTATTTAAAACAGTCCAACAAGAATTATAAAATACAAACACACATTTACTGTCATTATTTATTGGAGGACTATAAAATGTTGCCTTTAAATTCAAATCTATTAACCGAGCTAGTCAAACATTTCATTTGAATTGTTCTACATGTTGGCGAGCAAGGTTTTTCTTTTATTTATTACAAATTTACTGCTTCAAAAAATTCCTTGTCCTAAATTTGTGATTTTTATTATCCTCCATTTTGGCGTGTTTGTATTTTCGTTTACCCTCAACATATATTTATCGATAGTTTTCAACTAGTTTATCACTCAGTCGTCAAGAGTTCTGGCAGCCTGTGATATAAATCCATGAAAGCATTTACTTGAACCTGTTTTTCATTCTTTGTTAATTACTCTCTTCGATGTGACATTCCTTTGTACGCAAGACAATATATACTATATATAATATATATTGTTTCTGGTCAGGGAACCTTCATCAGTTGCGCTTCCCACAATTGAATGTCCTCTCGAACACTTCTTCCATCCTTGCAATAACAATTGAACCTTTAAAGTAACATTTTTAATATTTAAATTTCTCAATAAAACGATTTTTCCCAAAGATGAGATCCTCACTAATCTATTTCTATCCATCGAAACTTTCAACTGAGAAAATTTCAGCAAAATCGTTAGAGCCGTTTTCCAGAACTCAGTTACAGTTATACATATACAGGGTGATAGAGCAATGGTTAAATTGATAAAAATTTGCAGTTTTACTGGCCCAATTTTATGACACTTTGGGATTTTTGTAGAAAGTCATGGCTTACTAGATATTTTGAAAAAACGAAATTCTGTCGATTTAGTCAAATCCCCCTAGCTCCTTTGTTAGTCATGTCCTCGTTTGCGCGACAGCTCTCGTTTTCGAGATATGACACTAACTTATCTTTTTTGAATGGAAACCATAGTTGGCTATGACCTCCAAAAATCGGACAGTTTTAGAGCTTTTCAACAATATAATACTCAATATAGTTATTCATAAAAGTAACGGAGTTATGGATGCTTTTCTCTCTTATTTTCACTTTTAACGTAGGTAGGTATGAAAAATATTGCTTTTACATTGACGTTTCCTCATTTGAAACTAATTCTATTAGTAATGCTGAACTGACAGTCGATATTGACAAGTTTTCGTGATGAAATGGAATAATCTAACAAAGAAAAACTGAATATGGTGGAATGTTATACCATATGCCATAAAAATTCAGTTCGTGCAGCTGAGGAATACTTTCATAGATATTTTAATCGTCGTCAACCTGCTCTATGTACATTTAAGAGGCTTTACGATATTTTACGCAAATATGGATCTTTTACTAAACCAGCAAAGGAACGTAATCAAATTAACGAAGCAGCACAAATAAATGTTTTGGCAATGGTAAATCAAAATCTATCTACATCAACTCGTGAGATTGCGGCAGAAGCTAGCACATCTCAACGAACTGTACTTAAGGTACTGAAAGCGAACAAGTTCTACCCGTACAAACTTTCAGTTTCTCAAACTTTGGATGCTGGTGACGAACATCGACGTATTTTGTTTTGTACATGGTTTACAGACATGTGCCTTGACAATCCACCGTTTCCATTAAAGGTGTTATGGTAAGATGAAACTAGATATACTAACTGCGGTATGTTCAATAGACACAATGAGCATATCTGGGCTAAAGAAAATCTTTTCCATGTAGAACAAAGACGACCCCAGATAAAATTTGGTTTTAATGTTTGGTGTGGTATTATATGTTCTACTATTCTGGGGCCTTTTATCTAAGACGAGAATCACTTACTGGGGAGTGCTACTTGCATTTCTTGCAATACAATTTTCAAGACACGTTGCATAATATGAATTTGAGAACTTTAGAAATTGAGTGGTTCCAACATGATATAGAACCTGCTCATATCTCGTTATTAGTAAGACAACACTTAGATAATATCTATACAAACTCTTGGATAGGAAAAAATGGCTCACGCGAATGGCCACCCCGGTCTCCCAATTTGGCAGTTATAGACTTCAATTCATGGAGTGCGCGAAAAAACAAAAGAAAGTATCAGACAGTTGGTGACCTAAGAGAGGCGGTATTACAAGCAATTGAAGAAATTGATAAGACGGTCTGTGAGGAAAGCGGTAATGTCAATCTTAAAAAGTTGCAATTTTTGTCTAAATAACAATGGTGGACTTTTCGAACATAAATTGTAACCATTATTATGTACTTTAATTTTTTAAGTTTTTAGTAAGTACCTACTTTTTTAGTTTTTTTAGTTATATCTGATATACATAATAAAAAAATCGTTTAATGTTTTTTGGAATAGTTATTAATAAATCAATCTATTTCATGGCTAACTACGTTAAAACTGAAAATAAGAGAGGAAAGCATCCATAACTCCGTTATTTTTATGAATAACTATATCGAGTATTATATTGTTGAAAAGCTCTAAAAATTTCCATAGCCAACTATGGTTTCCATTAAAAAAAAGATAAGTTTGTATCATATCTCGAAAACGAGAGATGTCACGCAAGCGAGGACATGAGATTCATATTCGGGAAACAATTCCCTTAAATTTTGTTATTTACACTTTTTTTATAAAATCAAAAACAATGGAGCTAGAGAGATTTGACTAAATCGACAGAATTTCGTTTTTTTTCAAAATATCTAGTAAGCCATGACTTTTTACAAAAATCCGAAAGTGTCATTAAATTGGGCCAGTAAAACTGCAAATCTTTCCCAATTTAATCATTGCTCTGTCTCCGCTAGTTTCCGAGATCCCCATACTTATCATCAAAAAAAAACTCACCCTATATACATATATAAATATAAACAAACCTTGCTCGTCTTACAGTATTAGATATGTATTTAATTCGACAAAATTAACTTTAATGAATATAAAAAGAAGATACTTCAAAAGTAATAATAAACTTGATACTCGCTTTCGTTCAAAAGTAATTCGTAGACGTTCCGACCAATTAAGGAAAAAAAAGCACGGAATCAACCCTGGATAAATATCCTGTGACATCGACGAATAGCAGCGAATGCCTGCGAGGCGTACACATCCCCGACAAAGCCTATTCAACCGCCCAAAACAATGAAATAATGACAAACGAAGAGAAGTTACAATATACTCTGTCGACTTCCCTTTAAATCCAGTTTCGAAGCTCCAATGCAGATTGGCCTTGTAAGCCGCGGGCTGTTCAACTATTAATTTTGTTTGCAGAAAACCTGGGATGCGAGAGCTTGAGCATTCTGCGGCTTCAACAGGAAGAAAAGGTCTTTGTGGGAATTTCGTTACAGACGGAAACTGCATTCGAGGGCATGTGTTTTACGTGCTAAATAATGGTACATAATGTGCACTGAGAAATACGTGTGTTGTTTGAACATTGTTTACCTGCAATCAGAGTTTTGTTATGATGCATGAAATTTTTGCTATTCCGGTTTACAAGCCTGTCAAATTGTAACAAAAGGCAAAATTAAATGTATACATTTTATACGAGATTTGTTTAACAAATATCCGAAACTTTCGCCTTTTGAAAACAAACAATATTAATTTTTTTCATTTAAATCGATGTTGTCCCCTTCAAAGTAGTTCTCACTAGATATTATGCACTTTTGCCCGCGCTTATTCCAATCCTCAAAACACTTCTGGAACTTTAGCTCGTGGAGAGACATGCCTTATTTTTCTGAATTATACTTGCGGCATATTTTTCAATGTCTAAGTACCTCTTGGGAAATAACACCACAATTTAAAGAAAATTGCTGTATATTCCAAACGTTTCTGGGTCTAGAACAGACCCCGGTGTCAATGGTTAAGAAACTACGGATAAAAAAGGCACAATTCTAAGATGTAAATTAAAATATTTGACAATGTGTATTATTTGATTTCTGACGTAACTAAGATTATTTATTTGTAATATACAGGGTAGCACAGAAATTTCTAAAGATCATATAATCATAAAGTTCCTTTCAAACTGGAAGAATTTGAAAGGGAGATCTTCAGAATTTTATGTGGCGCTCCTAGGTGCGACTTTGTTATAAGATAGTGCATTCGCCAAAAATGCGACCAAAGAACTTTGTTGATTCAGTGATCCCATTAAAATCATAAGGAAAACCTTATGAACTATACCGATATTGGGTTGTTCACAAAGACATGACCATTAGCAATTTCTTCCTTAATCATCGGAAACCAGGACCGACTGAATTCTACGCAGGTAGTAGCGATACAATCGTTTTCATTTAACAAAATTAAAGCAGACTCTTTTAGTTTTCTTTTGGTGTTGTGTGCTTCTTTGTGTAATACAAGTGAATTTTGAAACTGTATTTTATGACCAAGGTCCCAAGCATGTTCACAAATTTTGGATTTTTCAAATTTATGTAATTTTTGTGTTCGTTTATTCGAACATTCAGAGGTGTAGAGGGTTCTCCAATATAGAATTTATTACATTCACACGGGATTTTATAAATGCAATTTTTTTTATTTTGAGTTGTGTTATTTGGTTTGGTTTTTGATATAATTGATTTTAGTGTTTTTCTTGTTTTAAATGATGTTTTGATTGTTTCCCACTCTTTTTAGTCTTTCTGATAGACCCTGTATGTATGGTATAGTTACTGTATTAATGCGATTTTCTTGGGAGTCAGTGTTGCTTGGTGAAGTTTGATGTTGGTTGTTAGGGATTGTTTGGTATTTCATTTTGTTTAACTAATTATTAATAAATTTATTTGGGTAATGATTGGCAGAAAGTACATTTTTTATAAACGTTTTTTCATCATTGAATTTATTGATATTAGAACAGTTGGTTTTTGCTCTGTCATATAGAGATTTAATGATACCTCTTTTTACTGAACTTGGATGATTAGAGTTAAAGTTGAGATACCTATTATTATGAGTCGGTTTTCTGTAAACTTTTGTTACAAATGTCGATTGTGTTTTGGTTATTAAATAAATTCTCTTAGTTACGTCAGAAATCAAATAATACACATTGTCAAATATTTTAATTTACATCTTAGAATTGTGCCTTTTTTATCCGTAGTTTCTTAACCATTGACAACGGGGTCTGATCTAGACCCCGAAGCGTTTGGAATATACAGCAATTTTCTTTAAACCGTGTGTTATTTCCCAAGAAGTACTTAGCCACAGGACTTATAATTCTTCTTTTTGTAACTATTTAACATCCATCGACCAATAACTGGAATTGGTTGACAAAATCAAACACTAACGCGAGAAAGCAGCTGTTAAAAGCTGTAGTAGAATACAGCTGAAAATGTTAATATAGTAATGTAGAATGGAGCTGAAAATATTTATAAAATAACTGAAGAAAATCCATATTCCTATTAGCTCGTTTAAATTATGCCCCAAACACTGCTACTCGCGTTGTCGGCAGGCTGCTGGAATCATTGCCGAAGTAGGGTCGAAATCTCGTCTACATTATGCCGAAGTGGACCGGGAAGTATGCACGTAAGTATGAAGAGCAGTATATAAACACCATACTTCTCTTAATGTTGACACTGCAACTTGCGCTGGTTAGGGCTGCCCAAAAGAGCGGTTTTTGAGCGGCAGTCAAAGGACTGACCCGTTCATCTATCGATCGTTTATGGTCCAGGTAATTTAAATAAATGCTGAACTAAATTGTTTTCTGGTCTGGCTCTGGCCCGTTCATCGATGATTTATAGTCCAAGTGATTTAAACATATGCTGAACAAAATTGATATCTGCAAATGAACATCTGTCACAAAATTCAACATTTTTTATCAATGGATATTTTTTTATTAGTTTATTATTGTATGTGCAAAGTCTAATCGTAAAATCGTCTTTGGTATAATGGACATTGTTGAAGAGAATAAAAAAATCCACAAAATGAATTACACTAAGTTTCACTTCCACAAATTTTAAATAAAACACTTTAGACAAAAGGCAAACAAGGTAATTTTTATACTTCTAAGTTGTTTAATTTTACTTTCAAACATTTTTAATATTAAAAAAAATTAATTTAATATTTCAATGTTATAAGAGAATCCAAAGATTAAACATACATCTAGATAATATTGGTTATATAATATAAAATTATCACTATTAAAAACAATATCAAAAACTAGCGTTTAAAATTAACAGATATTTACTTATTTTATAAATAAACCCGAAAGATAGCATAATTAAAATATGAAATTATTTTTGGAGTTGTATTTGTTGCGTGGTATAGCGATGTGATTTGAAAATTCTAAAATATCAAAAAAATTTCAGCTTTTGTTTTTTTTTAATTAAGTAAAAATTCGTGAAATCAGGAAAATCAAAGGTCCTCGTTGATCACTTCTAAAATGTATATTAGAGTAAAAACATATGCTTATGAAAGTTGGACGTAGGTAAAAGTAAGGTCTATCGAATGACAACATCAAAGTTGTAAAATCTTGTTTTGTTGCTGTGCAGATTGCAAAAAAACCTTAACTACTGAAACTTTTTGGGTTGGGAAAATTCCTTTGTTTGGCGGCCATTTTCTAGGCTTGTCCTTGTGTGTGTAGTAAATTTTATTAATTCACTAGCAGGCAGTAACCAGACTCTACCCCGCGTTAAACTCAATTATGCAAGAGGTAACAACAAAACCTGATTTTTTTAAAATATTTTCGATTTTTCCATATACACCGTTTTAAGACGCAAAAAAACAAGTAAGAAATTTATAGACTTTCTTGTCACGGAAGAAAATTATCGTTATACTATTTAGGCTATAAGCAAGACCGTACTAAATTTTTTTAACTATATTGGTTTTTTTTTCTCCCAAAATGTTGTATAATAAACATATATAATATAACAATGTATCGGTCTTTCACTGCCTTCTCGATATTGCAACAAAAAAGTACAGGTTCATATTAAAAAAAATAACGACCATTTATTTTATTCAACGATACTGTGAAAATATTATTCCTGGAGACAAAAAAAATATTGTGAAATTAAGAGATGTATCGTTACGACTATAGGTTTTTTAATAGTACTGGGATATTTATAGTATAATTAAAATCCTAAATCGAGCAGTGGCTGAATGTAAACCTCACTTTCGCTCGCACTGCCAGTCCTTTGACTTCCATACAAAAACCGCTCTTTTGACGAGTATCAGGGAGTGGTAGTAGCAGTGGCAGTAACTAGAGAAGTATAGTGTTTACAATCTCACACTGCCTGCTTCCATGCCCAATTCCCTGCTAATTTCGGCATAATCTAAACGAGCCATATATTTTATTTAAAAGGAATGCATACGTGCACACTTTCTCCTGAACTATATTATTTTCTGTTGTTCGACAATTACTGCTATTATCAAACAAATTAAATTGCTCCGTAATTAGATAGAGCAAGAATCTTTATCGTAATTTCTCTCCGATTTTTCTCACACACTGTTGTACATGAAATATTCATAAATATCCATTAAATTTATAAAGAACACATCTACACGTGAGTAATTACGAACTAAATACAACACACGTATTATTCAAATGTGAACTATGTGTGTGTATTGTCATTTCGTATGTTGCATATTTAGTTCATGAATTGCAAATTATATTGACGTGCAGATTTTACTGATACCGACACGTATCGCAGTAATTAAATTATAAAACATATTTTTCATACAACGATATGCAACGTAGCACCATAGATGTGTTGTTGATGTTAGGTACGGACTATGAAATGGATGTGGGACAGGAAATGATATTTAATTACTATGTGTATGTATGTATACGAATAGGAGGACGAGGTGAGAGACCTAGAAAACTGATGATGGATATCAATTTTTCTTATCGATGTTGAGTGTATGATTGTAAGATTTTAAATTTCACTCTTTCGATGTGACATGGTTCTTAGGAAATAGATAGGGAGGGGAGCCCATATCCCACAATCTTTATAATTTGTTGTTGTGGTTCCTGGTTCCTTTTACATCGTCAGGACGTACATGTTTCTGAAAATACGGTTAACATATCAGATTTATAAATATCTTCGGCTTAGTTTTGGCATTTCATCATGAATAAACTGACGCCTGAACAACGCTTCCAAATTGTGCAAATTTATTTTGAAAATCATGATTCTTTTCGAAATACGTAACGCGCACTACGTTCATTTTACGATCAACATAATCGTGCATCAGAGCAATTAATTCGATTAACTATGCAACGTTTTCGCACCACCTTTACTCTAAATAATAATACGATATGTGTCCATTCACTTTATGGAAGATTTTGCGGAAAGATCTTGGTTTGCGTGCTTACAAAATTCAACTCGTGCAAGAATTGAAGCCACACGATCCCCTAGCAAGGCGTATATTCGGTGAATGGGCCCAAAACAAGATGGCCGTTGACCCGATTTTCATAAGCGAATTTTGTTTATCGAAGAAGCTCACTTTTGGTTGAATGGATACGTCAATAAATAAAACTGCCGTATTTGGAGTGATTATAATCGTCAAGTTCATGTTGAGACACCGTTACATCCAGAAAAACGGACTGTTTGGTGTACTTTATGGTCTTGTGGAATAATTGGTCCGTATTTCTTTAAAAACGATGCTGGCCAGAACGTTACAGTCAATAATAATCGCTATAGAGCCATGATTACTAACTTTTTCGTTCATCAATTGAACAATCATGATGTACAGGAGCTGTGGTTTCAACAAGACGGGGCAACATGTCACACTGCTCGTGCCACAATTGATTTAATGAAAGAAACGTTTGGTAACCGCATAGTTTCACGTTTCGGACCCGTGAATTGGCCTTCAAGATCGTGCGATTTAACGCCGCTTGACTAGTTTCTGTGGGGATACGTGAAGTCGCTAGTCTACGCAGATAAGCCCAAAACGATTGACCACTTGGAGGACAACATTCGCCGCGTTATTGCCGATATACGGCCACAAATGTTGGAAAAAGTCATCGAAAATTGGACCTCCAGATTAGACTACGTCCGAGCCAGCCGTGCCGGTCATATGCCAGAAGTCATATTCAAATTTTAATGCCAGATGATTATCTTTCGAATAAAGTAAATTTCATGTCAATTTAAAAAAATATCTTTGTTTTATTCCATTTCAAAGTTCTATACCTCTAAAAAAAACACCCGTTATTATTTAATCGACAACAATAACAACTGTTATTGTCAGCTCAAAACAACACCATATATAGGTTTGCTGCAACAGCCCAGGGTGCAAACCTCAACTGTTTTTTAAATGGCAAAGCCGAAAACCAAACGAATGATAAAAGAGAAGTTGTTCTATTACGACAAATAGAACAAATAGCACATAGAAGTGGTTTTTAAGATTCTGTTTGTGGTTGTCGTTGTAAAGCAAATCGTAAGCTGAATAAAAACAGTTGTTGACTAAATAGTTGTGAAGAGACAAGAAAACAGCATTATTAACAAATGTTTGATGTTGCAAATAGTGTATGTTAGGTTGTCATTCGGATAAACTTTCGTTCATCGTTGTCATTATCGAAACCATAACAAATTAATTAAAAATGAGGGAGTTTTTAATAGATAATAATTGATATGTATTAGAAATTATATGACGAATATATATTATTATTGGATGGTGTATGTTCTTAAAATAAATATATTTAAATTGTTTTTACAATATTAAAATATTATAGCGCATTAATTATTTAAGTTATTAATATTCAGTTTTATTAGTAGTACATAAATTATATATACATAATAGAATTGAACTGAATTGAAAAATATATTATCATATGACATAAATTAGATTTTTTTTTATATTGATAACGGTTTGAAATTAAAATATATACCAACCTTTATTTAAATATTAGTATTAAGGAAGTTATTACATACTGACTTTTACCCACGGTTTCGCTCGCGTTGAAGCCCTTAAATAAATATCATTCCAATAGAACCGAATCCATGTGATTCAGTATTTAAAAATTACTACATAGAATGAAGTTTAAAAATAAAATGTGTTTCACTACAAAAATAATGAAATCCAAATTAAACAGTAAAATTCTGTTTCAGGCTATTAACACCTATGCGTGTTCAGTGTTCAGTTACTCTTTCCGTATAGTTATTGGGTGCAAGACTGACATTGAACATTCACAATGAAAAGTTCGATTTTTACTAACAAAAGCTCAAAATCACCATCCAAAGAGCCCTGTCGAACGTACAACTTTGCCACGGTATGAAGGTATGGCAGATATAAGCAAACTATTAAATCAATAAATTTACATTTTGCGTAGTCATTTTCAGAAACTCACAGAATTTTCTAATTACACAGAGTCATATGCCAGGTTGATGACTCAGCACGACCGCGACTGACAGAAAACACGTCCAATTACACCACCAGAGCACTGATCAGAAACTGCTGAAATGGAAAGAGAAGCCCCTTGATGGAAAACATATAAATGACGTCAACCAAGATATGTCGACAGTGCAGCGTCGAACTACTGGTTGATCTCTGGCCACATGTTTCCTGAAAATGATGGCTTTATATTGGCAATCCAAGATCAAGTAATTCCAACTAAGAACTATCTAAAGTAAATCGTTAAAGACCCTTCTGTTAACAACGACAGATGCAGGCACGCTTGCAAACATCTGAATCTATCCAGCATATCACAGAAGGCTGTCAAGCGTTCGCTGCCACTGAATACAAAGAACGACACGATGCTGTGGCAAAAATACTGCACCAGGAACTAGCACTGGAACTTGAACTTTCACAGTCGGTGAGATTACCATACTATAAATACAAACCTGAAGCTGTTTTGTTAAAATAACAACTACAAACTGTACGCTGATCGGACTGTTGCTCACAATAGACTAGATATAGTTTTGGTAGATATAGTCTCTCGGAAAACAACTTTAATTGACATAGCAATTCCTAACAACAATAATATAAAATTTCAAATAAAGACTCAGTGGGACATGAACAACACAAAAAACTGTACCAATTGTTATGTCAACGACAAGAGTAGTCCTAAAACATCTATTAAACAATTTAAAATACCTCGGTTTGGACGAACATCTTTACCATCAAATGCAAAAAGCCGTTCTGTTAGGAACAGCCTGGACGGTCAGGAATTTCATGGGAAACTGCCGCCACGACTCCAATTACGAGCCTGAAAACCTGGCAAAGGCTCTCACAGAGCTAAACCCTTTTGATATCTAGGATATCTGGGGTTTAGTGAATTTTCCCCTTAGAGGGAGTGTGCTGCCATACAATGAATGGTCAAGTCGGGGGATGAAAATGGTATATAAAATTGGTACATAAAATTAATTAATAACATAACAAAGCGAATGTAAACAAAGGACATTCTCTCCATAAAACGTGAGCTTATATAAAGGTCTATATTCGTTGTTATACGTGACAGAATAAACTAACATTAAATATAGAAAAATTCCAAACAGCTGAAGCTATGGCCAATAAGATATTAGTTTAACCGTGGGTAATACAATACCCAGAGTTTGAACTTAATTGACGTTGAAGGTGCTATATTTTCAAATTTTTTGACAAACAATCATGTCTGCAAAATATATTTTTTTACCCTCCGTAAACAATATTTTTTTAAATAAAATGTTTCCTATGTACTTTATAATACCTCTAAGAATATGTGTAACAAGTTTCATGATAATCAGTTGAGTACTTTTATACTATGAGTAGACATTGTGATGCAAAAACATAATTCTTTGTGTTAGTCTGAAGTTGGTAGACAATGTAACTCGTTCCTCGAAGTTTCCTTGGACTCCCATTGTCTCGAAGTGGTTGATCTCACAACGTTTCAATAGCTGTGTATCAGAAGCCCTCAAAGAAGAACAAGTGACACTTAGAGAAGACCTTTTCGCTAATGGATATCTGGAAACGATCATTACCAAGGCGTTTGAAGAACTGGACAATACACCTAGGCAGGAAGAGGACACCACAGTAGCAACTCTACTATTACCGTATACTAAAGGCTTGTCGGAGAAACTTGAAGAATTGCACATAGCTATGGAATCAGAATGATCTTCAAAAGCAACGACACCTTGAGAAGCATGATAACAAATACGAGGCCCGACGCACCAGCAATACCAAAAACCTGTATATACAGAATACCGTGTGAATGTGGCAATCTTTACATTGGAGAGACAAAGCGACCGCTGGACACCAGGATTAAGGAACACCGCACAGCTACTCAAAGGGCAGAGGTAACGAAGTCTGGGCTAGCTAATCACGCATGGACCGAACACCATAATATCAACTGGGACGAGGCTAGAGCAATTCACAAGAAAGAGCACTGGTACAAAAGAAAATTCATAGAGACAACATATATAATCTCGAACAAAAATATAATTAGCGAGCCCAGCATTCAAATTAAAAATATTTGGAGAGCTCTTCTTCGGCCTCTGCCGCTACGCATAACCGCAACCAACCTCCAGGTACGAAGACGCTGATTGGACCCCAATGACCATGACCGGCGACGCATGACCGGTTAGAGTATAATATAAATACGATATTCACCTGATGACGATACCAGATACACAGCTATTAAAACTTTGTGAGATCAACCACTTCGAGACGATGGAAGTCCAAGGAAACTTCGAGGAATAATTCTTTGTATTTGATCAGTAGATCACTGACTTCTATAACATGTTATGAATTTTCCAGTTTTTGAAAAAAACCTCATGTAAGGCACTGAGTTAACAGTAGTGCCAAACTATATTTTCACAAAATAGGTTAAAGTTGGATAATTGTATAAATTAAGATAATTGAGAATAACCAGAAATAAATATATAATATGTCCACAACAACACTGTACTACGTATTACACATAAAAAAATAAACATCAGCATATTGATTACTGTATTTCAATTATTGGTCCTGAATTTTCCAGTTTAACATTAATCTCAAACATGTACCTCAATTATAACAAACAACTGTTTGCATATTTTAGTTTTCCTCCAGGAGATGGTGAACTGTTATCTGTTATTTTCAGTTGTCATACATAAATAGCAATAGCAACAGTTAATGAAATATAGGAATCTTGCCAATCTCTACCTAAAACTATCTCAAATAAGAAAAATTTGGTTTAATTGTATGACCTAATAACATTTTCGAAGTGCGGATAAATATTAATTATTTAACAGAACTTGCGAGAAAAGAGAGTAAAAACTGTCAAAATTTGTTAATTATAATTTGCATAATGAATATTTTTCAATTTAGATAAAAACGAATTTTAAGTTTTAAATCTCAAGAGAAAAACTTTTTATATCGTTCCTTGTTCGAGCATGATTTTGGCTGTCAATGTTGAAAATGCATTTCAACGACAGCTAAATACACTAATCCAACTAATACAAATTAAAAATTATGAAACAGTACCCGTTAACTGACGTTCTTTATGACAGGAACTGCATTAACACCGAAATCTGATAAATGAGTATTTTGGCTATGATGTTCTAAAATACCAACGCATTAAGAGAAAGTAAGAATAACAAAACAAAAATATTTATAAAGATGAAATCAAGATTGAATAGACGTACACCTGTTCAAACTCGTAATCTGACCGATCAATTGTGGAAGAACAGCTGGAACAACATTCAGATATAAATCCTGCCAAAGCCCCAAATTCGAAAATGTCAAACAAACATTATTCAGATTTATTTTTTCGGTTTATTAATTTGTGAGATGATATTAGAGAAAACATTTATAACGATGATAAATAATATAAATTTGCCCATGCTTCAAATTTTGTTATGCAATATGAGGAAAATGTTATTAAAACTAGGACCAAAATTTTTTTTATATAAATTTTTAAAGTGTGAGTGGGTAGATATTATACAGTCTCAATATATAAAAAAAGTTTTTGATTAAACTATCAACTTTACATCTTAAATGTATATTTTGTTTTTTTGTAAACACAATTATACAGAGTGAGTTTTGTTTTTGATGATCAGTATGGGGATCTCGGGAACTAGCGGAGACAGAGCAATGCTTAAATTGGGAAAGATGTGCAGTTTTACTGGCCCATTTTAATGTCACTTTCGGATTTTTGTAAAAAGTCATGGCTTAGTAGATATTTTGAAAAAAACGAATTTCTGTCGATTTAGTCAAATCCCTCTAGCTCCTTTGCTTTTGATTTTATAAAAAAAAGTGTACATGTCAAAATTAAAGGGAATTGTACCCCGAATATGATTCTCATGTCCTTGTTTGCGTGACAGCTCTCGTTTTCGAGATATGATACAAACTTATCTTTTTTAATGGAAACCATAGTTGTATATGAACTCAAAAAATCGGACATTTTTAGAGCTTTTCAACGATATAATACTCGATATACTTATTCATAAAAATAACGGAGTTATGGATGTTTTTCTCTCTTATTTTCACTTTTAACGTAGGTAGCCATGAAAAAGATTGTTTTCACTTTGACGTTTCCTCATTTGAGAGTAATTCCATTAGTAGTGCTGAACTGACAGTCGATATTGACAATTTTCCTCATAAAATGGAATATTGTAGCGAAGAAAAACTGAATATGGTGGAATGTTATATCATATGCCATAAAAATTCAGTTCGTGCAGCTGAGGAATACAGTCATAGATATTTTAATCGTCGTCAACCTGCTCTATGTAAATTTAAGAGGCTGTACGATAGTTTACGCAGATATGAATCTTTTACTAAACCACCAAAGGAACGTAATCAAATTAGCGAAGCAGCACAAATAAATGTTTTGACAATGGTAAATCAAAATCCATCTACATCAACTCGTGAGATTGCGGTAGAAGCTGGCTCATCTCAACGAGCTGTAGTTAAGGTACTGAAAGCGCACAAGTTCCACCCGTACAAAGTTTTTCAAACTTTGCATGCTGGTGACGAACATCGACGTATTTTGTTTTATAGATGGTTTAGAGACATGTGCCTTGACAATCCACAGTTTCTATTACAGGTGTTATGGTCAGATAAAACTAGATTTGCTAACAGCAGTATGTTCAATAGACACAATAAGCATATTTGGGCTAAAGAAAACCCTTTCCATGTAGAACAAAGGCGACCCCAGATTAAATTTGGTTTTAAAGTTTGGTGTGGTATCATAGGGTCTACTATTCTGGGGCCTTTTATCACTTACTGGGGAGCGCTATTGCATTTCTTGCAATACACTTTTCAAGACATGTTGCATAATTTGAATTTGAGAACTCGTTTAGAAATTGAGTGGTTCCAACATGATGGACGACCTGCTCATAACTCGTTATTAGTAAGACAACACTTAGATAATATCTATCCAAACTCTTGGATAGGAAGAAATGGCCCATGCGAATGGCTAACCCGGTCTCCCGATGTGGCAGTTATAGAGTTCTATTTATGGGGTGCGCTAAAAAACAAAGTATACAAAAGAAAGTATGAGACAGTTGGTAACTTAAGGGAGGCGGTATTGCAAGCAATTGAAGAAATTGATAGGCGGTCTTACAGGAAAGCGGTAATGTCAATCTTAAAAAGATGCAATTTTTTTCTAAATAACAATGGTGGACTTTTCGAAAATAAATTGTAACCATTATTATGTACTTTAATTTCTTAAGTTTTTAGTAAGTACCTACTTATTTAGTTTTTTCGTTATATCTGATATACCTAATAAAAAAATCGTTCAATGTTTTTTTGAACAGTTATTAATAAATCAATCTATTTCATGGCTAACTACGTTAAAAGTGAAAATAAGAGAGAAAAGCATCCATAACACCGTTATTTTTATGAATAACTATATGGAGTATTATATCGTTGGAAAGCTCTAAAAATGTCCCATTTTTGAGGTAATAGCCAACTATGGTTTCCATTCAAAAAAAGATAAGTTTGTGCCGTATCTCGAAAACGAGAGCAGTCACGCAAACGAGGACATGACAATCATATTCGGGATACAATTCCCTTCAATTTTGATATTTACACTTTTTTTATAAAATCAAAAACAAAGGAGCTAGAGGGATTTGACTAAATCCACAGAATTTCGTTTTTTCAAAATATCTAATGAGCCATGACTTTTTACAAAAATCCGAAAATGTCCTTAAATTGGGCCAGTAAAACAGCAAATCTTTCCCAATTTAACCATTGCTCTATCCCCGCTAGTTTCCGAGATCCCAATACTGATCATCAAAAAAAAACTCACCCTGTATATATATACAACTTGAAGAGTCCGTGACTTATTGAATACATTTCTTTTTGGATTAAGCATTTACTCATCCTATTCTTTCGTTACAATTAATTCAACGTATTTACAATTTATTTTTTTAGTCCCTCTAAATAATTTGTTTTCACAAGGCCCTTAAACTAAGCGATAGTTTTCGAGATGAGCCCTTCATTTGATCTAAATCTCCAACGATTTTCTTTCGGGTTTGGAATCATGAAATAATGGCAGCGGGCTGAATCTGTGTGCTACCATGCTCAGTAGAACAGCACAGTATTTTTAGACCAAATATCCAAATATTTAGGTAAAATCTCATGGAGATGCTTATGCCTAAGCCACATTACGCACTTTCATTCTCCTGTCGTCAATGGATTTTATTTCCAACAACATCAACACATCCATCATATTTTTCAAGCGTATCCTTGGTTTCAATGATGGTTTATGTGCAGAAAAAATATTTCGTAATCAGC
This sequence comes from Octodonta nipae, assembly GCA_034190945.1. Lineage (NCBI taxonomy): Eukaryota > Metazoa > Arthropoda > Insecta > Coleoptera > Chrysomelidae > Octodonta > Octodonta nipae. The sequence goes on along the minus strand of CM067216.1, from coordinate 35,549,181 downwards.
ACGTTGGGTGTACTGCTGTCGATAGCTGTCAACTCACAAACTAAATGATTGCTCAATTGACAGTGCCCTATTCATAGATGGCATTGTGACAATTAAATGTATTGTACGGGACTCATTGACATATCAAACTGCTCCAGAACTGTAACTGTCGTTATTATTGTATTGACATGCCTAGAAGACATAAGCGAAACAATTTTAGTCCACTTAATAAATTTGGTAATGATAAATAGGACAGGAATGTTGTTATGTGAAATTACTGGAAGAATGGAGAGAAACACACACACCAAAATTTAGCAAGAGCAATAAGGTTAGAGTGATGGGACCTCATCTCCTTCCGTATCTGTGAAGGCTACGTAATGCTGTTTTCCAAAATGTACAAGACCATTTTCCTACTTTTGCCATCCAGACTATCCGATCTGTCATCCATTGAACATATGTGAGTTATTAACTCTGGGCAACCCTTTAAGTCCCCTTCTATCTGAAATATTCATGAATTATTTAGAAACACACTAATTTTCAAACACGATTTCAGTAACAAAATCCTGTTACTACACAACTACTTAAACCAAATACACCCCAATTGAAACAGAAACAGATAACACACTAAATTACTTAGACCTAACAGTTAAAAGGCAACAACCAAACATACATTCTCCATATATGATAGACCATCACACTATAACCTTACCATCCACAATAGTTCACCCCATCATATACAACATAAATTTGCTGCATATCACTGTATGTTACACAGACTCGTGACAATACCATATAACAAAACCGACTTTGATACTTTGATACTTTGAACTTGAAAGAATCAAACTCATGGCCATCAACAATGGTTAGACCACTCAACTTATTGGCAACTTATTAAATAGAAAATTGATATTAAAAAAGTCTGTCCCACTGACCCCAATCCCATACCTAAATTATACCATACTGTCACATTCTCCCAATTTTACAGAACAGGAACATGTATACAGCCTTCACAAAAAACAACAATTTATCTAGACATATAGAAAATAATAAACTCAAGACTGTTAAAAATTCTAACTCGGGTGTCTATAGGTTGAACTGAGGAAGTTGCCCCAATTTCTATATTGGTCACACTGGAAGATCTTTCAATCCAAGGTGGAGTGACTACACCAGAGCTTTTGAAAATCAACAACAAAATAAACCCACTTATAAAAAGAAAACCATATACTTCAAAATACATTCGAAATTTTACATTTACAAAACAAAAGTAAAAAATTATATTTTCTCGAATCTCTGGAAATCAACAAAAACAAAAATTCTCTGCATCTATTAAACGACCAAACTGATACAAAATCATCTTCTTTACATAATCTCAAGATCAATTTCTAAATAATATTATATTATATTGTTAACATTTATTGTCAACAATGTTACATAAATGTATAATTTAGCTGACCCACATTTCGCCCCGAATTAAGACATTTTAATTATTTATATATTACCTTGTCTGTAGTTTCTTGTAAGAAATATAAATTTAGCATTCATTCTATTTCCAATTTCGCATGAAGCCAGACTTGCCCAAACATATGTCAAATTTAAAGAAATAAAAAAGTGAATATTTAACCAAGTGTTTGTTGTTTATAAGTAATCTTAAACAAACTACAAACCAGAGCCCAACTATGTTTCAGAATACTGTACCATCCTCACCAAAATTATTAATTAAATTAACAGTTAACTATTACTATCTGTCGCCCAGTGGTCGAAATTCGACCAATTGTGTCAAAATCTCGGCAGGTTAAGTAACCTGAAAATTTTATGGTGACATTCTATCCTAGGACTTTAGGGAGAACAGCATTTACACGGAACTGATCCAGATTCAGAACCTCTGTGTGATAGTTTCCTCCAAAATTCTAGATGTCGGTCTTACATCTCGCTTCTACAAATAAGTAACGAAATTCAAGTTTTTTTCAGATATAATTCATAGGACTTTATTTGTTCAAATTCATAATTCTCAATTTAATATGACAACAATTTAACCCCTAATGGGCTACCCTACATATTTATTTTTTCTAACCTCCCTGTATAGCTATAATTGCATTCGATTCTCTAACATTTATTAAAATCCTCATTATAATAATTCCAACTCATTATATATTTCCACCACCCTGTGTATGCAACTGCTCATGGACCACGCATAATATTTTTTGCATTTTTGAACTACCGGGTAAACCATTCTGTATATGCTACTGCCTATGACCCACCTCTTACTCTTTTTGTTTATGAAATTTTTAATTATCTTCTGTAACTATAATTCTACTCCGACCTATATTTCAATCATTATATATATGGAACTCTTCGTGGGCTAAATGTGAACATTTGCCTCCTCGTTTGGGTAATGTGCATTCAAAAACATTTACAATTTTAAATAAGGGAAATGTACATTGAATTCACAATGACCATGTCGTTTTGGTAAATGTGAGCATACAAATTAAGCAAGTGCTAGTTATGTGGTGCGCATGCGCACCACATAACGCGAACTACCGTTATTCTAGGCATGAATTCGCCAATTGCGAACAAAAGTTTATATCAAATTATAGGAATGCAGTCCCTTACTGGTGGACAAGGTTTTAAAAGATGCACCTGTAAAGCAACATGTTCCTCAAAAAATGCAGTTGTAAAAATGCTTGAATGTTATGTAATTCCAAGTGCCACAATAACAATTCTTGCTCAAATGAATAAAACTTTTTTCATTCTGAAATTTCTATATGTTCCCTTATAACATTTAACTGTTATAATAAAAAAAGTATGTAATTATTATTATTTGTTTGATTCCCATCGTATTGGTCCTGAAAAATAATTTGGTCAAGTGCGAGTTGGACTCGTATACTCTCTCTCGTATACTAGGTTCCGTACCACCTTCAAAATTCTAATATTACAGTTTCAGACAAGCAGGGAATGAGTGCATTTTCTTATATTTACCCTTATATACATATGTATTTAATTTTCTAATTTGGCCTCCAAAAACTAACATTAGAGTTTATTTCACTAATAAACTTTCAGAGAAGTCTCGGTTTTGAGGCTCTGTAGATTGGAAGATAAAGGGCAAAATAGGTCAAGTTTTAAATTATAAATTATTAAATCTGTTATTCAAATTATTAAAAAATACAAATAAAATATATTTTTCAAAATTTAAATAGTGTAGTTTCTAAAGTGGGAATTAAGTCGATGTTTAATATTTTTGTTAATATCTTTTAAACAAATGATTTAAAAATATGATATATTTGTAATTCAGATAATGAGCGTTTTATCTGATATATTACATGATGCTTTTGAAAATTGAATCTTTATTTTCCATTTAATTGTATAATTTGTCGCTAAAATTACTATGGGGGTTTTCTAATAATTTATTTTCCGTTTAATTCTATTATTTGTGATTTTTTCATATTTTTTCAATAAACAAATTACATGACCCGTTAGAAACAATTATAATTTCTATAATTTGCCCCCCAAAATGAATATTAGGGGTTTCTCCTTATTTTTCCAGTAAAGTTCAGGTGAGGGGCTATACTTCAATTTTTTTTTAAATCAGCTTATGTTTTCGGAGATAAGGAGGGAGGGGAATGGGAATTTTCATTTAATTTTATAATCTGCCCCCCAAAATAAATATTAGGGGTTTCTCCTTATTTTTCCAGTAAAGTTCAGGTGAGGGGCTATACCTCCATTTTTTTTTCAAAATTTTTCAGCTAATGGTTTCGGTGATAGGGGAGGAGATTGGTAAAATTTCTTATATTTTTGTTAATATCTTTTAATTCATTTATTTTAAAAATATGAAAAAAATATATTTGGTTTCGTCATAATGAGCCCTTTCATTCGATATATAACATGATGGGTAAGAAACAATTTTAGTTTTATATTTTTCATTTAATTTTATAATTTGCCCCCCAAAATAAATATTAGGGGTTTCTCCTTATTTTTCCAGTAAAGTTCAGGTGAGGGGCTATACCTCCGTTTTTTTTCTAAATTTTTCAGTTAATGGTTTCGGAGATAAGGGGGGGAAGGGTAATTTTTTTATATTTTTGTTAATATCTTTTAATTAATTTATGTTAAAAATATGAAAAAAATATATTTGTTTTCGTCGTAATGAGCCCTTTCATTTGATATATAACATGATGGGTTAGAAACAATTTTAATTTTATATTTTCCATTTAATTCTGTAATTTGCCCCCCAAAATTAAAAGTAGAGGTTTCTCCTTATTTTTCCAGTAAACTTCAGGTCAGAACCTATAAATCTATTTTTTTTTCAAAACTTTACGTTTTATAGTTTCGGAGATAAGGGGGGGGGAATGGGTAAATTTTGGTATATTTTCGTTAATATCTTTTTAAATATATTTTTTTTAATATGAAAAAAATATATTTGTGTTCCTCAGAATGAGACCTTTCATTTCATATATTACATGATGCGTTTGAAATTTTTTTTATTTTTAAATTTTTATTTAATTCTATAATTTGCCCCCCAAAATTAATATTAATGGTTTCTCCTTATTTTTCCTGTAAAGTTCGGACAACGTTTTATATTTCCTATTTTTTCAAAATTTTAGGCTCAGTAGTTTCGGAGATCAGGGGGGGCGGTCGATTTTTTTTAGTTTTTCCCCCCAGAAGTACCCCTAAAATCAAAATTTTTTCTTTTACGATATGTACTCCTGATCGGGTCACCAAACTATAGATTGATACCAAATTTCAACCTCTTCCGTCCAGTAGTTTAGGAGAAAATGCCTGTGATGTGACACAGCCAGAAATCTGGAGTGATATTATAAGGGTATCCGTATATTGTATATACGGAACCCTAAAAAGGACGAAAATTGTATTTATGAATATTGGGATCATAACCTACGACATATATAATAAGCAAAGAAAGGTATGTTTTGTTTGTCATTTACATTTTTTAATTAAAATAATTCTCGTTGTTAAAGCCTTTTGTATATGTTTATTTAAATAAATATTTTTTACTGCAACATTTTTAATTTATTTGTATTCCAACTTTTCTTAAAACATGAAGGTAAGAGTACACATTTGCCGGGAAATGTACATATACATTATATTCAGTTCACATATACCTAACTTTTTGGGAAATGTACACATTTTACGGTAAAAGTGTACATTTCCCAAGAGTGTACATTTACCGTAACATATATATAGATTAGTGAAGTTTGTCTATAATTCAGGTAGGTTTGGCAAAGCACGGCAAAAAGTTCCTAATACGGACTTTTGTTCTAGAATTATAATTTAGTTATCAATGAACATTAAATAAAAATAAGGGAAAACAAATACAAAAGCATAGACGTAACAATTTTAGCTTCAACTAATGTTGGTGTAGAACTAATTTCGTCACCTTGCCAAGATCAATCATCACGTCCTCACCGTATCAGCTCTCGACTAGAAAACAAATTAGGACATTTGCGTTCAAATGTAGAATTGGTGTTCGCTTTTGCCAATTAGAACGGAACTACAGTGTACCGTGTAAAAAGCATCTATTTGTCAATGTAAAACACGATACATACGAAAATATTCAGATGTCTGGTAGTGTAAAAACACGTGCTTTTTAGCTTCGAGATGCGCGGCAGCGGCAAGAGAGTTATTAATGTCGAAATCAGAGGTACTGTGTTTGTAAATAGTCGAATTCCAGAGCAATTTATATATTTAGCAGCAGATTAATCTTTTGTCGAGCTCCTTCAGCGAAGTATTTTAATCATCCGGAGCTTCCTTGTCACGTCGCACTATATTACCAAAAAATATGTTCGATGCCATATGACAAGATCAGCTACTAACTTATAAATGCTTAGAGCGAGTGGAAATTCAGACGCCGATATTTATACGGCGTACACGTGTAATACCTGCTGTTTAGTATCATAAGGACAAGAGACTTTTCCAGAATGGATTAACATATTACTTTTGATGACTGTGAAATGTATCGTACAGCTGTTGAGGATTTTTGTGTTTTTTTTTTCATGCAGCGCAAGCTATTTAAAATACAACGTTTGTATTCATCGTGAAAAATACGTTGAACGTGAACATTATTTTAAGAATTTGTCAATTGTCTCCAAACGTTTGATGCGTAGTATATACAGGGTGTCTCAAATTGAGTTGCCTACAAAAAGTTGATAGAAATGTCGAATATTGGAAAAGTGAAATTTTCGTTATGTGAGTATGCGACTATAAACTGTCTAATTGAGGATTCAGATTGGTAATTTTGCCATAATTTCACATAATTAGACTTGAATGCTTACGCAAGTAACAATATACAGGGTGAGTTTTTTTTGATGATCAGTATGGGGATCTCGGAAACTGGCGGAAATAGAGCAATGGTTAAATTGGGAAAGATTTGCAGTTTTACTGGCAAATTTAATGACACTTTCGGATTGAATGAACAAGGCCATATTCATTCAAAACGGTGCACCACAGGAGAAGAAATCAGGTAACATACATACAAAAAAGCGAAAAAAAAATACGCGACAAAATAAATAACCTCCTCCTTTTTGGAAGTCGGTTAAAAAGCAATGAAAAATTGGTTACCAAAAATCCAGTTACTGTAAACAAGGTACAGCAGATTATTTATCTATCAAAGTATAACGACATAATTTCACTGGTCATTCTTTAATATAAACTCAAGAAATGCTATTTTTATTTCGTTCTACTGTAAAGTTTTGATGCTCTTCTCTATAGTCTCTTCAAGTCAAGAAAAGTTACTTTTATGAGGTAATGTTTATAAACAGAGGTTCGTCGCACTCTACATTAGAGCATAGTGGAAACCTCCTCATAGATTGACATTATTTTTCAAAGACGTTCAATATACTCGTGAATAAGCCTTATCCAAAATCCGTGTTGAAAACAGTAAAAGGCATTTGTCTCGAGAATATCAACATCGTCTAAACGGCGTATCGTATGACAACACGAACAAGTTGATCGATTTCAGTTCACCCGTGTAGGTATTATGTTAAAACATGCTTTATTTTTTCCAATGTGTTCGGATGAGAGCGACACGCAAATGCACTTAGGGTCAGGTCGGGGTCGTTCCCGACGATCTCCAAGAATGCACTAATGCACCAGAAACACATCTGCGACGGGCTACACGCTCTCCGATCTGCCGTGAGGCTCCGCTGTGACTTTTCGATTCGCTTGCTTGCGTTCTCTATAGTTGAGAAAAAAAATGCGAGAGTCCCCGAATTGGGGATGGGAGAAGAATTCACGTATCAATGCTGGCGGATGATGACTGACGACTTTCTAAAGGACGTCTTCTTCATGTATGGAAACGAAAACTATAGAATTTCAATACTTGCCAACACTCAATTCTGGATTTTGAAAAATATATTTAGATAGAAGATTGCAATGGTACAAAATTTGGTCATTATATCCTCATTCCATGATCCAAATAAAGCTACCAACTTGCAAATCTCACAGATTAAAAGTTGCATTGATTTGGCTATACAGTGATGGGCAAATGTGTGGAACCAAGTAAATATCTCTGGAATTATTAGAGATATCAAAATGAAATTTGGAAGGTGGATACTGCAGTACATTGCCTATTTGTTTCGAAATTTTTTTACAGTTTTGAACTTCCTGTTTTACCGCAAGTAATGTCGATTTTAAAATTTGCAATGAAACACCCTGTATAGTATTTTAGTTTCTGATGAAACATTTTATGCGAATATTAAAATATCGGGTTTGATATTGTTTACTTCAATACCTACCAGATATTAACAGAAAAGTAACTAAGGAAAGGAAAAATTCGATGGTAGCTGAAATCGGTTCAGATTTCATTTACGCCCGATATAAACAAATCGCTCGGTAAGGATTTGTATTTCTATTGGCCAATCGGTGGCATTATACCGTCACAGCCAACAGCACTGCTTGTTCCATAGTGGAATGAATACACGTGCGTTTGTTTAAATCAGGCGCAAATTAAATGTGAATCAAGTTTAGTGGTCCATGAAATTCATTGCAGTAGTTGTCAAAATAAGTAATTAGTTTTTTTTCTTTGAACGTAAAAAAATTGTATTGTTTCAATTTGATCGTAAAATGGCCGAATTAAGTGAAAGAGAAAGAATAGAAATATTAATGATGATTGGGTATGGGGAGAGGAAAAGGACGCATCAAGAAGTGTGTGCCCTTTTTGACTTTGTTCATCCGAATACACAAATATCCCATTCAGTAGTGACGAAAACTTTGCGAAGGTACGACACAAGTGGAACAGTTGACAATTTACCAAGAAGTGGACGGTTAAAAAGTGCAAGCAATGAGTCAAAATGTTGCTATATCTTTGGAAGAAAATCCTCACTTATCCACTACCGACCTCGCCAATTTGCATGGAATTAGCCGTCGTTCAGTAGGAAGGATATAAAGCGAGAAAAATATCATCCATACAAAATTCGCCTCATTCAAGAACTCTCCGAAGACGATTTCGACAGACGTTTGCAATTTTGTCAAACGATGATGGATATTTGTAACCGTGATAATAATTTTATAAGAAATGTGGTGTTTTCAGGCGAGGCTACATTTTGTTTAAATGGTACGGTTAATCGAATAACTGCCGCTACTGGTCGCAAAGTAATCCAAGAGCCTCTTACACAACATCCCCAAAAATTGAAAGTTTGGGCCGGCATTTATAACAACAGAATCGTGGGACCCTTCTTCCTACAAGAAACTTTAAACGGAGATAGGTATTTACAGCTCTTGGAGACACAAGTTATTCCGGCATTGGAGGTAAATGGACAATTACCAAATAATATCTGGTTTCAGCCGGATGGAGCACCACCCCATTACGCTCGCATTGTTCGAGATCATTTAGATAGAACATTTCATCACAGATGGATTGGAAGAAGTCCCGACCTTAATCCACTAGACTATTTTCTGTGGGGTTACTTAAAGTCTAAGGTTTATATTGATAGACCAAATAATTTGCAAGAATTAGGTGCAAGAATAACGCAAGACATCCAGAGAATTACACCACAAGTAATAGTTAATGTTACTAGAGAATTTAAAATCCGAGTTGCTTATTGTCAAGAAGTAAACGGTGCTCAGTTTGAACATCTAATACATTAAGTTTAGTTAAGTTAAGTTTCAATGTTTTAAAAATCACTTTAATTTAGTTAATAATGATTATGTATTTCTTTAATGGATATTAGATTTTTCCTTTCCTTAATTACTTTTCTGTTAATATCTCGGTAGGTATTGAAGTAAACAATATCAAACCCGATATTTTTGTATTCGCAATAAAATGTTTCATCAGAAACTAAAATACTATACAGGGTGTCTCATTTAAAATTTTAAAATCGACATTACTTCCGGTAAAAAAGGAAGTTCAAAATTGTAAAAAAATGGAAACAAATAGGCAATCTACTGCAGTATCCACCTTCCAAATTTCCTTTTGATATCTCTAATAATTCCAGAGATATTTGCTTGGTTCCACACATTTGCCCATTACTGTATATACAAAACAATACAGTAATAAATCGAAAAATAAACCTAGAAGTAAATGGACGACCAAAGGAATTATAACATCGTGACAAAGAAAAGAGCTATTGTACAGTATATGGAAGTCTGAGCAAATTAATGAACAAGTATAACGGAATACAGTTTGTTAAAATACTTGTTAAGTGATATATGAGGCTAAATTAATTCACGATAAGGAGCAAGTTGAAATGTGTCATGATAAGAATAAAAATAACTAATAAAACAGTAATTGTCAACTCTCTAAATGAATTCTTTGCTAAAAGTAGAATGTAGTTATGTGAAAAAATACAGCAACCATCTAACTGTAAATTAAGACTACCAACAAGAAATCCTAAATCTATATTTCTTTATCCTACCACAAATAATGAAATAAATAACATTATACACAAACTAAAATTTAAAAATGGGGTTGTCGACAATATTAATGCCAAAACTATTAAAATATAAGCAGAGTATTTAATTGAACCAATTGTACATATTATTAATTTGAGTATTAATTTATCTATCTGGCCAGACCTTCCATCTAACTATAGACCCATCTCCATGATATCAAATTTGGGATATTTTTTTAAAAAAATCTTAACAACCGACTGATTGGATTTATAAACAAATGTAAAATCATTGGAAATAACCAATTTGGCTTCATAAAAAATAAGGGAACAAAAGATGCTTTAAATTTGATAACCAATTTGGGAATAGAAAACCTAGATAAGAGCCAGCCAATAGCAATTACGTTTCTTGATTTAGCAAGGGCTTTCGATACAGTCAACCATAAAATTTTACTTGATATATTGGAGAGATGGTGTTAGAGGGGGAGCTAATAAACTTTTAACGAGTTACTTAGAAAATAGGCAACACAGAGTTACGATAGATGAAGATTATAATAATTTTTTGACAGTCAAAAAAAATATTTTATTTTATACATTAATGACATCTTGGTGAATATGCCTTTCAATATAATATCGTATACAGATGATACTGCCGTTATCTCAATGGAGAAATCTTGGGAAGCAGTTCAAATGAAAATGAACGAGTATCTTGATCACATTGCTGACAAACTGTCCTTAAATACGAAGAAAACCGTATGTATGACCTTTGGGAATTATTCTGATAGTGTCCCTGATATATTTAATATACAAATAAAAGGTATTACTATTACTAGAGTACAAAATTGTAAATATTTAGCGATTATTTTCGATCAGAATTTAAAATGGGATACGTTATTAACAAAACCAAATATCTTGTTTTCATTTTTGCCAAGTTATCTAGAGTAATGAACTGTGAAACTCTTAGAATGATATATTACGCCCTATTTAATAGCATATTTAATTATGGAATAATAGCCTGGGAAGGGGCCTACACGAACTTTAGAATATTGTTAGAAAACAACCGAAACAGAATTTTAAAATAATAAATAATAACAAACTTGTACTTATGGCTCATCCACTAAATATGAAACAGCTCTTTTACTTTGAATCACTTATGTACCATTATAATAATCTAAAGGATAAATTTAAAACATCGACAAGTATAACCAGAAATAAAAACTTACAAATGCCTATTATCAAGAAAACAATAAGTAATAAAAGTAGCTTCATTGTAGCTAGTAGACTTTTTAATAGTATGTCAAATGAGTTAAAAATCTTGAATAGCACTCACAAAAAAAGAAAAATAAAAGAATGGATTTATAATAACAAGTAAGGATACATTTGTGAAAGAAATTGAGTGAATACACTAAATTTGACTTTTTTGATTTTGTTATTATTGTATTGTTGTATGATTCTTAAAAATTTGTTTTATGTTTCTTAAATATTTTTACAATAAAACATGATTGTTGTGCAGAGTAAAGGGGAACAATTAAGTTTTGTATTAATTAGTATTGTATAAAAATTTAAAAAATTGGCAATACTTAAACATAATTTAGTCTATAGTGTTCTAGTATAGTTTTTTATATGTCTATATTTTTATGTTAGTATGTATGTTTAGTTTTAGGTAATTCTGTCCAGGTCCTAGGCACAGGTTTCATTACATCTGTATGATTTGCAATGAAACTGTGTTTGTTGTAAATTTTGAACTGGAATAAAGAATAAAGAAAAAGAATTACCAAATTTTAATTATTTTATCTGTTATTCAATTCATTTTTCTCATCAGACAAACAGTTTCATCGGTCAAGATATATTCTCTTAAAATGTATTTTGATAAAGCAAATAGTCCAGCATGTATTGTTTTTTATGTTTTGCTATCTTAAATAATTCTATTTAATTGTAGAATCGCTCTTTGTAATAATTCTTCAACTATACAATTCGAAGTAAACGAGGTTAATGTGACAATGTGAAGCTATTAACGTATTTCATCTTCAACGATCGTTGGACGTTGGATTTACAAAAAAAATCCCCGTATAAAATCGGCAAAGCACACACATTTCTTACAGCTTGCCTGTGTGTGGCAAGCGGGTTTTAACTTTTGCGACATTATAGGCGTGCATCATACCGTTTCGTACTATCGTCGAGGTTTTCTCATCGATGAAAAAAGCGCACAATTTACCTCGTTCACGTTAAGAATAACACATTCTTCTCCGAGCTGTATCTGATAAGGTGGTTCGGCAGAAGAAGGCCTTTAATTACATTTACAATTAGCTACCAACATTCACCCACTAATTAATACGACAAAGAGGCAAGGCGGTGACTCCGGTGGAGAGCGGTTTCGATGTGGCCCTACGAAGACGAGCAATCGACGACGGGAAAGTGGATTTCGTCGCCATGGGGTCGATCCACGAGACTAACTTCCTGAGGATGACATCCAGAAGAAGAGAAGCTAGCAGGGTTCTTAACCAACGAAATAAGGATCGGATTTTCAATTCATCCAAATGTGTTTTTATGTTTTTTAATCGATTTCAAGAACGGCGAAACTCATTTGGATAATGTAAAATAGGGATGTAACGAATATTGGCATTCGCATTAGCGAATATTCGCGTGTTTTTTAATATTCACATTCGCATTCTTATTCGCGGTTATTCATGCGATTTTTTTGCGAATATGTTTGACAATGAAAAGCGTAAATATTATGATGTTACTCATTAGGAACATTGGACAATGTATAACTTCCTTGTGAGTTCAAAAGTATTAACTTGTAATTGCAATGAAAAATAACAGTTGTATGATGACATAAATGTCAACTACATATATACATTTCTTCTGGAATCCTGACATGTATATGTAATCAGGGAACAATTTAATTGCTAAATAAAATTAAGCAAGTAATGTCAGTTTCATAACATCTTATAGGGTTTTATGGCAAAATGAATTTCGAGATTTGCAAGTTTCAGGGAAAACGAGCTCACAGAGACTCAAACTCAGGAGTCATACTGCATATAACGCCGTTTCCTTGTGATTTCTAGAACAAAGAATTCTTAGGTTAATGAAAACCTGTCAATGAAATTATGATATAATCTGGAGATTCAATCAGTTGAAGGGTGCGCAACTGATAAAGGTTCTCCACAACTGATGGTGTCAGAGTGCTGACTTCATTTTGTAAATCAGTTTTAAAAACAAAATTGCAGACATATCTAAACTTTGACAAACTTTAAAATATGCTGGTACTTTCTTGGGGTACACTTCTAGTTTTAAAAATAAGTGTAAAGCTTAAATATTTGTAGATACAACAGACATCATTATATAGTTAGTGAACTTGCCCCTTTGTCTAAAAAAACGGTTTATCGTATTTCACGTTTCTTTTTTTTTCATTGGTAGGAAAATATACAAGCTATCGTGTTTGTGGAACGAGCTCTGTGCGGTTCGGGCCGTGAGTTGCGTCAAAGTGACAGGCACACGCTGAAACTGGGGACGAAAACAAACCACTAAGCGATCGGACAATATAAGATCGCTACAAAAGCCCTAATTTAATTTCCAGTAAGTACACAATGAATGCTTTGTATGTGTTTATATGGGACACAGCCTATAAAACCCCATTAGTTAGATAGATTGAAACAAAAGCACCATAACCGTCGTACTTGCGTTCTTACACTCCTTGGGTACCTGCCTATTCTGCGCCCGCCTGGCAATTGTGATAGGTGAAATTTCTTAACAAAATTATAAGATATGCTTTTTTATTATATCGCCTAGCAAAAAATTATGGCAGAACTCAACATGAATCATTATCTAATTTAAAGTATTGATGCAAATTTTATCGTCAATTCAAATTAGTAGCGATAGCCAACGAAGCGAAATTTGTGTTTAGGTCTAGTTAATTTTGCAAAATAAGGGAAATTAGCTGTCAGGATGTTAAAACATACCTCGTCATAAGTCCGTTATTTTTTGACCAATTCTCTGCATTGAATCTCATTTTACTCAGAAATATACAAACTTGCAGAATCTTACTTTTAAACCTATACAAAGGTTAGACTCGTTCGACACTTTGTTTTTGAAACTGTTTTTTTTTAATATGTAAATAAGTCCATAAATAAGATAAGTTATAACATGACAATAAAATTCCTTTTTTTTGGCAATCCATATAATTTTAGTTTTTATTTGACTCCATAAATTTTATTATATAATTTTTTTGTTTATAATAACTTCTCTCATAAATCAAAAAAATGTTTTTTGGTTCACTCCAATATGATGACAGCTTAACTGTTGAAAGAGAGTTGAGTGTAAGGGTTGTGTTAGTATACTCATACATCTGTGAAACAACAAAGATTCCACAGCTATTTCAATTTAAATATTAAAAATAGAGGAGTGACTTTCTATAATGATTCCGAAGCTCAATTTAGGTTATAATTTTTGATTAAACCAAAATAATTTTGATCTGATATTCGCATTCGCATTCGTATTCGCGAGTATTGAAAGAGAAAATTCGCATTCGCATTCGCGAATACCGAAAATCGGACATTCGTTCCATCCCCAGTTTAAACCATGTTCTGGGTATTCATGATGAATACACGGCATTCTCCAATGTTTAAATGCGAGTGTCTTTTATGAGGCTTTCGCTTCAAACAATCGAATCAATTTCATCAATAATTACTACTTACACTTCAAAAGTCAAACCCATGAAATCATACAATCATTTCAGTAAGCAATAAAAAATTAAGTATTCAATAATTTGCCAGTTGAATCTCATATCCGATGAATTGTGAGCGACCAAAAATTCATATCCGATGTATTGGAAGTGCGGCAAAAAATTAACAAAAATTGTTTGAAAAACTAGCATACGAACTGATAACCTCCTCCTTTTTGAAGGTCGGTTAATTTTTAAATTTGCCGCCATTTATATATTTTTAGTAGAATATCTTGTTATTTGACAGATGACAAGTAGGAATATTCCGATTATTAAAAATGGAGAGATATACGACTGAGCAACGCGTGTTTGTTATTAAAAATTATTTTAAATTTGGTGAAAGTTGTGCAGAAGTTGGAAGAAAATTTCGTACAGAATATGGAAGAGAATATCAATTCGTCATCGTGCACAGCAATTAAACATTCCAAAAACCATTTTATTCAGAATTTTGCACAAAGATCTTGAGGCTTACAAGATTCAAATAACGCAAGAAATAAAGCCAACAGACTTTAGTTTACAGCGTCAATTCGTTAATTGAGCCATACAACAGAAACTTGAAAATGTGATTTTTTTTTTCTCAACAAAATCATCTTCAGCGATGAAGCACAATTTTGAATTGTGTGGATTTGTTAACAGGCGAAATTGTCGAATCTTTGGTGAAACAAATCCACGAGAAACAATGGAAAGACCGATGCATCCACAAAAAGTAACTGTTTGGTGTGGTTTTTGTGCTGGTGGAGTGATTGGTCCATTCTTGAAGATGACAATGGAAATGCTGTTGCTGTGTATGGTGTTCGATATCGAACGATGCTTACTAACTTTTTGTGGGATGAATTGAAGCATATTGATGTGCAGTAGGTATATGTGGTTCCAACAGGACGGTACAACATGTCATTCAGCAGCAGAAATAATCAATCTTTTGAAACAGAAATTTGGTTACCGAATAGCTGTTCGAAGACGAAACATTAAATGGCCCCTTAACTCTTGCGATCTAACACCTCTACATTTTTTCCTATTGAGCTATTTGAAAGAAAATGTCTATGCCAACGATCCACAAACAATTGATGACCTAAATGAGAACATTATTGACTGTTTTCAAGTAATTGAACCGCAGTTATGCCAGAAAGTTATCGAAAATTTTGCCACAAGATTAGAAGCTTGTCGTACAGCAGCAGGTGGTCACTTAGAAGATATTGTTTTCCATTACTAAAACGAAACAATTATACGAGTACTATCATTTGAAATAAAAGATTTGATCATTCTCAAATAATTTGTGTATTTTATTAAAAATTTAAAAACTAACCTCAAATTGGAACACCTATAAACTGGTTCTTGTTTCTTAAACATAAAACTAACTTGTATGGGAATTTCAAGATGAAGGTAGTGCGGTGTCGCAAACTCAGTTAATAAGTTTTTTGCCTCAAAAAACCAGCGAATATTAAACGTATGAACCTATCATTATCTGGATCTTGGATGTCTTTAATTGAAAATTAATATCAATTAGTCAGTGTTGAAATAGATTCTTAATTCATCTGCATATACATTGTGTGAATTTAAGGTGGAATCATATGGAAAACATTTTTGGTGTAAATTTTCAAACAAGTACTTTTTCATACAAGATTTTCATGGTCTGAAATCTAATATGAAATCATCACATGTTAATTATAACTGAAATTGCATCCATTAAAGAATTTTTGCTCATCTACTTTCCTCATAAGACATGAGAGATCAAAATGGTGCCATCTGTTAAATTCGATTATTCAGTATTGCTTCTCCTCAGATGGGTTTATCAGATTCATTTCTTAATTATTCTTCCAAGTAGTTATACAGATCAGATTCTGTATCAAAGCGCCACTTATCTTACTGTCTTGCATAACAGCATGTCGGGTAACGTCACAACATTGAGATCGGTGGAGACTAACGACAATATGGCGGATATGAGTCTGACGTCACAACATGACAATTATTTGTACTAACAACAACATGGCAGGTGTAAGGCATGACACCACATCATTCAAAAATCTTCGATTAGAAGATGTGATGAGGACAGGGAGAGGGTTGCCTGACAAGGGTGGTTTTTGGCGGAGCTAATGGGGGTTACGGGGGTAGCGGATGACTATGACGTTTTCAATGGTTGAAATAATGTGCTACTAAACTTATCTTAGAAAAGTTCTAATAGTAATTAATGTCAAATTTACTAGTAATTATCTCAATTAAATTCAATGACTGAAAAAAAATGTACGTAAAAAGACACTTTTAGCTAACTTTGGATAATGTGTGCATTTGACACTTAATTAAAAGTTATGTTTACATATAATTTTCCATATAAAATGTTTAAAACATATTTAAATAATAGTTTTGCTTTGAGACTGAAAAATTCCAGTACTAAATGTTTGGAAGTAATAGAAAGAAATTAGAATAATTATTCAGACCTTTCAGTTAATATTTCAACTCGCAGGAAGAAAATGGCAGAAACTAACCCAAAAGTTATTATCAAAATGAAGTACTACTACAATACAAATAATTACAATACATAATAGATATTAATAAACCTTAAACTATAATATATTAATAAAATATCATTAATTTCAGTTGAACACACTTACCTAGTAACCAATGACGATTTCTGTTTTATATTAAGAAATGCGAAGCACCTATTCATAATTAATATTATATACACCTATTTTTTCACTGACCTGAAATTGAAATCTTGAAATACACGGACAACTTTTCTGAACGAATTGAAAACTTTTAACCTAAAAGATAAAAAAGTAATGTAATGTCCAAACTCAAATCAAATTCACTACTCTTACGATCTGAGCATAATTTCAAGATTTTTGTAATCTTAGTCAAATTATATGAAACTTATCCGGTAAAAATAAAAAGATATATAAATTAAAAGTATAAGGTTAAAATTAATGAAACATTATAAGAACTAAATGATTTTTTGCAACATAATTCTGTTTTTCGTACCTAGGAGCGCCATTATAAATTCTAAAGACAACTCTTTCAAATTCTTCTAATTTGAAAGCTGTTTAACTATAATACATGATCTTTAGAATTTTTTGTGCTACCTGTATATCTAAAAACAACAAATTTTCTAATGTCAATTTAAATGTCATAAATCAAATTTACATTTTGCAATTTACATCAATAAATATAAAGCCATTGACAACGAAGTCAGAATAGACTTTGAAACATTTGGTTTTCCATCAATATACGTCGTTTTATTTCGATTGTGGTGTTATTGCCCCAAAAAACATAAAAATAATCTATAATATGCCACAAACAACGTTTAGAACACAATAATTCTTTGGGAATAACATCACATAAAGTTGAAAGTCCGTATATTTCAAACGTCCAAACGTTAGAAGGTCAAAATCAGACCCGTTTTCAATGGTATTAACACAAAATGAACTAGAAATTAAAAGGATTCGCAATGACAAATATTGTAATCACAATTTGACATTATTATTTGTTATCCCAAAGAAGTCAGAAAAAAATAAAAACCAGAGATGACACAATTATCATTCAGAAATCAACATAATTCTGATTTTGTCAAACAACATTTAACACGCATTGAAAGGTATAAACCTGCGAGAGCCCCATAAACCTGCGATTATGAAATACAAATTTCCGTAGGTCCTTGCATGACTATGATCTTAAAGCAATCAGGAGGCACTGTTACAATTACATGTTTTGCATTGGAATTATTCGCGCATATAATGATTTTTTATTTTATTTAATGAATGTACCCATATTACAACTGAATTGTAGCTTTCTGTACTAAAGCTCGCCAACAGTAACTAAGCAAAAAAAATGGTACAGCGACAGGGGGGAAAATGCTACTAAACTGTTGTCTTTGTCTTTGCCTAATTATAAATAGAGTAGTGGTCGAAATTCGACCCTAATACATTAAAGTTATGGGTAGAACATTATTGACGTTATTTTGTCTCTATAAGATCTAGAGTTGAGACGAAATTAGAAAAATAGGCCAGGCCTTTGCTATTCCTAATCATCCTATCCTAATCATTTGGATTACATTTATAGAAATAATTCACGAAATTTTTTTTATGTATATAATTGTAGGATTATTTTAACCTAAAAATGTCTATGCAACATGTTCGATCTAATTATAGGCGGATTTTTTTTTGTAACCTAAAAGTTTCCGTTTCCGATTTGAAAAATAGAGATGACAAACAACTCAATGAAAACTCTATATTTAATGACATTTCCATTATCCGCTGATTAATGATTTATTGCACAACACCTTCGGAATATTGTGGAAACTATATGATATTAAACAGAATTATAATCACAACAAAAAAATACAAACATTATTTTCTACGAAAGTTAGTACTACTTGTCCGAAAAATCAATACTGATCTATAATTTACAAAACTAAATATTTTCCTATTGAACTATAGGCAACTCCAAAGATAGTAAAAGATGGTCATCACTTAGTCTGAAAGAGCGTTACCCAGCCACTGCCGTGTTTATCATTTGAAAACCAACCTAGCATATATAATTACGCAATGGTTCCTGTTGTCGTGTAGAGCGTTTTGGATTTTAAATTTTTTGAACATTTAGGGTGTACATTTTAAAATCAGCAGTGTACGATTTCAAAATATATATGTAAAAAAATATATTTTACTCTAGACTAAATAATAACTTAACCTAATATATTCTAACAAATCTTTAAAATATTTTTAACAGACAGAACTTTGCAGCAATGGGACCATGTAATGTAAAATTAATTAACCATAAGATACCCACATTGTCAGAAAACATTAATTTTCAGTATGATTTTCAATATAAAAAATTTACTTACCAATGTAGTACCTAACCCATGACGATTTCTCTTTTATGTAGAAAATATAAAGAAATAGGAATCACATACTGATAATTAATAGTAGTTAAATCACCTATTTTTGAGTATTTTTTTCTGTGAATTGAAATTGAAACCTTGAAAATACTTTGAAATCCTGTCCTACTGAATCGCTACAAAAGTAATGAAATGTCAAAATTTATAGCAAATTTCCGGCAGATGGCTGAACATTCAGTGTTGTCAGATCTACCTATTTGTCCTGAATTTGTGCATAATTTCACAATTTTCTGTAATCATAGTTAAACTTATATGAAAGTTACCCGACAAAAATAAAAGGACTCTAAATTAAAAGTATAAGGTTAAACTAACGAAGATATCAGAAATAAATTAATGAGGTGCAACATAATTCTGATTTTAGTTGACAAACCACATTTAAAATGCAATAAAAGTTGCAAACTGCAAACTTGCGAGCGCCCAATAAACGGCGATTATTATGTATTATAATTTTTCGTTGGTCCTATTTCAATAGCACGACTATGTAGGCTAACTTTAGCGAAGGGCCAAAGCTTTTAGTTTTACATTTAATTTAGTTTGTCTTTCACATTGGAGTCAACCTATCTTATAATTTTATCTCCAAGCAATCTGGCGGCACTGTTTGGCATTGACAGTAATAATGATTTTTTTATTATTTTATTATTGAACCAATATTATAAATAAATTTTAGCATTCTGAACTGAAGGTCGTCAGTAGCTCCTAAACAAAACAAAAATTAAACAAATCGGTTGAGTGACAGAGGAGAAAATGGTACCTAACCGTATTGTCTTTGCCTATTTATATATAGATGATGGGATTACATCTACACTATTCCAAGTAGAAACTATCCCCCGAGTCTGAGAAAAGCAAAAAATCGAACACGCTCTAATTCACTACGATAATTTATTAAAAAATACAGTTTAACAAGCAGATTCTCGAATCATAAAGAATAATACCGAGGTCAGGAGATGAAAATAAGACTGATCGTCAATCGAATACATCCAGATATAGAGAGACATCATCAAATCGCAGTTGCAGTCGATTCACCAGATCGACATTAATTCAGTAAATGAAAGGCACATATTAAAAGTGAAGGAATCGAAAAGACCCAATTCGGAAAAGGAGTCGGAGGATTGCGCGCAAGCGGGAGCAAGAAGAAACGAAACGAACGCAGACAGTAGTCGGTTGCAGATTAAGATCGCATCTCTCTCGTGGGATATTTAAAACATAAATTCAGCGGCCTCTTTCAGGTCTTTGATTTGTATGCAATTAGTAGCTCGAGATATACGGGCGGCCTACGTCCGCAGACGGTATAAGTATTAACATATCGAAAATTGTACTGTAAGGAAGGACATTGTTGTCTGGTTTCAAAGAGAAAGGAAAACTACACTAAATAACAAACTAAATAGTTCAGAAATTTAAACGTTTTACACTACACGTGTTTCGCCATATTATGACTACGCCAGGTGTACAATGTATTGCAATATAGTCCGTGGGTACAATTTAAAATTATAAAACTAATATTCACTTTCACTTTTCTAGAACTTTATTTACCTCAAATTATACAGAACAGCTGATTCACAATAACATTATAATATACGCTCGTCCTCGCTGTCTAACTCACCCGTGATGGTAGACTGCTTCCTTTTTAAAACCAGCATCGAAAATTCTCGCAAAATCAATCATCAATCCTACAGCTGCAGAGCCATTTCGAGAAATTTTTTTATCGTAGAAGCGATCAGTGTCGTACTGAAATGAAACAGGGTCGGCTTTGGTAAATTTCGTAACACTGCCCCCCTTTAACATACTCTCCATGGTAGGGAGCGAGTCGATCTAAATGGACCACCTTCAACTTAGCCTTGGGGTTTCGACGGATCCGGTAGACGACGTCATTAAGCCTCTTGACCACCTCGTATGGACCATCCCAGGCGAGTGTAAGCTTTGGGGATTTACCCTTGCTCCGTTGGGGGTTGTACAGCCAGACTTTGTCCCTCTCCTGGAACCCGACTGAATTGGCCTTGACGTCGTATCGCGTCTTCATCCGGTCACTGGTGGCCAACATCTGCGTTCGGGCTAATTCGTGTATTGAAAGCATGTTATGTCTGAGCTGGTCGGCATAATCGTTGATGTCTTGGGAAGGTTCTTCGGGGGAGCCAAATGCCAAATCGCAGGGTAATCGCAGCTGCTTTCCGAATAGGACCCTGGCTGGGGTCAGGCCTGTACTATTATGTACGGCAGAGCGATATGCCAACAGGAATAGGGGAATATGCTCATCCCAATCACGCTGGTTATTGCTGAGGACCTTGGATAGGTCCTGTTGAATCTTTCCACCATTCCGTCTGACTGTGGGTGTAATGTTGATCTCCAACATCGTGCAGACCTTTTGGAATACATTTGATTCGAAGTTACGCCACTGGTCTGAATGTAGTTCCATCGGGACGCCAAACTTGCTGAATAGTTGTTCTACTAGCACCGTCGCTACCGTGGTTGCCTCTTGGTTGGGTATCGCATATGCCTCAGGCCATTTGCTGAAGTAATCCATTGCTACCAGAATGTATTTGTTCCCCCTCTCAGTCTTCGAAGTAATTCACCCAGTAGTACCGCTGGCGAACTTTGTCTAGGGTTTTATTCATGCCCAGGTGGCCTTCGGTAATCCCATGATGTACTTCGGTCAGGATGGCTGGTACCTTTTTCTTCGGAACTACCAGTTGGGACTTGGTTTCTCGTCCATCAGCGCTTTCCCAAACTCGCTTGAGCATTCCACTGTCTACTCTTAGAGAGTCCCATTGAGCCCATAACGATTTGAGCACGCCTGAGTATCTAGCTACCTCGTCCCATCGTGGCCTGGGTACCCCTCCCGTTTTGAGTGACAAGATTGGTATATCTCGTCCGGTTTTAACGATAGCCCGTCCAACTAAGTAGTCATGAGCTGAGTGTACGGGCTTCACCATTCCAACGCAGCTCCCAGGATTGCTGTCTAGCTGCCCATGAATAATCTGTTCCGTTCGACCGGGAATTCTAGCTGAAGACTTTGCCACAATTTTTATGGAGGTGACTGAACTGTTGACGGGCCGTGTCAATACAAATCCATGCTGGCTAATTAGGTCCATTCCCAGTATAAAATCGTCCTCAATATTCGCTATCAGGATCCTATGCCCCTGTATTGACATGGACTCGCCGGTGACTGTTCTGAGCTGGATGTTATTGGTAACGCCGAATTTCTGATGCTCTCAAAACCCTGAACCTGGCAATAGACACAGCGGCGCCGGTATCGATGGTGATGGTAACTGCTCGCCCATTCATGGTGCCTCTGATGACTAGGCTGCCGATATCTCGGCAAAATCCCCGGGTGGATACTGTCCTGGGGGCTGGTGGAGGGTGAGTCAGCATTCGCCCCGTTATGCTGACTGGTTGGAGTTTCCCTGGTTGGTAAGGTAGGTTTGTTGGCTACCCCTGGTTGGTGATCATTTCGGTAGCCTTACTCGGCAGTCACGTTGGAAGTGTCCTGTCCGTCCGCAGCGGTAACATGCCCCTCTGGTGCCAATTCTTTGCGACCGTTCTAATATTTTGTTCAGACCAGCCAGCAGCGCTTGAAATGGTGACTCTGACTCTTCCCGGTTGAAGGAAACTGCTCGGACCCTCGGCTTGGACATGTTCACGACGGCCTCTACTTGCAAAGCCCGAAGTAGAGCTTCATTACTTTTCTTGACGCCACTTAGTCTTAGATTTCGTTGTACTTCCATATCTCTGATGCCGTTTATGAAACTCTGTGTAGCCAACTGGTCTTTCGTTTACTCTGGTAGGTCTGGGTAGGACAAGTGAACTAACCAACCGTCTAATCTCTGCTTCGAATTCTTGGAGGCTTTCACCGAATTTTTGCGTTTTTCCACTCAGTTGGTATACCTGGCTCAAGGATTGATTGTCCAAAATGGCGGTGATCTTGTCGAAATTGCCTGGTTCATCGACTGGAATGCTTTGGAGGAGTTCTAGGGCCGGACCTCTTAACGAAATTACCAGAGAAGTAGATTTGTCATGATTATCCCATCCATTAGCTGTAGCCACGGCCTCAAATTGCCGTTTATACATGGGCCAAGATGAACTGCCGTAGAATGTGGGTGGTTTACTAGAGGAACTTTTGGTACTCACGGTGTTCTGGTATTTTTCTCGCTGTAAGTCCTGTTGCATTTTTTTAATTTCTGTTGTTGTAGATGGCACTGATTTTATCTTGTAGTTCACTTACTTCACTTTGTACCGTGTTTTTAATGGGACTGATTTCAAATTTCACCTGGCTCTGGATGGAATCGGTGTCATCTACTTTGATTTCAAGAGTCTCCACATTACTTTTTAGGATCTTTATATCGTCGTTTATTTCTTTTATGTATGATTCCAATATTTACAATCTTTCATTAACTTGTGATACTATTTGCATTAGTTGTTCAAACTGCATTTGTTTTTTTTTCTTCATTTATTTTAAATTCATTTTGTCGTTTTAATTCAACTTGTTCTTGTTTTTGTTCATATTTCGACAACAATCCTTCAATTAAATTATGTTGTTAAATTTTCATAGTGGAAACAAGATTTTCTAATTCTATTTTACGTTTTTCATCGATATTAGTGACAAGATTTCCTAATTCCACTTTAAATTTATCATCAAAAGGCTTCACTTACCTTTGTTGAATTTCTTCTTGATGTTGTTTCTCCTTCTTGTCACGTTTTTCTAGAATCTGGGCTATTTTTTGGTCTAGTCCCTCCGTAACCTGCTTGACTATTTTTTTGGTAGTTTCGTCCATTTTTTCCATGCTACGGGTTTCCATAAATCAAATTACGATTTTAACTGCACTTAATCCTTTACTCCTGATCACCAAATTTGTTATATAGTCCGTGGGTTCAATTTAAAATTATAAAACTAATATTCACTTTCACTTTTCTAGAACTTTATTTACATCAAATTATACAGAACAGCTGATTCACAATAACATTACGATATACGCTCGTCCTCGCTGTCTAACTGATTCCTTTTTAAAACCAGCATCGAAAATTCTCGCAAAATCAGTCATCAATCCTACAGCTGCCGAGCCATTTCGAGAACATTTTTTTATCCTAGAAACGATCAGTGTCGTACTGAAATGAAATAGGGTCAGCTTTGGTAAATTTCGTAACATTATTATCAATTAATATTGTAATCGTTTTCACATTTTTTATAATTTACCAAAAAACAAACTGCTTGATGAGATCCAAAATCCAGTGAATTTGAAAGACGGAGGCGAGTTGTTCATTTAAGAAAATCGCTAACCGCACGAACAGAAATCCAACTACTGTTATGAATTAACTTAGTATTATATCACTTATATTTACACTTTCCATGTGAGCAGTTTCGGCAAAAGGATATGCCATTATCAAACAGAAGAGGATTAAGCAGTTTGCTTCTGTTAAGTTTGTCACCAAAAGGCTTTTTTTTTCTCTGTAAATGACTTGAGCTAAGTTCTCATTTTCTTCACTGCTGATATTAGTTAACGTGATTCTAGATTTTTTTCACAATTTTCATTTCAAGGGTATTATGATCTTTTCCTAGAATAATTAAATGATCAATATATGACAAAATTCGCAAATGCTGTTATATGGGTAGAATTTATAAGTGTCGTTATATTACAGTGTTCCATAACATTGCATTAATTTTACTGTATGAAACATTCCGACAATTATTTTCAAATACCAGTATATTGTAACGATAACATAATGGTAGTCAGAGTAAATTTAACATTTCCTTTCATGACCGATAATTTATAATGGGTTTCGCGAAAGAGAGAAAAAAAAATAACACAGCGACAAATGTAATTACAACTGCCAATGTAATATGCACAGTAGAAACCCATTGATGGTTATTATGGCACATACGTTACATATTAATTATGTATCTTTGAGCAAAAAAGGCAGGTGATACGCCGCACGTGTGACCCGCATTCGGGATTTTTATTCGCAGTATAGTTGTTTTAAAAAATATAGTGTTAAATGAATTATCCAAAATTATGTACTTAATTTTTGATAGCTATAATGTCGAACCGATTCAATCTTCAACCATGATCTGATTAATCTTACTGTTTTGTAGAGACATTAAACCATCAACTGTGTTTGTTACACATAATACTGGAAAAGATCCTCGAAGTTTCCTTGGACTTCTATCGTCTCGAAAAGGTTGATGTCACTACGTTTCAATAGCTTTGTATCAGCTATCGTCATCAGGTGAATGATGGGAAATTCAGTTTATCCGTGGTATTTATACCTTTAATCGGTCATGCGTCGCCGGTCATGGTCATTGGGTCTCATCCGGTCCGAACCTTCATTATCTGGCAACACGGAGAGACGCAACTACAGGCATTCCTGGAACACCTAAACGGATGCCAACCATCCATTAGATCCACCATGGAGATGGAAGATGGTAGGCACCCACCATTCCTAGATGTAAAGTGTCAAAGGACTAGGACCGGAATCCAAACAACAGTCTACAGGAAGGCTACCCATACAGGACTGTATCTACATTATAATTCTAACCACCCATCAACAACAAAAACTGGCATCATCAAAACTCTAATCCATAGAGCCAAAGAGAAGACCTCTAAGAAGAACAAATGAAACTTAGAGAAGACCTTTTGGCGAATGGATACCCGGAAACCATCATTAACAAGGAGTTTGAAGAACTGGACAAACCAACTAGACAGGAAGAGGAAACCACGATAGCAACTATATTATTACCGTATACTAAAGGCTTGTCGGAGAAACTTAGACGAATTGCACACAGATATGGAATCAGAATGATCTTCAAAAGCAGCAACACTCTAAAGAGCATGATTACAAGAACGAGGGCTAACGCTCCAGCAATACCAAATAACTGTATATACAGTATACCTTGTGAATGTGGCAATCTTTACATTGGAGAGACAAAGCGACCGCTGGACACCAGGGTTAAGGAACACCGCCCAGCTACTCAAAGGGAGGAGCTAACGAAGTCTGGGCTAGCTAACCACGCGTGGACCGAACACCACAACATCAACTGGGACCAGGCCAGGGTAATTCACAAGGAGGAGCATTGGTATAAAAGAAAATTTATAGAGACAGCATATATAATCCCGAACGAGAATATAATTAGCGAGCCCAGCGTCCAAATTAAAAACATTAGGAAACCTCTTCTTCGGCCACTGTCGCTATGTATCACGATGGAAGTCGAAGGAAACTTCGAGGAACGAGGGACATTGTCTACCAGATTCAGATTAACACTGGAAAAAAGGTTTAAGCACTTTTTGGGAAATAACACCACGACAAGTCACGAAATTTCTGTATATTTCCAAACGTTTTGGAGTCTAGGTCAGACTCCGTTGTCAATAGCAAAGAAACTCTGAAAAAAGACACAATTTTAAAATGTAAAATTAAAATGTTTGACAATATCTATTATTTGACTTATGATGTTATTAAGAGAATTTAATTTGATAATGTACAGGGTAGCACAGAAACTTCTAGAGTTCTAAAGTTCCTTTCAAATTCTTCAAATGTGATAAACACCGAGCTAAGTCCGTTGCCCATCTTCCTTGGAATTTGAGGATAAGCCATATTGAATAGAAGTAATGCAGATCTGTCACGAAGAACTACTATTTTAAATTATTCATTAAATTTTCTGTTTGCATATTTTTTTAATACAACTTGTTTCAAATTTTTTGCCGCCCTTCGGATATTAGTTTTTGATAGTTTACAATTCATCGGGTGTGTGATATAACTGACAAGTTAATAAATCATATATTTTTTATTGCTTACTGAAATGATTGTATGATTTTTGGGGTTAATTTTTTAAGTATAAAGAGTTATTATTGATCTATTATTTGACTTATGACATGACTAAGAGAATTTAATTTGATAATGTAGTAGCACAAATCTGATCTGCTTTATTATTATATGATCTATAATAATAAAGTTCCTTTTGGAAAGTCAAATTAAAAATAAATAAAAAAAGTAAAAAATTAATCAATTGTTGGCTGTTTTTAAGTAATCTTAATGTTTAGAAACTTCACTAAACTATTACCAGCTGTATCAAAAACCCTTAGCAGTCCGCATTTGGCATCATCCTACTAACAAGATCACTAGAAAACCATAAATTTTAAATCTGTTTTATTTCGAATGAAATTTTCGCACACAAACACACGGCTGGCTGTCTTACATCAAAGGTTACGCGCCCATCGTGTTTTGGAAACACGTATAACCACACCGGAAACAAATAAGGGTCAGGATGTAACTCCTTGAATGTGACAAACTAGCTTTATGTATTTTGCGAGATATTCTGTCACCAAATATGTTTAACAACACACGTACTTAAGCCCGTCTTAAAAGCTTAGGTTTGATGGTAAATTTATGTTTTCGGCGTTTATGTTCAGCTAAGAACGTCATAAAAATGTTAAAAGCCTCTGGAATCTTTTACAGGTCTGTTTCGAAGAGAAAATTACAAAAAATGTTTATTATCTTTTGAATGCTATGATGAATTTCTTAAAGATTGACCTCGGACGATTGTAAAATATAATGTAGCAAAATGTGAGAAATTTTTGTGAAACATCTTGACATCTGGAATAATTTTGAGAAATAACCAAAATGCATGCAGTGTAGTTAATTAGTAAGTATATTCTATGACCGATGCAGGTATAAGCGATGTGGGTTGGAATTTAATAACGAATAAAATTACATTCTCAAAGGTTAGACAAAAATGTTCGAGTCTATCAGTCATTGTTGGTGAAAACTGAATTGTTTCCTTTTTAGGGAGAAAACTTTACCGAATAATTTCCTTGCAGTTTCTAGTGTTATCGATAGGTAACCCATAAGGGTTCAAAATATAGATCCCAAAAAATATAGTAGAGTACAAATCAAAAATGTGAAAAAATATTCCGTCGGACAAATCAGGGGTGCTGCGTTGGAATGGTGGAACTCGTACAGTTATTAGGTTGAAAGGGTTACAATTAAAACCGGACGAGGCACACCAATTTGAGTCCTGAATATATCCAACAACGATATCCGAATTATCAATGGTAAAGAAATAGCTAGTTTCGACTCAGTAAATACCATCATCAATTGCGAATAAGCTTACCAAGCCACGGCAAAGGAAACACGTCGCAGAAACGACTCTATAAAAATATTGGGTAAACAAACATCATCCAGCACAAAGTAGATACTGGAAAGATCTAGGCGACCGGCATTGGATCAACAACAGGCAGTTGAGGAAAACATTGAGTCCATGTTACAAAAACAAAGTTATAGGTCCACCTAAAAAGTGGATATTGGCAGGTTGGATCTCGCGCTAGCGAGAAAAGACGGCCTTTTACCCAAGGGCTCTTTCAATTCACTCTCATGCCATCTAGGTTATGTCTTTAGCGGCTTGACATGGAGGACATGCTTAGTATACCTCAACGACATTTTAGTGATGCATCACACATTCGGAGACCAGCTGAAGAACCTCACTGAAGTATTTTCCAAAATTAAGAATGCCAACGTGATAAGTGTTCCATGTTCCAAAAAGAGGTAGAGTTTTTGGGTCACAACTAGATAGAAATCATTCGTGATTGGCCGATCCCGCGAGATACGACAAACTGCGAAGCTTCTTGTGATTTTGTTCGTTGAGGGATTTGCTCAAATTGCGGCACTGGTACATCGGCAGATCACTGAGAAAGAGACCATTCGTTGGGATCAGGATTGTGAAACAGCATTTAGATTATTGAAGTCGGTATTATTTTCCAGTCCCATCCTTTTCCTAAATAGTACGGCAAGTTCGTCTTAGACACTGACGATAACACTAACGGGTTGTGGGGGCCGTTCTACCGTAATATCCCAAGAGCAAGGTGGTGAAGTACGGGTGATCGACTGCTACAGCCATTGATTCTCGAAAGCAGATAGGAATTACTGTGTCACCAAGAAACGAACTTCTCGCAATAAACAAGCCTGTAGACCATTTTCACTTGTTGTATAGTCGTCATTTTTTAATCAGAATCTATCATGTCGCTCTCAAATGGGTGTCAGACATGAAGACACACGAGGAACAACTGGCCAGGTGGATTTAGAAATTACAGCAATATGATTGCAAAGTTGAATACTATTTCGGGCGTTTATATAATAGTGCGGATGCCTTGTCAAGAGCATATTGGAACAGCGAGAGGGTAACTCCTTCCGACAGTATCGTTTGGAGGTGATGAAGACATCTACATCTATACTATTATAAAATTGTAAGTTTGTCTGTTTGTTTGTTTGTTCGTATATTTGTTAGTTTGTTCGGGCATCATGTAAGAACTACTTAACTGATTTTACTGAATCTTTTTTTGTTGTGAAGCCTATAGTTTGACTTAAAATCTGGTAGATATTGTATCTCTCTAAATTGACAGAAACGGTAGATATAGCGAAGAAACTTCTACCATGTTGGGTAATTCAAGTACTCAATTGGTTCCAACGTACGCACAAAATATTAGATACTGGCATCAGCTTAGCTTTTATTCAAAATTCGGAATGTGCAAATGTAACATGTTTCGATTTAACAAAAATCAACATATATCAAGCGTAATTTTACAGGGTGTTCTGTATATAGGAATCTTAGAGCGGAGTAGAATTACATGGATTTAAAAAATCTAAAAAAACGTATATTTGGTATCCTATAAGCAACTGGAGTTATACGATGTGGGAGAAATAAGGGGGAGTGGAATTAGTTATACGGGGTGGTCCAAAAAAGTTATATTGAATAGGCCATAAACAGTTTCATATACCACGTGGTTGAAAAAGGGTAGAATATTTATACAGTGTATAAAAAAACTTAAAAAATGTCTTAGGTAAGCAGTTAGGATCTTTTAATTATGTTCATAAGATACTATAGATATGAAATGGGTTAACGAAATGTTAGAAGCAGTTGTTTATACAGGGTGTTTGAAATATAAGATGCAGTGGAATTATAATTTATGTTGTGGTTAAAAACTTGGTTATATCCACAAGTATTTACATATATAGGATGGTTGAAATATGTAGCGGAGTATAATTACAGCTATACAAGTGGGTTTAAGAACATTTTAAAGTAATGGTATGATCTACAAGCTGTTCCATTTACTGGATGGTTGAAATATAGGAGGGGTAGAATTCTAAGGATTCAGGGTCGTACAAAAATGTTATATTTGGTGGAAAATAAGTAGTTGCATATAAAAGGTTGTTGAAATATAGGGTGGCTTACAGTTAGAATTATACAGGGTGGGTAAGAAATGCGAGAAAAATTTTGTTATATAGCACTTGCATATATAGAGTACCTGAAGTATGGAGCGCAGTAAAGTTATAGTTATACAGTGTCACTCAAACAAGGTTAGAAAAAGTTGTAAATGAAGGGTGGTTTAAATGAAGTGTGGAGAGAAACTATACTTTAAAATTATATATCTTGAAAAAATATAAGGAAAAAATGTGAAATAGCATAGTTCATAATAAGTTGCAAGGCTAGGATAGTTGACACATAGGGTAAAGAAGTGTTATGGTAGTTATTTAAAAAATGTTATATTGGTTGACCAATAAGCAGTAGCGTATACAGGGTAGTTGTAATACATACAAGGTGATTCAAACACAAGTTTAACAAAATTGTTATTTTCAGTGCCCCATAAACAGTTGCGGTTCTGGTGAAATATATTTAGCATTGATGGATTTATAGTTATACAAGGTAGTAGAAATAATGTTATACTGGGTGGCCGATAAGTAGTTGCAAATACAAGGTGATTGAAATAGCGGGTGGAATAGATTTATAGTCAAACAGGTTGGATAATTAGGATAGAACATGAGCTGTTGCATATCTGCAATATCTGAAACATGGATCGAAGTTAAATTATAGTTAATACAGTGTGATTAGAAGTATTTAAAAATTTTATATTTGGGTGCCCCTAAGCAGATGCACATACAGGGTGGTTGAAATATTTTGTAGAGTAAAATTATGGTTATACAGGGTGGTATAAAATTGGCAGCGGTGTATACAGGATGGTTTTAATGTAGATGGAAGTAGAGTTAGTTATACAAAGTGATTAAAAAATGTTTTCAATAAAATTGTTATATAGGGTGGCCAATAAGCAGTTGCAGTTTGGGTGAGGGTTTAAATAAAAGTTTGGTGGTAGGGTGCAAAACTGTGTTTTTATATGTGTGACTCACGAAGGGTTCCACATCATTTCCATTAGGATGGATCAAAAAAGTTTAAAAAAATGTTCTATAGGGTAGACCATAAACAGTTGCATTCTACTATATGGAATATCTGAAATATGGGGAAAAGCAAGATTATAGTTTTAGATTGTAACACAATGTTAGAAAAAGCTCATATAAACTATTAATATATAGAGTAAAGAGAAATTTTACTCAAAAAGGTGGTTAAAAAAATATCAGAAATAATTGTTATACAGTGTACACCATAAGCAGCTGCATAGCTGAAATATAGGGTAGAGAAAAGTTATAGTCAGGTGTCCAAAAAAATATAAAACAGCAGCATATACAGGATGGTTGCAATATAGGGTGAAGTAGAGTTACAGTTATTCAAGGTGATTCAAAAAATATCGAATAAACTAGTTATATAGGGTGACCCATAAGTACTTGCAGTTTGGGTGAAATATATTATATTAAGTAGGGTGGTCAAACAAGTTAGAATTTTTTTTATATAGGATAACCCATATGTTTCATAAGTTATTTCTTTTTGCGAAGGCTTGAAAATTCCGGACGCGGGTGAAACCGCGGGTAACGGCTATAAAGCCATGATAACGATGTCAGAATCCACTTTGAAACGTTTGGTATTTTCTTTCAATATACGCCTTTTTATTTCAATTGTGGTGTTATTTCCAAGAAAACATAAAAATAATATAATATCACATGCACGCACGCACACACCTACAACCGTATACTATACATATAAGACCCGTAACTTTACTTCGTCTCTAAAAGAAACTGACTTCTAATGAATCAAAATGAAATCCATTACAAACACCCTGTACGACATACTTTCATGACATATCTTGACATTAATAAAAATTTGACGTTTACAGTTTTCTGCACACATTTTTCCGATTTTCAGAAAAATGGTATGTTTTACGATATAGAAAAATTAATCTTTTTAGAATACAATTTATAATATTCAAATGGCTTGAGCCGCTTTAGAGAAAACAGTGAAGATTCATTGAAATTCACTGAAATCTAGTCCATTATTTACTTTTCTGATTTTTGAATAATCGCTGGTCATCCAAAAAATAAAGCTCTCCTCCTCCTTTTTGGGAGTCGGTTAAAAATATTGACTATTTTACTATTTAATTAGAGGCAATGCTTCAGCTGGACAATCAAAGATGATCATCACATGATGATCAGAAGGAGCACTTTCCAATCAGTTAATACTAGTCGTTTGAGAACCAATCTAACAGTATCTTACGCTCCTTCCATATATAATTAGTTACAGGTTTGATCACATACTACTGACACGGAAAAGCGAATTGAATTTTAAGATCTTAAAAGTTTGTTTGTTTAACATCGTTAAAACCAGCCTAGGAACAACCATGTCATGTTTCTACGTCTCAAATCTGCAGTCAAATCCTTTAGCCAACAAATAATTTTTTACTTGCTCATAAATAAAATATCGCCCTACCAACTAATACGCTGTAAGTCGGAAAAATGACATACAAACTTTTTCGCCGATAATTCGTATTCGTTTAAACGAAGGAAAGTAAATTAGTTGGGGGTTACGCCCAAACGGCAATCTAAAAATGTAAAACGAATTTCGATTGGTGCTTTATGTTTTCCAGATTCGTTTTTAATGAAGCCTTTGACATTAGTGTGATTTTGTTTTATGATTATGGGCCGCTAAATAATTTAGTGTAGGCTCAATTATTTACTCGTTTTTCTGTCCCTTCATGTGTTCCGTGTCGTATCGAAACGACATCTGGAAGCGACTGAGTAATTAAATTGAAAATAATTGGCCCGTTAACTTTGTCTATTTGCGTGGAGTAATTGAAAACATTCACGTTTTAGTCGTGGCTTAAAATTTTTCAACTCAGTTTGAAAACTAACAAGAAAGAATCTGTAGTAATATCTAGATGCTAGAGGTCCTCAAATTAATGACGACTTTCTTGACATGGAAATTTAAAATTTGCTTCTGTAATCGTGTATTTAAAAATGTATGATTTTTAAATAAAAAACGTAATTTGTACTAATATTATAAAGAGGTAAAATTTGTTTGTTGGTAGGGGGTAATCTCTAGAAGTATAGAACTGATTTTAAAAATTCTTTCACTAACGGAAACCTACACTACCCGCGACTAACATAGGCTACATTTTATTTTGACAAAATGTTAAATTACACGATGGTGGGACAGTAATATCTTAGAGACAAGACAGGCGTAAAAATTGGTGCATACGAGGGCTGCCTTTTATATTTCGGGATTAGAGAACAAAAACAAATATTAATCATGGAAAATCGCTTTATTGTTTTTGAAAATATTCTCCATGAAGATCTATACACTTTTGCATACGTTTGAATCAATTGTCGAAGCACGTTTTCCACTCTGCGGTATCTCCAAAACATGCATTCTGAACGCAGCAACCGCTTCTTCAGGTGTCGAAAAATGTTGACCACTCAGTTTGTTTATTACGTACGGGAATAAAAAGAAGTCAGGACTATTCGGCGGATGATTCATCAAATCGATGTTTTGAGTGGTCAAAAATACAGTTGTTTGAGCTGTTGTGTGAGAGCTCGCATTGTCGAGGTGAAGAGTGATCCGTCTTCGGCGGTTGATTTTCCTCATTTCTTGGAAGACAACTGGCAAACAAATGGTTGTGTACCACTCAGAATTGACTGTTCTGCGTTGTTCTAGTGGTACGGTTGCGACATGTCCAGTTTTTCCGAAAAAACAGGCGATCCTTTGCTTGGAAGTGCTTCGTGCGCGAACAACTTTTGTTGGATTCGGCTCATCTTGAAACACCCATACAGTCGACTGCTGTTTACTTTCGGGCCCATACGCGTAAATCCACGATTCATCACCTGTCACTATGTCATAAACGTGTTTTGAAGCACCGCGATCGTATTTTTTGAGCTTTTCTCTCGACCAATCGACAAGAGCCTTTTTTTGAACGATTGATTGTGTGGGTTCCAGCGCGAATCAATTTTTTTGACATTCAAATGTTTATGCAATATTGAATGTATGCTGGTCCCACTAATGTGTAAGGTTGATTCAATCTCACGATAGGTCACATGACGATCTTGCAATATCAGTTCGCGCACAGCATCAATGGTTTCCGGAAAAACAACTGTTTTTGGACGACCTTAACCAAATTCGTCTTGGAGTGAACTAAGACCTCGATTGAATTCACCATACCATCGATAAACAGTGGTCCATGATAGAGTTTCATCGCCAAAAATTAAATTCAGTTCATCCATGCGCACTTTTGCTGACTTAATCCACGTCGAAAGTTGTAAAAAATAATCGCACGAAAATGTTCATGATTTAATTCCATTTTTTGGCCGATGATG
Organism: Octodonta nipae; assembly: GCA_034190945.1. Classification (NCBI taxonomy): domain Eukaryota; kingdom Metazoa; phylum Arthropoda; class Insecta; order Coleoptera; family Chrysomelidae; genus Octodonta; species Octodonta nipae. The sequence goes on along the minus strand of CM067216.1, from coordinate 35,514,254 downwards.
AAGTTACTGTAAACAACACATAGCGCTCGTATGTCAAAACGTTCTGAGTACGTACAACCTCAAAAATGTCACACTTTACGATAGAGCTGTTAGTTGTCAGATTGCAAAACTAGGGTTGTCCAATCCCGAAATATAAAAGGCAGCCCTCGTATACTTTTCTTCCTAAATAAATAAAATCGAGTTCAGTCATTCTGCAAAAATTCTGGGGAAAATTTTTTGAAAAATTTATTTTTCGGGAACCTATTAATAGGTTGATTCCATTGTTTAAGTGTAATAGTACATGATTCGTCAGTTTGTTTGTGAAAATTGAAATATTGAATGGGGGAAATGGGGGTCACTTTTGTTTTACGGAAAATTCAATATCTTCGAAACAGAAAGTAACACAAGTGAAAATCCTGGTATAAATAGAAGATTGTTTTATAATTTTGCTAAAATTGAGTTTTCCGATAGAGGTAAGTGTGGTATTTTATAAGAAAAATTACTGTTTGTAGGTAACCGGAAACAAAACAGATATGAAAATTATGATTAAATTAATAGAGAATTGATGTGAAATTTTACGAAAATTCTATTATGGATGGGGGGGTTTAGTAATCTTTAGGGAACAAAAAATGAAGCAGGTGTGAAAGTTAGTACATATGCTTTTCTTCTAAAATGACTAGAACCGAATTTAATCACTTAGTGTAAATCACGATAATTATTATTATTTTTGGATGAGAATTGATAAACTGATTTTTTTAAATATTGAGTTTATGGATGCGATGGGGACCAAAAGTGTTGATTATCTGGTCAATCACAGGTAAGTCTAAAACAGCCTTAGAAAATATCGGAAATATAAAAATTGTTAAATGACAAAGGCTTATGAAATGAAAATAAATTCCAAAAATGACAAAAAATTTATAAACCACGAAATATTAATTATATCAACACAAGATAATAAAAATTGGCCATATTGTCATTATTCTGTGAAAACCTAAAATGAGGAAAATTTCAACAATGGAAAATTTACAAAATATTAAAAATCTCAACGTCATCGTAAATGTGAAAACAAATCTCAAAAAAATCAGCCAAAAATGTCAAAAAAGTTACAAAAATGCCAAAACTGGCAAAACTGACAAAAATATAAAAAGCGTCAAAAACCTCAAACATGTAAAAAATGTCAAAAATGTAAAAAACGTCAGAAACGTCAAAAATGACAAAGATAAATGTTAAAAATGTGAAAAATATTAAAAACGTCAAAGATGTTAAAAGTGTCAAATGTCAAAATGTCACTTAAAAATGTCCACAATGTTACAAATGCCAAAAGCGTCAAAAATGGCAATGACACATGTCAAAAAAACTAAATTGCAAAAACGGGCAAACCACAATATCAAACATCTCAAACACGTCAAATATGTTTAGTTCAATATATTAAATCCCAAAATAATTTATTTTTAGAAGCGGTTGTAGCCATTTAAATTTCTCTCTTGGGTGATGAAATTAAAACGGTTACAAAAAAAAAAGAAAATGTAGGAGATGTGAAAATTACCAAATCAAAAAATTTAAGTATACTTCTTAGGAAATGACACCACAGTTAAGAAAATTGCTGTATATTCCAAACGTTTCGGGGTCTAGGTCAGACCCCGGTATCAATGGTTAAGAAACTATGAAGAATTTTCTTAAAGAAGTACTTAAACATTTAAAAATATGCCACAAATATCATTCAGAAAACAACTAGAAAAAATATTGATAAATTGATAAACGTCTAATATTTAGAGTACTACCACCACATACACTTGACAAACATCTTGAAGTTTAAAAGCTTGAATTGCTTCTAGCTATACAATGTCAGAAGAGAGACCCCTACCTACTCCCCCTTTCGTATCTTTTAAATTGTTACACCTACACTAATGAAATGAATATAAACGGTCTATTAGTGGTACCAAATGACGTAACACTATTAGATGACTTCACAGGGCTACTGTGACCACTAATTTTAAATTGGCCTTATGGCAAGTGATAGCTGAATTACTGTCTTTTTTGTAAAAAAACAATATACCTTAGATACTTAGTTTTAGTATTGTCGTTTATGAGTTTACATAGACAAAACTGTCTTACTAAAAATTTACTTGAGGAAGCTTCGTCAGGAGTTTGAAGCAACAGAGAGTATGATTAATGAGTATGAAAGATGCCTAATAATCTGGTCGACCAACAGTTAGTGCTAACAAAAAAAATTACAAAATTGCACAAATGGTAGTAAATCCTACTTCCTCTACAGCCAAAGTTCTGTGAAATTATGACAAATAAAACTAATCGACACCAAAACTACACAAAATTCATTTCTTTTGATGATGAAAGTGCTTTTGCCCTCAATGGAAATGTGATCACATAAATCCAGGCTAGCCCAAACCATCTACAAATTTCCAGAAAAAGTGAACGTTTGGACAGGCATTTTGGGAAACTAATTAGTTGGACCTGTTTTCCTCAATACAAACTTGTGTCTCTGGAGATGTTACAAAACGCAGTTGAACTGGTAATTACGTGTAAAACGTTACGTAGATAAAGAATATCGGAATAGACGGATTGTATGGTGGGGTTCCATAGAATGGCCAGCTCGGTCATCGGACCTGACAGCATTAGATTTTTTCCTATGAAGTACTTGAAACCCAATGATCAGACTACGGAACCGGACAATGTGTATGTTTTAAAACAACACTTGATCCAAAAAATAGGACAGGATAATTCAGGATAATTTTGACTAGTCCTATATCTACACCCGTTAAGCCTAGATTATAGTAGAACAGCTGAGTGACATTTCTGACCAGGAAAATTTCCCTATTTTTTATGAAAATTGCACATATCTGAAAAAAACCTGGTCTTTCAGCTTTCAAACATAATCATGCTTATTTACTATGAAAAAACGTGTACTTTCACAAATTTTCGTATATATTGAATTATTTTTGGCACAGAAAAAAAATAGATTCGAAAAAAAATCGGTTTTTGACTATTTTATCTTAAAAATTGAGATTAAGTTGAAAAATATCTCGGATATTATTTTTTATTATCTCCATATTTTGTATAGAAGTAAACAATGCCCCCTTTTCTGCATTCCCCATTATCTCGAGTTTAATTTTTGTTTTCTCTATTACTTACAACCCAAACAAAATTTTGCTACTGGGCTCTGCCGCTTAAAAAATGTTTCGTTTTTTGTTATTCTTCAAAATCCGCATTTGCGTCAGCCTAATATAACTAGACTATGCCACAAATAACCCTAAGAAACTAATTATTCCAGATTTCAGGCAGTTAAGAGGAGCGCAAATAATGACGGTTCTCACCTAGAAACAACAGATTATCTTGCGTTCAATGGATTGTGAAATATTAAAATATTGTTTGATTTCGTATATTTTGTGTTATTCTTCCAAAAACTGCAGTTTTAATGAAAACGGTGACTGATTTTTTTGAATACAAGTTTGTAACAACAGTATAAACAAAAATACGATTTTTTTTAAACCCATATTAAAAGTGTCTTTATATTCTAGAAGTTTTCTATGATTGACGAATTAGACAACATTTTCAGATTATACAAAATTGTGAAGTTGTTAACATTTTAAATATAAACTAACTTGTCTGCCAAACTACTTCGTGTATGTGAGAATGAAACAAAACTCGGCCCATTTATTTCAACTCACATGTAATGTTCATGGTACTACACGTTTTTTTATTCATTCATACATTGTCGAAGTAACCAGTTTTGAAAAGTAAAACGGTACAAGGACCTAGATGGCATAAATTGATGACCCTACCGAACTCGAAAGTTCAAATTCTAACAATAACGTGTATTTTTACAATATTAGATTAAATTTCGTTATAAAGAATAAACGATTTGAAAACAAAAAATAACGTTCATCGTGTTTGTTTAAGTAATAGCGGTACAAGGCTGTGGCTTAAAATTTATTTATTTCCACGTGATAGTGCGGTCTGGACTGGTCGTTTACACAATTCTTAGAAGACAGCCTTGTGATTTTTTTGATAACGGAATAATACAATAAAAATACGTATAAAGTTTACTCAGTATAAAAATTAGTTTTCATATATCGGATTTTCAGAAAAATCGGAACACCCAGATAGAGTCAACCAGTTAAAATAAAATTTTTAAAACTCATATCTAACAGACCAAAAAATGTTACGAAGTCTACACTATTTTTTTTTTTATTTTCAGCTAGGGTTAGTACAAGATCCTTAATAGAAAATAGCCGGGCACGCCTGCCACTGACATGTCTCCATCTAGACTTACCACCAATTCATCATGGTCCTCCGCTTAAGCAATCGCGGGAGATCAACTCATTTCTAAATAACCTTTTGAATATTTTTCTTTGAAACTGTAAACATACGAGGGCTGCCTTTTATATTTCGGGATTAGAGAACAAAAACAAATATTAATCATCGAAAATCGCTTTATTGTTTTTCAAAATATTCCCCATAAAGATCTATACACTTTTGCATGCGTTTGAACCAATTGTCGAAGTACTTTTTCCACTCTGATTGAGGTATTTCCAAAACTTGCATTCTGAACGCAGCAACCGCTTCTTCGGATGTCGAAAAACGTTGTTTGTTTTTTACGTATGGGAATAAAAAGAAGTCATTTGGTGACAAGTCAGGTCTATACGGCGGATGACTCATCAAATCGATGTTTTGAGTGGTCAAAAATGCAGTTATTTGAGCCGATGTGTGAGAGCTCGCATTGTCGTGGTGAAGAGTGATCCGCCTTCGGCGGTTGGTTTTCCTCATTTCTTGGAAGACAACTGGCAAACAAATGGTTGTGTACCACTCAGAATTGACTGTTCTGGGTTGTTCTAGTGGTACGGTTACGACATGTCCAGTTTTTTGTTGGATTCGGCTCATCTTGAAACACCCATACAGTCGACTGCTGTTTACTTTCAGGCTCATACGCGTAAATCCACGATTCATCACCTGTCACTATGTCATAAACGTGTTTTGAAGCACCGCGATCGTATTTTTTGAGCTTTTCTTTTGACCAATCGACACGAGCCTTTTTTTGAACGATTGACAAATTTTTTTGACATTCAAATGTTTATGCAATATTAAATGTATGCTGGTTCCACTAATGTGTAAGGTTGACTCAATTTCACGATAGGTCACATGACGATCTTGCGATATTAGTTCGCGCACAGCATCAATGGTTTCCGGAACAACAACTTTTTTTGGACGACCTTCACGAAATTCGCCTTGGAGTGAACTACGACCTCGATTGAATTCACCATACCATCGATAAACAGTGGTCCTTGATGGAGTTTCATCGCCAAAAATTAAATTAAGTTCATCCATGCACTCTTGCTGACTTAGTCCACGTCGAAAGTTGTATAAAATAATCACACGAAAATGTTCACGATTTAATTCCATTTTTTGGCCGAGATGAATCCTTTAAGTTACTGTAAACAACACATAGCGCTCGTATGTCAAAACGTTCTGAGTACGTATAACCTCAAAAATGTTAAACTTTACGATAGAGCTGTCAGTTGTCAGATTGCAACACAAGGGTTGTCCAATCCCGAAATATAAAAGGCAGCCCTCGTATTTATATATCTTGCATAATATGGGTTTAAGTAATAAATTTAGCAAAATGGAATACCTAAACTTATATAATGAATTGTTGTTTGTCATTGTTCAAAATTAGTATATTTGACTAATTTTGGAATATAATTTATATAAATACACAATTAAATAAAAATGAAGAATGAGGTGAACAATAATCATAATCTTCCACTAGCAAAATCTGCACCAATTGCAACTACTACTATTTTGAAAAAACTTGATGCTGCACTATTGACCTGTCATGAATGAACAAAATTTCTCTTAGAATCCATATTCTTCTGTTACCAATCTATACAGCAATAAGGATAAAGAATTGATTTCTACATGCATGCAATACAATCACGGTGTAAAATCTTTAGTCAGTAGATGTCGTTGTGTAGCATGTATACCATTCAAGGTCATTACCAGCCTGCTGGTACTTTTTTTCATAATTAAACTACATTGTCAGACATAATTGTAGCAAATACTGTATACAAGAAAATCCTTTATTTTATTAGTCTTTATAGCAGGTTATTATTATTTTTTAATTTTAATAATACTTGTGTATCTAAGAAACCAACTCAGATTTAATTCTTACGATATTCTCCATTTTATTAAATCTTTTGAACAAATGATTGGTACACGTGTTATGGTGACGCCATCGACGGTTCTTAAATGAAATCCCCGTTAATTTCTCAGCTTTCGATAAGAGTCGGTCCACCTGCATATCTTACACCATGAATACAATAAAACATCATATATGTGCTACTCAATCTCATCATTAAGGAAATACCTAACACTTGTACAAACGAACTAGCTGCCAAACTTACTCATGTATCTTAAATTGTAAAATTACACTACAGATTTGCGATTAAGAGAGCAACATTACTAAAAAAGGTGAGGAAGAAAATATAGAATATGCTTTAATAATAAAAAAGTAATATTAATAATATGTGTTACGATATATAAATAGGCAAAGACAAAACGAATAGGTACCATTTTTGCTCCTCTGTCTCTCAATCGATTTTCTTCATTTTGTTTTTTTAGAATGGTGCAGAATGGTAATATTAGTTTATTATATTGGTTCATTCATTAAATAAAACACAATAAAAATTCATTATTTACGTCCATACTGTCAACGCCAAACAACTGACAGTGCCGCCGCCGCCAGGCGGTCAAAACTGAAAACATTGAGTAATTATATATGGAGAGAGCGATCCTTAGATCTTAGAGCATGTACCTCTGGAAGTGGCATACAAGCGTTGTTAGTGTATAGTGGTAAAATAGTCAATGTAGTAGATCAGTATTGATTTTTCGGACGCGTAACTTTCATATTAAATATTCTGTTTTTAATGTGAATTTAAATATTTGATTAATATATTATTATCGCAACCTTCCCGAGGGTGTTGTGTAAAAAATTGTCAGACAGCGGACAATAGAGAATGTATTAAATATTTAAGTTCTCCTAGGGTTGTAGGTCCTCTCTTTACTTTAATATTCCTGAACTTGATTGAAACCGCAAATGACGAAAACTTTTAGGTTGCAAAGAACAATCTTCCAATTATTATATTGAATATTTTGCAAGGAGCGGTCCCAGCCAAAAATTTGGGGGTCATTCATTTGTCAAAAATATTTCGAATACCCATGTTTGATTACATTTTTCTTTTTATTTCAATAGATTTGTTAATATGAGTGAACAATTTTGGTCTTTACATCTAATTCTCCGATTTCTCCACAACTCTGTTTCTTATAAAAAAATATACTGGGCGACCACTGGTTAATATTATGATGTGGTGGATTTTGAATTGTATCTAACAGTTTCTTATATGGGGGTGGGTGGGGAACAGAATAACGTCAAAATTCATCTTACGTGGATATCCCCTTATGTGATATTTCGAATGGAAAGTGTATAAAAAATATTAACTTTTTTGGGCTCACCCTGATATACATACATATGCTTATAAGTAATTTGACTAAACTAACTAAAGATTTTAGAGAGGCGGTAAGAGTTGAGGTTAAAAAAAAAGTTTAGTAGTTTTGTATTTCAATACGAATTCGTGTAGGAAGTAATCCGAGAAGATCACAAATCTCAAATTCTGAGGTCTAGACTAAAGGTTAATCCTTAAAAAAATATGGTTGAGATGAGGCGCCATCGCAGATCTAGAATAACGATAAATACCGAAAGTATGATTACCTAAAGATAATTTTGCGTGACAAATGAGCGAAATTCGTACTGCTGATAGTCGATACCTATGTCAGGATTGTTGGTGTTCAGTTTTATCTTAAACGATGGTTGTTACTCAAACGATGCTTTCTACCACAGATAACGGAAGAATTCTTTCGAGCTTTATTTTATGTATTTGCCTATTTAATTAAAAAATAATTTGGTCAAATAAGAATTGGACAAATATTCAGAAAGGGTTTTAAATTAATCATAATGCATATTTATTTCATAAATAATAACATTTATGTGTATACAGTCATATGTACTCAAAACTATATTTCTATATTATTACTTAATGCAAATCTTTATATATATATATATATATATATATATATATATATATATATATATATATATATATGGTTGAGAAGTCTTGGGTTTTTGGGACCATTGAAATAATTCTAATTTAGTTTTTCGTGGTAATTATTAAATTTTACGTTACCAGGAAAAACTAAATTAGAATTATTTCAATGGTCCCAAAAACCCAAGACCTCTCAATCAAAAATATATAAACCGAGGACCGAGAACCATTTGGAAAGATAAAACAATTGTTCCCTTTCCACATAAATATATATATATATATATATATATATATATATATATATATGAACAATGCTAGGGTGAGAACCGCGTCTGAATTTATTATATACTCGACGTTTCGACTCCTGCTTTGGAGCCATTATCAAGAGACAAAAGTGAAATAGAGTTTCAGAGTCTAGATTGAACTCGGGGCCTCAATCTGCCTACTCCCCAAGAGTCACTAGGTAACTGAACTGAATTTGAGTCTGCTCTGCTTCTTTTATTTATAGTTAGCGCTGTGTTAGAAGGGGATGTCACGTGATGAGGCTGTGTTGTGATTTGTCGAATATATATATGTTTTAGGTGGTTTCCGGGAATTCATCCGCGTAGTTGATAACTGATCCCTGCCGGGATCGATGGTAAAATGACGACGTTTCGGCAGAGTCACATCTGCCCTCTTCAGGTCGGTCCGCATAATTTTCGTAGCCTTCTGCTTTCGCTTCTAGTTACTCGAATATATATATATATATATATATATATATATATATATATATATATATATATGTGTGTGTGTGTTTTTAGGTGGTTTCCGGGAATTCATCCGCGTAGTTGATAACTGATCCTGCCGGGTCACGTCTGCCCTTTTCAGGTCGGTTCGCATAATTCTCGCTTCTAGTTACTCGAATACTAAGATTTTCTGAAGCGAGCGCGCTGTTATATAGTCGCGGCTCGGCGCCTATCGGTTGACACCGTGAACGGCTGCGTGTGATTGGGCCTTGGCGCTCAGTGGGCACGGCTCCATCCTGCTGATTTGTTATTTTCGGTTGAGTTGTTATTGGACGGGTTCGGGCCGGTAGGTGTTTAATAGGATTTTCCAACAATTCGATAAGTTCTGAATTTCATTGCGTGCTGTGAGGTCTCTTCGCTATTTCAATTGCCTCTCTTACGAGTCTTGATTTCGGGTGTTCTATATTTGCCAGTACTCTGGTGTTCTCAAAATCTATTCGGTGTGACATCGTTCTGGTGTTCATCACATCTAGCTTGAATTCTTCTATTAGTTTGCCCCACATAGGTTTTATGACAGTCTGCACATGGAATCTCGTACACTCCCTGTTGTTCTAAAGGGATCCTCGTCTTCGGAGTCCTCAACACCGTGCTTATTTTTCTGTCTGTATTGAAAATAGTATCAATATTGTGTCTCCGTAGAATTCTTGCAATACTGTCCGTGGTCCCCTTGACATACGGTAAATAAGCCTTGGTTATTGGTGTCTCATGCTCCTCGTCTGTTTGTCTCAGTTTTGACTTTAGGGCTCTTTGTATATTTCGGTCTGTAAATCCGTTTTGTCTCAGAGCTGTTTTTAAACTGTCCATTTCCTGTTTGATGTTATCCTGGTCAGCTAGCCTTTGTGATCTGGTTACTAAAGTCTTGACGACGGCTTGTAGTTGGGCTGGGTGGTGATGAGAATTAGCATGAAGGTATCTGTTGGTGTGAGTTGCTTTCCTATATACTGCATGGCCAAGGGTTCCATCTTGCTTCCTATTAATGAGAACATCAAGAAATTCAGAACTTATCGAATTGTTAGAAAATCCTATTAAACACCGTACCGGCCCGGACCCGTCCACTAACAACTCAACCGGAAATAACAGATCAGCAGGATGGAGCCGTGCCCACTGAGCGCCAAGGGCCAATCACACGCAGCCGTTCACAGTGTCAACCGATAGGCGCCGAGCCGCGACTATATAACAGCGCGCTCGCTTCAGAAAATCTTAGTATTCGAGTAACTAGAAGCGAGAATTATGCGAACCGACCTGAAAAGGGCAGACGTGACCCGGCAGGGATCAGTTATCAACTACGCGGATGAATTCCCGGAAACCACCTAAAACACACATATATATATATATATATATATATATATATATATATATATATATAGAATTTTGGAATTTCCAAAAAATAATGGGAAAGTAGCCAATTTTTTATTGTATAAAGGGCACTAAATAAAGTGTACTCTTTTATTATATTATGAAAGCTTTCGAAATTTATTGATTTCTTCTTCAGTCAATTTTCTGAAAGATTACACAAATTAATAATAGTAAAACTTAATCTAGATGGATAAACCAGACTTACAATATCGAGGTTAGAAAATTATTAAAACAGGTTCTCATTGCAAGTACTGTAGAATGCGTAATGCGCTTTAAACAAACATTACAAACATATATCAACAATTGAATAAAACATTATTGTAACTGGATCACACATCCATTGAGTACAATTTTTAAGATTAAAACCATCACATTTTAGAAAAGTTATGCACAAGCCATTTTCTATACTATAGTATATACTACGTTTTTATACAAATAACAATTACAAAATTTTCAATTTAAAAAGTCCATAGGAAAAAACTATGGACTACAACCCTGAGTTAAGACACCTGCAGACAAAACTTAAAAAATCTGCCATCCCCCGTAGCAGCTACCGATCAAGTATGACACCGACCAGCATCGATATACAATTAACCCTATAATCTAATTAATCGACATATAATTTATAATTATTATATGATACGCGATGCACTGGATGATCGTTTATCAATATTGGACGAATTAAAATTGCGCTCTCTCTCTTCAATATAATATATAGAAAAGTTTTAAATATCGCGCATGATATGTGCTGATATGCAATTAAAAGAGTCGAAATGGCTGCATGAATGTGGCACGACATGAAAAAGGAAGAGCCCATTATAAATCAATGGGGAATAATAACACTTGCTCGAAAAAAAAAAATCTATGCCGCAATGTACGTAGAGTAATGCATGACAGTTTATTTTCGCCGGTGTTATGTGGGTATAATATATATATTTGTGTCTTCGCGTCGTTCCAAAAAGTTTTTAGGCACAAGTCGTCAGAAGTAGAAACTAGCTTAAAAAAACTATTATATGTTTATGCCGTTTTCTTATTTTTTTAGGAGTACCAGGTCTAAAAACAGAAATAAACAAAACGTACTAAACCTCATTTCGTTACCTTTCAACAATAGCAATTTCGAAAAGATTGTTGAGGAGTTCTTGCATTATTTTGTCTGTTCATTGGGGTTTCTCTCCTCAATTTTTTTTCCTGCAAAAGATAAGTATTTAAAATCGTATTTCGAGAATAAAGTGTAGTAAGGCAATTTCGTAAAATTGCCCGGATTACTGGCTGTCCGTACAGAAATTCTTCCTCACAGTTATTCTGGGAGAAAGAGATGTCTTAAAATGATCAACCAGTATTCCTGTATATAAATAGTGTTATACTTATCTGTTTGGAGACGTTTCAACTCCGACTCTGGAGTCGTTGTCAATCGTTTTGTTAAGTAATTCGAGGTATTTTCAAAAAAATTTCGCACTGATATGTTGTTGTTATTTGCCAACAAATTTTGACAGTGACAATATGTTATTTGCCGATCACTTGATACTGAGGGTACCATTCTTCTGCTCTTCTAGCAATAGATCTCTCCAGCTCGAATTAAGCATTGACACAATAATGGAACTAGCCGAACTCTGCTTAAAAACAACATATTTTCAATTTGAAGGAGAATTCTATAAACAAGAATTTGGTATGGCCATGGGTTCTTCTTTGTCACCTATAATCAGTAATATATTTATGACATATTTTGAAGAAAGATTCATTGGCAATTCTAAGAACAAACCAAGTGTGGTGGAGATACGTTGATGACATTTTTGTGGTTTGGGAGTATGGTGCTGAAGAACTGCACTCCTTCCTAGATTACATCAATAGTCAAGGACCCACAATAAAATTTAAAATGGAAATCGAAAATTTACATAAACTTGCTTATCTTGATTTACTTATAGATAGAACAAACAACACAACAAGTACAAGCACTTATCGAAAACCTACGAATACTAATATATATTTGAATTTTAACCCCAACCATTCCTTGAATGTAAAAAAAAGGTGTTGTAAAGTGTTTATATGATAGAGCAAAACACATCATCCATCGAAATATTTAACGACGAGGTCAACATTATCAAAGAACATCTACTCCAAAATGAATATCCCCAAGACGTTATAAATAAAACTATAAATCAACTAGAAAGAAAATCGCAACAACAAAGCAACACAAATAACCAACAGACCACTAATTCAACCATACACAAACACAAAACAAAATTATGAATATAATTCCATACGTCCCAGGTGTATCAGAAAAAAATAAGCTGTTAGGAAATAAATACGATATTAAAACTGTTTTCAAAACAAATAATACATTGCGCTCTATCCTCACACATACCAAACCAGTTAACGCAACTCAACATTCCAAAAATTGTGTGTACAGTGTTGAGTGTAACTGTGGCCATAGTTATACCGGTGAAACTTTAAGACCTTTAGAAGTAAGGAAAAAAGAACACCAATATAACATTTCGAGAAGACATGTGGGCATGTCAAATTTGGCCAACTATGTATTAACCAGCACCGGAAGCCATAGGATAGATTGGGAGAAAACAAAGATCTTGTTGAAAGAGAAAAGCTTAATAAATACATTAAAAAAAAAACAAAAACCGACTTCAAAAGAAAATTAACTAAAAAGCATGAAATAATATTTTGCTAAAATTAAATACTTTTTATGAACTCGGTGCCAAGCGAAAGTGAAAATATTTTGTGAGGTACATTGATGAGTTATACTTCGCAACTTCGCTGTTCAAATTAGCACCGACTTCATAAAAAGTATTTAATTGTAGCAAAATATTATTTCATGCTTTTTAGTTAATTTTCTTTTGAAGTCGGTTTTTGTTTTTTTAAAAATGTATTTATTTTACAATTTTCAGTGATGCAATGTCTGTAATTGTTAATGATTTATCCTACAGCTGTAACATTCTATTAACATTTTTTTAACCATCCTTCATAACAATATTTGTACTCCGCCCTGTATGTCAGCTATCATAAATTTCCAACTGCTATGAGCTACCTTATATAATTATTTTTTCTTGCTTTTTACTAATCATCCTGTATGATATAATTACATTCGACGTTATATTTCAACCATCTTGCATAGGAAATCTTATGGATCACCAACATTTTAATAACTACCCTATATAATTTTATTTTTACACTACATATGTATATTTATATGCGTGAAATTAATATGCAAATTCATAAGATTTTACTCATCCAAAAATCGCCCGCCTCGGCAAATTTATCACTTTGAAAATTTGAATTCTCCAGGTGTAAAAATATAATGCTAGGAAAATATGAGGTAGGCGTTAAATAGTTACTTGTTCGGAACATACAAATACATTTTGTATTGGAAAAATGATTACAAGAGCAGTTTCAGTTTCAAATCATCCTGTATTGAAAGAATTTTTACAAGACGAATCTCACTCTTACGTAGGTTACTAAATCACCCTGTATTGAACACCTTTAAATTAAAAATCAGCTATCTTGATTGTCGCAAACTGCCAATAACTTTTTTAATTATTTAATTTCTCTGGAAAACAATTTTCCCAAATATGAGACCCTAACCCATCGATTTCTATCTATTGAAACTTCTAAATAAGAAAATTTCATCGAAATCGTTAGAGCTTTTTTTCACAAGTCAAATATATATATATATATATATATATATATATATATATATATATATATAAACAAACTTTGTTCGTTATATAGTATTAGATTATTTCTATTTGATAACAATTTTATATCTTAACAGAAATGAAGATACTTTAATTTGTAAATAAAAGCCCTCTTTGAAGGCAAACTTTGTCTACAGTTAATAAAAATTGACATGGAATGATTACTGTTTATGTTTTAGATCATGTAAAAAATCTGTTTGTGAAGAATAACTTTTTTCTCTGAAAATTATGAATAAAAAGAAATCGTTTAATTTATGAATACACACTGTATATTCATATTAACTGACACTTATTTTGATTTTGATTAATTCATCTTATTTACAATTTACCCCAAGTTCCGAATAGTTAATACCAGTAACTCCATCTAATCTTATAATACCCGCGACTCCCCCAAGACATAGAATACAAGAAAATAGGTAAAAAGTTTTTCCCCATTCTATAAGAAACGTTAGAAGCTATGTTATTTGAAAAAAAGTTCTGACCACTTTGAGATATCACGGAACTAATCTAATCCCTTTTCAATTTGCACCACGTTCCGAATAACATTTTTCAAATTTTATATAATAATACCGGCTCCTCCACCATGGCATAGAGTATATGAGAATAGGTAAAAATAGTTTTTCCCCATTTTCTAAGAAACGGTAAAAGCTATTTTAATGAAAAAAATATGGGACCATTTCGCTATCCCGCCAAACAGGATCCAGTAAAATGGTTGAAATCCCTCAAGCCGTTTCCTAGTAATCGGTGAACAAACATAAAAAAAAGCAACATAGATACAGACGAATTGAGAACCTCCTTCTTTTTGAAGTCGGTTAAAAAAGAGAAAACTTAAAGAAGCCAGCTGTATGCTGATAAACAATACGGAAACCGGGGCCCCCAATCGACCTTCATTTGAGCCGGAGAGATCTATTGCTAGAAGAGCAAAAGAATGTTACCCTCAGTATCAAGTGATCGGCAAATGACATATTGTCACTGTCAAAATTTCTTGACAAACAACAAACTCCATATCAGTGCGAAAAATTTTTGAAAATACCTCAAAAGACTCAAAAAAAAGATGGACAACGACTCCAGAGTCGGAGTTGAAACGTCTCCAAACAGATAAGTATAACACTATACCATACCATACACTATTTATATACAGGAATACTGGTTGATCATTTTAAGACATCTCTTTCTCTCAGAATAACTGTGAGAAAGAATTTCTGCACGGACAGCCAGAAGTACAGGTTGGTGATGTGCAGAAATCGTATTACCTTGTCCTGCTGCTGGGTTATAGTAAGGATTTCTCTCAAGTTGTTCTTGAGATTATCTTCTGTTCGTCCATCTTTGTAGGTCTTCTGCTAGGCTGTATTCAACAGTGAGTAGACTGGTTGGGTTACAATGCTGATTTGTTGGTGGATTGTCATCTGTAACCGGTGACCAATTCTTGGTCTTCGCATTTTTATTTTCTCTGAACTTTGGTTGAATGTTACGCAGTTTGGTGTTTGATATGTTCCTGATTCTGTGCATCTTTTATGGCTTCGGTAGTTGCTTTCTCGGCTAACTCATTTATTGTTATGCCTATGATTACTACTTGGGAAACTCTAGATTTTATTTAATAGATGGTTTTCTGAATTTGTTGTACCAGAGAATGGTTGTTGTAGATATCCTTTAAAGAGTATATAAGGATAAGGATTCGGTAGGTGTTACTACTTTCTGATTGTTTCTTTCTATTCGTTTCAATTCCTTTAATATGCTGTGTGTAGGCTACATTGCTTTTACAAACAACTTGTTTGCGCGTTGACAACAGAACATCCCACTTCCTGGTTGATGTTGACAGCAGGATTGCGCTGAAGGTAGGTAACACTAAGGTACATGGTGGAATGTTCGGAGTTGTAGGTCTGTGCTTTCCATCAAAGTTTGACCGTATTGGCGGTATTCTCGTTGCATATGATATGAATAGATTCTGTTGTGTAAGGGGGAAAGAATGAATTTTCGTGATTCACAGTAAAGTGGTTATATTGGGCTCGTTCGGTAAGCACCAAGACAGATCCTTAGCGAGGGTGTGTATTTAGTAACTTTATATTTAATTGTGATGCTCAAATGAAGACTAGGATGTAGTATTTTGTCTATTCATGGGTTTTCTCTCCTCCAAATTTTTTCCTGTAACAGATAAGTATTTAAAAAATTGTATATGTAGAACAAAGTGTAGTAAGGCAATTTCGTAAAATTGCCCGGATTACTGGTTGTCTGTACAGAGATTCTTCCTCACAGTTTTTCTGAGAGAAAGAGATGTCTATAAAATGATCAACCAGTATTCCTGTATATAAGTAATGTATTGTATATTGTGTAATACTTATCTGTGTATGGAGACGTTTCAACTCCGAGTCTGGAGTCGTTGTCAATCGTTTAGTGTTGTTTTCGAGGCTTTTTTCTAAAAAATTTTCGCTTTGATTTTGAATTTATTGTTTGTCAAAAAATTTGACACTGACAATTTGTCGTTTGGCGATCACTTGACGCTGAGGTTACCGTTTTTTTGTTCTGTTAGCAGTAAATTCTTCCAGTCCAAATGAAGGTCGGCTGAAGGTGCTCCGATTTCAGTGTTGTTTATCATCATACAGCTGGCTTCTTTAAGTTTTCTCTTTTTTAAGTTTTCTTCTTTCAACAAGATCTTTGTTTTATCCCAGTCTATCCTATGGCTGCCGGTGCTCGTTAATACATGATTGGCCAAATTTGATTTGTCCACATGTCTTCTGGAAATGTTATATTGATGTTCTTTTTTCCTTACTTCTAAAGGTCTTGAAGTTTCACCGGTATAAGAATGGCCACAGTCACACAAAACACTGTACACACAATTTTTAGAACTCTGGGTTGCGTTAAACGGTTTGGTATGTGTGAGGATAGAGCGCAAGGTATTATTTGTTTTAAAAACAGTTTTAACGCTGTATTTATTTCCTAACCGCTTAATTTTTTCCGATACACCTGGGATATATGGAATTATGTTCATAATTTGGTTGTCTGTTTGTGTTTGGTTGGTATTAGTGTGATGGTTATTTGTGCTGGTTTGTTGTTGCGATTTTCTTTCTAACTGATTTATAGTTTTATTTATAAAGTCTTGGGGATATTCGTTTTGAAGTAGATGTTCTTTGATAATATTGACTTCTTTGTTAAAGATTTGGGTGGATGAAGATATGTTTTTTGCTCTATCATATAAGCACTTTACAACACCTTTCTTTACATTTAAAGGATGGTTGGAGTGAAAATTCAAATATCTATTAGTATTTGTAGGTTTTCGATAAGTACTTGTACTTATTGTGTTGTTTGTTCTATCTATAAGTACATCAAGATAAGCAAGTTTATGCAAATTTTCCATCTCCATTGTAAATTTTATTGTGGGTTCTTGACTATTGATGTAATCTAGGAATGAGTGCAGTTCTTCAGCACCATACTCCCAAACCACAAAAATGTCATCAACGTATCTCCACCACACTTTTGGTTTATTTTTATATTTGCCTATGAATCTTTCTTCAAAATATGTCATGAATATATTACTGATTATAGGAGATAAAGAAGAACCCATGGCCATACCAAATTCTTGTTTATAGAAATCTCCTTCAAATTGAAAATATGTAGTGTTTAAGCAAAGTTCGGTTAGTTCCATAATTGTGTCAATGTTTAGTTTTGTTTTGTTGTGTAAGGTAATATCTTGTTGTAATTTATTTTTTATAAGTTGTAATGATTTATCAACAGGTACATTTGTAAAAAGACTAACTATGTCGAAACTTACTAGTATATCATTTCTGTTGATAATAATGCTTTTTAATTTTGTTAAAAAATCGTTAGTGTTTTTTAAATTGTTTGGATTATTTTCGTAACAACACAATAAGTACAAGTACTTATCGAAAACCTACAAATACTAATAGATATTTGAATTTTCACTCCAACCATCCTTTAAATGTAAAGAAAGGTGTTGTAAAGTGCTTATATGATAGAGCAAAAAACATATCTTCATCCACCCAAATCTTTAACAAAGAAGTCAATATTATCAAAGAACATCTACTTCAAAACGAATATCCCCAAGACTTTATAAATAAAACTATAAATCAGTTAGAAAGAAAATCGCAACAACAAACCAGCACAAATAACCATCACACTAATACCAACCAAACACAAACAGACAACCAAATTATGAACATAATTCCATATATCCCAGGTGTATCGGAAAAAATTAAGCGGTTAGGAAATAAATACAGCGTTAAAACTGTTTTTAAAACAAATAATACCTTGCGCTCTATCCTCACACATACCAAACCGTTTAACGCAACCCAGAGTTCTAAAAATTGTGTGTACAGTGTTTTGTGTGACTGTGGCCATTCTTATACCGGTGAAACTTCAAGACCTTTAGAAGTAAGGAAAAAAGAACATCAATATAACATTTCCAGAAGACATGTGGACAAATCAAATTTGGCCAATCATGTATTAACGAGCACCGGCAGCCATAGGATAGACTGGGATAAAACAAAGATCTTGTTGAAAGAAGAAAACTTAAAAAAGAGAAAACTTAAAGAAGCCAGCTGTATGATGATAAACAACACTGAAATCGGAGCACCTTCAGCCGACCTTCATTTGGACTGGAAGAATTTACTGCTAACAGAACAAAAAAACGGTAACCTCAGCGTCAAGTGATCGCCAAACGACAAATTGTCAGTGTCAAATTTTTTGACAAACAATAAATTCAAAATCAAAGCGAAAATTTTTTAGAAAAAAGCCTCGAAAACAACACTAAACGATTGACAACGACTCCAGACTCGGAGTTGAAACGTCTCCATACACAGATAAGTATTACACAATATACAATACATTACTTATATACAGGAATACTGGTTGATCATTTTATAGACATCTCTTTCTCTCAGAAAAACTGTGAGGAAGAATCTCTGTACAGACAACCAGTAATCCGGGCAATTTTACGAAATTGCCTTACTACACTTTGTTCTACATATACAATTTTTTAAATACTTATCTGTTACAGGAAAAAATTTGGAGGAGAGAAAACCCATGAATAGACAAAATAATTCAAGACCTCCTCAACAATCTTTTCGAAATTACTTAGGATGTAGTAGTCTAGCTTGGAACGTATTATTGCCCCGTAGATGCTCAATAAGGTTTTTTCTTTGACGTGGTGTTGATATTCTTTCATGTTGTCTTTCATATGTATTCTCCACATTAAGCCACGGGGAAATCTAGTATAAGATAAATGTCTACTTACTTAAAATTGAATTTTTATTTTTATGTGTAACAATAAATTTGACTAAAACGTACCAATTACCTAAAATGACGACTCGATCATATTTCTAGAAAAAAAATTGTGATACGAACATACCGTTATAGTATAAAAGCACATCTCGTATAGACTACTGAAAGCTGCATCTGCGAGAAACATGAAATTCTGTTTCCGAGCTTCGGATAGCGAGCAGTCCGTGCATACAGAATAGCATTCGTTAAATATTTTAATTCTAGTTCGCAGTCATACATCATAAATAAATGAGTCATTATAAATATTTAACAGACAATTAATCAAAGTTTTATTGACTACTGCATAGTTAACCAGTACGGTTTTTAAATGGGCCGTGCATATACATATAAACGGCGCGATTTGTTTTAACCGATGAATTATGTGCTTTAGTAAACAGAATGGAGAGTCAACTGTTTCAAAGCCCTGCGATAAAGACATACAAAGCAAGAATTATGTCTAATACAAAAGGATATTGAATGGAAACGCCAGCATTTATTGTGACTGGATAATAGGAGTTCTCGCTGTAAACGGTTTAATGCGTGTATTATAATTAAAACGTTGGTATATTATTGTCAATTTATTGAAATATTTGTAAAATGTGTCCGTCAATTGCAGAGTCGCTACACATATTTAATAGGTTAATTCTTTTCAAAGAGATCTATCGTATTGTGTTACTTTATTTCTAACAAGTTCATTTTTCCATGCAGAAAATAGAGTTCCAAACTTCTGCTGTGTATGGAACTTATTAAAATAAGCCAAAAACTCCGTATTAACATGTTCTTTAAAACGCACACTTGGGAACCCTATTTTAGAAACACTCTGTATAGTGAGGTCCTGAATGAAGTAAGAGATAAATTCATTGCTTACGTACTTATGAGTACGAATGAAAAATTCTGACAAATCAGTTTTCATACCCAGGTGGAAGCAAGAATGTAGATTTCCGAAACGCAAGACATACAGGTTGGCTCAAGCGAGAAAAAAGTCCAATCTCATGCTGTATCGAAAAAAAATATATCTATAGGGGTTTTCAAAATATCGACAAATAGACAAAAAAATGTAATTTTCGAAAAATTGCAATATTTACCACTAATCGTTAAGGATTTTTTTAAGACCTTCTAGATTTTTTGCCACCATAGCCAATTTTGTTATAATTCTTCTGGCCGACGTATTAGATTTATAAGTCATTGAATAGTACTTAAAAAGAGCTTTTCAACCATGCGTAAGAGCCTATCTTTGGATGACCGAAAATGCAAATTAAAAAAAACAGATTTCATTTAGTTGGCTGTGAAACAAAATGCCATGCTTGTTGTCATATATATCTCTCTATCAAAATTCTATTATTTATTTGGTTCTATAGGTGCTTAGAAATAACTTACTTGTCTATTGTTGCTTCAGAATCTTTCCATTAGATCTAAGGAAGCATAAAGACCTTCTTGAAAGGTGGTGCGGAAATCTGTTCAAATCACTTACAAACAAATAAAGCCGAGACAGTAAAAAGCATCAATCTAAGTACTAAAGGTTAGTACACTAGGAAGGTGAAGCAGAAATTTGTTTAGATAATTTACCAACAAATTAAGCTGAGAGATTAAAAAAGCATCAAACAAAGTACTAACACAAAGTACTCTAGGACGTCGAATTTGATCATGACAGTTGTTTAGATTCTTCCCACTAGATCTAGGGAACCATATAAACATTCTTAAAAGGTGGGGCGGAAATATGTTCAAATCATTTAGCAAGAAATAAAGTCGCAACAGTAAGAAGCATCAATCTAACTACTAAAACAAAGTACACAAGGACGTCGAATTTGATTATCACAGTTGTTTAGAATCTATCCATTAGATCTAATGAACCATATAGACATTATTGAAAAGTGGTGGGGAAATGTGTTCAAATCATTTACCATCAAATAAAGTCGAGACAGTAAGAAGCATCAAGCTAACTACTATAACAAAGTACACTAGGACGTCGAATTTGATCATGACAGTTGTTTAGAATCTTTCCATTATATCTAAGGAACCATATAGGCCTTAATAAAAGGTGGTGCGGAAATATGTTCAAATCATTTACCAAGAAATATAGAAGTGACAGTAAAAAGCATCGATCTAAGTACTAAAACAAAGTACACTAGGACTTCGAATTTGATCATGATCATGACAGTTGTTTAGGATCTTTACATTAGATCTAATGAACTATATAGACATTATTGAAAGTTGATGCGGAAATTAAATAGTGTGCAATGAAAATATTGAAAATCTTGTTTCACAAACTATTATGGACAATCCTCATACCTTCCTTCGTCGAATGGAAAGTAATATTGAAGTATCTAAATATATTACTCAGAGATATCTTAAAAAGTACAATATATACAGATTGCGATGGGAATTTATCAGATAATTCGTAGAATCAGCATTCATCCGATATTTCGGGGAATCCGAAAAGTTGTTCGTCGGGAGTATCGAGGTCAGCGACTGACTTTATTGAAGTTCTTGAAAATTTTAGAGTCCATGAAGGAAATCTCCTGGCGGCTCTTTAACTTTCTGGAGAATTCGAAGAAATAGATAAATACGAAGAACTGGCGGAAGGATTCATTCAGTAGTCGATTGCGGTACTGTAAATACCCCGAGGCATTCAAGGTCGGCAAAATATCTGTAGCGTCCCCTCTTAAGGAGAGGGTTAACGATATTGCCTTCTCCTCTGCTGACAATGCGTTTAGCTTTGCTGCAGCCTCAAATTGACGCCGATAATTAGTCCATAAGAATTTTCGATCAAATTGGGGAGGTTTCATTTTGTGTCTTGTCCCCTCGAGGCCAACTTTCGAATCCACTACTTCTGGACTGTTTCTACTTTTGGTTTTTGATTGTATTTCTTCCCTTTGTATTGCGACTACCTGTTCTTTTATCTTGCTGATTGTTTCGTTTTTGTTTGTCGTCTGCTTCAGCTTTTTGACCACTATTTGCTTTAGTTCTTATATCAGAGCTTCATTCTCGACTATTTTCTCTTCCAGCATTTCTGAATTTTTCAGTGCCCTGTTTTTCAAATTTTCTTCTAAAGATTTACAATTTTCCAGTAATTTGCCTTTTTTTATAAAGTACATAAATTTAAAGTGAGAGAATACAAATATTTAGTTAATATAATAATTATATTAATATTACAGCAAAGTGATCGTAATGTAATAATCGTAAATATTATAACAAATAAAAAAATAGTTTTGCCATGTAAATGTATGAACCTAATTGCATTTTGAAAGTAGTTTTTAGTTCTGATCAACTTTTTTTAAAAACAAATGCCAATATATACATGAAATAATTTAAAACTTAAAATATATTGTAGAGGGTGGTCAAAAAATATTTTTGGACAATAGGATACACCCTGTACTTGTTTTGTAAAATTTTATTAATGATTTATTGCTACCAGGTTTTCTTACCTTAATTCATAATAATTAAGTTATTTAGAATTTCTACGGAGGTCGATTTATTATAAAAAAATTCTCTCAAACAAAATAACACCGAGTCCGAAATCGTGACTATATAGACATTACTTCTAATAACTTAAATAATCTGAACGATCTGCATTCCACAGTAATGTTAATCTCAAAATGCAGTAGATACGAAACAAATCAAATAAACCCACGCTTTTTAAGTCCGATTTATCTCATTGACTAAATACAAAGAATAAATTATCGGTAAAATTTAACAAATGTCTGTTATTTTATATACAAAAACGCCTACGTGTCTTTCACTGGGCCTGAATTTATGACGTTAGTTTGAATTGCAAATTTACATTCTGTAGTTATGCCTGGTAGAAAGTTTATTAATAATGAAATGACATTGTTTTATAGATGTCATTTTGAGAATATTTAACAAGTTGCACTTTTTGAATTATAATACCAAATTGTGATCTACTTTTTGTTATTTTTAACCGGCTTCAAAAACCGAGAGGTTACCAATTTCCGTATATTGCGTTAAAGGAGTTACCTTATAAAGGACCAGGCACCTTTCTTATGGAAAAATAGACCTCCGTCAAATTGTTTGAAATCTTGGTATGTGACAAAAACAGTCCATGGGCTCAAATAGATTCTATGACTAGTTTTGGAGATACAGAGTGTTAAATATCGAAAATGCCGCATTTTTGATATCAGATTTCCAATGATAGACGTGCTTTATTTCCGGTTATTGGAAAAATTGTGATTTGTACATTATTGAACATAAATATTTCACAAAACAATTGCCATAAGTTTTGGTGGATTACAGGGTATTTAAGAAATACGTAACATTTTTTTATTACAACGTCGAAAACATAAGAAGATGTTATTGCACAATTAATATCTCGTTAAAGTAGTAATTTCTTCGGTGTGCTTCATATAATATACAGTGTGAGCCATAAATATAGCTAAAGAAGGCATATATTATTTTTTTGTATTAATCAGTCACCCTCTACGAACCATTCGTGCTGCAATTTTAATAAGACATTAAACATATATATTATCTGTCTCTTTATACTCAACGGGATGTTAAACTGATTGCAAGAACTATACATATTGAAAAAATGTATTTTTTATACTACCCCGTAGTTTTAAATTCCGTCAACTTTGTATTTTATTACATTTTTACGTTAACAAATGTTCAGTGTTTTACTGAGCAGAATATTATTAAAATTGTATAACTAGTTTTGGTGATATAGGGTGTTAAACATCGGAAATGTCTCCTTTTTCTTTTATTTCTCATAATAGATGTGTTTTATTTCCGTTTATTGCAAAAAACGTGGTTTGCGCATTGTTTGACATAAATAAAACACAAAAATTACTATTAATTATTTTATATTTCAGGGTGTTTCCTATATACGTAACATGTTTTTTTTAGAAAACTCATTTCTGTTAAAACGTTGAATACATAAGAAGATCTAATTGCTCAGTTAATATAATGTTAAAGAAATTAATGTTTGGACGTGTTCATTCATTATACAGTGTGAGTTGTAAAATTGCTAAAGTGAGCACCTATTATTTTTTCCATTAATAGATAACCCTGTATAAAACATGCGTCCTAGAATTTTTATATTAAATTATACAAGTCTACGACTCATCACACTAAATTCTACAAGTTTGCAAAAATTGTACAAATTAACATACTGTAGTTTATACAGGGTTACTCATTAATGGTAAAAAATGGTATATGCCTACTATAGCTATATTTACGACTTACACTGAACACATATATGAACACGTCCAAAAACTCATTTCTTATTAATTGTGCGATTACATCTTATATATTCATCGTTGTAATAAAAAAAATAGTTTTCTGAAAAAAACACGTTACATATATTGGAAACACACTGTAATAAAATATAATTAATGGTAACTGTTTTTTCCCATATTTTTGTCAAATAATGCGAAAATTGCCTTTCCTGTAATATACGGAAATAATACACGTCTGTTCTGAGAAATCTGAAAAGAAAAAGGAGATACTTCCAATGTTTAACACCCTATATCTCGAAAACTAGTCATACAATTTTAATAACATTATGCTCAGTAAAACACTGAACATTTGTTAACGTAAAAATGTAATAAAATACAAAGTTGACGAAGAGAATTTAAAACTTCGGGGTAGTATAAAAAAATCGGTTTAACAACCCGTTGAGTATAAAAATTGCAGCACGAATGGTTAATACAGGGTGACTCATTAATAGGAAAAATTAATATATGCCTTCTTTACCTATGGCTCACACTGTATATTATATGAAGCACACCAAAGAAATTATTATTTTAACGATATATTAATTGTGCAATAACATCTTCTTATGTTTTCGACGTTGTAATAAAAAAAAGATTTTCTCAAAATCACATGTTACGTATTTCTTAAATACCCTGTAATCCACCAAAACTTATGGCAATTGTTTTATGAAATATTTATGTCCAATAATGTAAAAATCACAATTCCTCCAATAACCGGAAATAAAGCACGCCTATCATTGGAAATCTGATATTAAAAATGCGGCATTCTCGATATTTAACACTCTGTATCTCGAAAACTAGTCATAGAATCTATTTGAGCCCATGGACTCTTTTGTCAGAATATTAACCCCTACAACATAACAAAATTTCAAACAATTTGACAGAGGTCCATTTTTCCATAAGAAAGGTGCCTGGTCCTTTCTATAACGCGATTCTATCGGAAAAAACGGTTATTAAGATTATAATCAAGATAATTATACTAATTTTTTTATATTGTTTTCCCTTCCCTGAATAACTGGCTTAAGTTTTTTTTTGTGAACTATGAATGAGGCCTTTTTTTCAGGTAACTATAAAAACAGTACGTATAGAGTCCTTATTTTCTCGATAATGTTAGTTGATATCAATTCGTTTTTCCAAATGGTAGAACTTTTTTTTGTTTTTGGGAATTTGGGAATGGGTCTTATTCTACCCGCTAACGTATACAGGGTGAGTTTTTTTTGATGATCGGTATGGGAATCTCGGAAACTAGTGGAGATAGAGCAATGGGTAAATTGGGAAAGATTTGCAGTTTTACTGTCCCAATTTATTGACACTTTCGGATTTTTGTAAAAAGTCATGGCTTACTAGATATTTTGAAAAAACGAAATTCTGTCGATTTAGTCAAATCCCTCTAGATCCTTTGTTTTTGATTTTATAAAAAAACTGTAAATATCAAAATTGAAGGGAATTGTATCCCGAATATGATTGTCATGCCCTCGTTTGCGTGACAGCTCTCGTTTTCGAGATATGACACAAACTTATCTTTTTTTGAATGGAAACCATAGTTGGCTATGACCTCAAAAAGTCGGACATGTTTAGAGCTTTTCAACGATATACTACTCGATATAGTTTTTCAGAAAAATAACGGAGTTATGGATGCTTTTCTCTCTTATTTGCCTTGACAATCCACAGTTTCCATTAAAGGTGTTATGGTCAGATGAAACTAGCTGACTAACTGCGGTACGTCAAATAGACACAATGAGCATATCTGGGCTAAAGAAAACCCTTTCCATGTAGAACAAAGACGACCCCAGATAAAATTTAGTTTTAATGTTTGGTGTGATATCATAGGGTCTACTATTCTGGGACCTTTTATCTATGACGAATCACTTACTGGGGACCGCTACTTGCATTTCTTGCAATACACTTTTCAAGACATGTTGCATAATTTGAATTTGAGAACTCGTTTAGAAATTAAGTGGTTCCAAAATAATGGAGCACCTGCTCATAACTCGTTATTAGTAAGACAACTCATGCGAATGGCCACCCTGGTCTCCCGATTTGGCAGTTATAGACTTCTATTTATGGGGTGCGCTAAAAACAAAGTATACAAAAGAAAGCATGAAAACAGTTGGTGACCTAAGGGAGGCGGTATTACAAGCAATTGAAGAAATTGATAGGCGGTCTGTGAGGAAAGCGGTAATGTCAACCTTAAAAAGATGCAATTTTTGTCTAAATAACAATGGTGGACTTTTTGAACATAAATTGTAACCATTATTATGTACTTTAATTTCTAAGTTTTTAGTAAGTACTTACTTATTTAATTTTTTCGTTATATCTGACATACCTAATAAAAAAATCGTTCAATGTTTTTTGGAATAGTTATTAATAAATCAATCTATTTCATGGCTAACTACGTTAAAAGGGAAAATAAGAGAGAAAAGCATCCATAACTCCGTTATTTTTATGAATAACTGTATCGAGTATTATATCGTTGAAAAGCTCTAAAAATGTCCGATTTTTTGGAGTCATAGCCAACTATGGTTTCCATTCAAAAAAAAGTTTGTATCATATCTCGAAAACGAGAGCTGTCACGCAAAGGAGGACATGACAATCATATTCGGGATACAATTCCCTACAATTTTGATATCTACACTTTTTATATAAAATCAAAAACAAAGGAGCTAGAGGGATTTGACTAAATCGACAGAATTTCGTTTTTTCAAAATATCTAGTAAGCCATGACTTTTTACAAAAATCCCAAAGTGTCATTCATTAAATTGAGCCAGTAAAACTGCAAATATTTCCCAATTTAACCATTGCTCTATCTCCGCTAGTTTCCGAGATCCCCATTTGATCATAAAAAAAACACACCCAATATATGCATTAACAATTAACAACTGCCCGCTTATTCATTATCGTTAAAACTTTGACAGTTTGTTGTGACCTCTGCATTTATTTCTGTACATTGAAAATAGATTAGTTTAAAATGAGGTGCAGATCTCCCGGCGTATTTATAGAAATAAGTTATTTTTCATTAAGCTGTATCTTTTCCTCGACTCATTGGATATTTGGCTGTCAACGTGGTCTCACGTTAAATCGTTTCGTTGACTGCTTGACTAACAACGTCGTCATTACTTACTACGACAAGCAGATAAATAAGCATACGATATTTTTCTCGATAGTGTGTGTGAGTGTCGACGTTTAAAAATTGCACTTAATTACAAAAATATTTCGTGTTTGTTTCGTAATATTGGCTAGAGCACAGGCTTTAAATGTCACCAAAGACAGTGCGAGTGTATATATATTGCGATGATGTTAGTTCACGATTTTTAGGATGTGGAAATATCTACCATTTATTATAACATATTGTGTTTGAATAGAATACTCTTCCTGAGAGGCTTTGTCAATTTATTAGAACCATTATGTCGGGAAGAACGTTTATAATATCCTCGAAAACATAACGTATTAAATTATATATTTCTTCCAACTTTCCTATAAAAATACTCAACAAAATATTTTCATTTTGTTAATATAGGAATGTTTTCTCTGTTCAACATTAATAGTGCGTCAATGTCTGTAGGTATTGGCTTGCATTCTCGAAAACAGATCTAACGATTTGCATAAAATTTCGGAGATACATAACTAGGATATCGGGTAAGCACTAAAGCTGGAGAGCGTCAATTTAGGATGTTAAGGAAGGCACCCTTGTTGTCCAAAAACCAAGACCACCATCACAACAACTCTATCCGCAGATAGTGTTGTGCACGGTCAGCAGCCGAGGTTTCCGTTTCCGTTTTAGAGCGTGTTAAGGTATTGCTTGAAAAATCAAACAAATCACATAACCTACGGCACTGTAGCCCATGTGGGTACACAAACCCACAACATGAAACTGGTTTGTATTAAGGAATCTCGGGGAAGCAATAAGATAGTATTGGCATTAGTTTAGATTGAAGTAAAAGCGATCAAATGATAACTTTTGAATCTGGGGGCATCCTATATCACCACGAAACATCGTCTGGCAGAACTACGTTGCTACCTAATGAACTTCTTTCCTGCTGTACGTCGGCGTTTAAATACTATTGCATTTGCTCTCGATCTTTCCCGCAGTGGGTCAAGAGAATTGGTTTTTGGTGCTTGTTTGTTTATTCGGATAATTAGTTTTTATTGCAGATGATTAATTTGAAGAAGGATTACTAATTTAGCAGCGTACAATTGAAAGTTATAACAATATGATATTTCTCCACTCATTCCCTGCAAGCATTAATACGTTTATAGTTTCAGTGGTATCCAATAATCCTAACAGGTTTTCTGACGGACTCGTGTACGGAATTAGTTGAACAAAAAGTAAAACTTGATCTCCTTAATGTCACAAGATTCGTCAATAGCTATTTAGAAAACTGACACTACTTAAAGAAATTCGATTTGACAGGGTGAGGTCTCAACTCATTGGAATCGCTTTGTATGAATGTTTTAACGTCCTAACTTAAATAATCGTAATTATTGAGAAGACACAGTTCTTTTTCACTAGCCCTCACGTTCACCTGACTTAAGGCCATGCGATTTTTCCTTTAGTTTCTTTATAAAAGATTGCCTTTAGCTAGCGAATTGCAGAGGCTGTAACTTCTATTAAGTTGAACTTATAAGTTTGAAACGAAGTGGATTGCAGTTTGTAGGTGTGTCGTATGAGCAAAGGTGCAACAATTTAACATTCGTTAGTTTAATGATTTGTTATAAATAGTCTAAATTAAACTTTTCTAATATATTATAGAAGCTTGGATATCCTATAGAGAGTGTCCCACGAAAGTGGCCTGTTACTTGTTACTCAAAAAATATTGATATTAAAATTCTGAAAATTTGGCAACGTAAGTGAGCCGATGGGTTCTATGCGACTAAAATATTTTCACAACTGTGACACTACCGGTTCTACCGAAAGTAGACCACAACTTTCTTATATCAAATAGAAACCCTGTATGTTATTGGTTGCCTTGGAACCATGTGAATAAATTCACATATTTAACGCGTCTCGGAAAATCAGTTTGTTTAAGTCTTTGCACTAAAGAAAAGAAGTACGGATGAAATTGTGCTTTTTCCATATTCTATGAATAAAGCTTTTAGAAAATACCAATTCTAGTACTGCTTTCTTAATACTTGCTTTCGGATACGCTTGACAGTAAGCCAAAGTTGAATTTCACTATTGGTTCATCAACAACAGACTTATTTTTCTTAAGGGTTGGTATGACTGATCCGAAGTTCTTAAAATTGTCTCTATTATTCGTTCAATTGTTTTTTCTGATGGTTTACTACTCTCTCCATAAATCATAACCATATTGAAGTAAGATAAGTATAATAATATTGGCAATTTTGAAAATCTGAGTGTCATTTCTTTATTTTTCTAGAGGCCACGGCTAACTTGATTTTTCCAAGCAAACTCGATATCATATTTTAATGGGCTAAAAACGGTTTTTCGTAATTTAATCGAATGTTGTGAGGTTTAGATATAGGGAACGGAATACAAAGTTAACTTCATTTTTAGTGCTGAATAAGATCCTGACAAACAATTGGGAGTTTCCATTTGAAAATTTGAAAATTTTAATTTCTAAGCATATTGTAAATGTTATTTTGGTAATCCTCTATTTGGCGTATCCTAAAATAACATATGTTCCAAGTACCACAAAGCAATACATTTTTGATGTGTTATGCATGTGAGGTTGCCAAATAAATATTCTTAAATAGGTACAAACATGTACAAAGGTACTAAGTATTTGTAAACACTTCTAAATATATAATTGTTCAGTATTAAACATTACTAAATTAAAAATGTGTGAGTCTCAATCTTATCTTATCAGACGGAAAAGTAGTAGTACAAAGTCAATAAAGAATGCAAAAACAAAATGAGGTGAAAAAAGGGCCAATGCATATTGATTAGTACATAGAACAAGTATTGGTTGCTCGATTTCTGACTGAAAGTAAGAAATTTATCCTGAACTGATCAGAAGTTAACATCCTTATACTTTTAGCGCAAGAATTAAATCAATCAATGCCTAATACAGGCCACTATAAACAAACACAGAAGACTTAGAAAACAATATAAAAACATCCTCATAATTAGAAAACCTTCAGCGATTACAAGTGAAGTATATAAGTGCAGTGTGATATCAAAATTAAAATTATATGATTTATTTTTCAGTGCCTATATTTATTTCATCAGAAGTGATAAAACTGTTCATAGTTTCTAATTTGATCTTTCAAATACTAAAGTGTGGTAAGGGAAGCTTAAGAACAAATAATAAAGTAGGTTTTGTACAATCTTGTCGATTACCCGCAGAACTGCATCTGCCAGTTTTGACATAAAAATGCAAATATCTTGAGAATAGTTAAATTTAGAGATAACATGTGCCCAAAAAAATTATCAACAATGTAAAGTAGCATCCAAATATCTAATAACATACAGAGTGTTTTATTTGATATAAAAAAGTAGTTGTTTACTACCGGTATATTCTTGATTACTTTTATGTTTTTTTGGGCAATAACACCAAAATCGAAATAAAACGACGTATATTGAAGGAAAACCAAACGTTTCAAAGTCTATTCTGACTTCGTTGTCAATGGCTTTATATTTATTGATGTAAATTGCAAAATGAAAATATGATTTATGACATTTATATTGAGATTAGAAAATGTGTTGTTTTTAGATATACAGGTAGCACAAAGAATTCTAAAGATCATATATTATAGTTAAACAGCTTTCAAATTAAAAGAATTTTAAAGAGTTGTCTTTAGAATTTATAAGTGGCGTTCCTAGGTACGACTTTGTTATAAGATAGCACATTCGCCAAAAATGCGATCAAAGAATTTTACTGTTTCAGTGATCCCATTAACGCCATAAGGGAAAACCTAGGAAAAACCTTATGAACTATCTCGATACTGGGTTGTTCAAAAGGAGGTTACCATTAATAATTTCTTCCTTTATTGTCGGTAACCAGATAGGA
Organism: Octodonta nipae; assembly: GCA_034190945.1. NCBI lineage: Eukaryota > Metazoa > Arthropoda > Insecta > Coleoptera > Chrysomelidae > Octodonta > Octodonta nipae. Next base: position 35,482,843 of record CM067216.1, on the reverse strand, counting down.
TTAAATTCTACAGAAGTAGAAGCGATACAATCGTCTTCATTCAAAAGAATTAAGGCAGACTCTTTTATTTTTCGTTTTGTGTTATGTTGTTCTTTGTGAAGTATAGTTGAATTGTCAAATTGTATTTTATGGCCTAGGTCCCAAAAATGTTAACAAATTTTCGATTTTTCAAATTGTCGTTTCTTTATGTAATTCTTGTGTTCATTTATTCGTACGTTTAATGGTCTCGATGTTTCTCCAATACACAATTTATTGCATTCGCAAGGAATCTTGTTGTATATGCAGTTTTTTGAGTTCTGGATTTTGTTGGTTGGTATAACCGGAAGTGCCAGAGTTCTGAAAACCTTTTAGTCACATTTAACCTATCAGAATTTTAATATCCATATTTTTTGAGTTGCATGTAACCGCCCACCTTCGTGGGACATCCTGTATAGTCGAATAACCTCCTGAAAAATAACTCATTATTTTGAAATAGTCAAAAGTTTCCGAGAGATTAGTACACATTCTCTTCTTTCGCAAGAACATTGTCAATCATGATGATCCCAAGACAAAAGACTGGTCATGGAGTGATATACGTTCTTTCTCTCTCCATCCACACGGACCTTCTCGGCGTCTAGATTTCAGAGTGGGCGTCATTAGTCGCCTACCGAGTCACATTACATGGACATAAACTTCGTTCTCGATTTTGTGTGTCTTTCATTCCGACCGGTAAATTTTTATTAACGCCGGGCTCTAGTTTTTGGACTTTTTGGCTTTTTAATGCGCGGTCCTTCAACGTTGCTGATAATATGTCTGTGTGTGTGTGCTCTGCTTGCTGGCAGTTTTAATTACAAGGACGACCGAATTTACAGTGCATAAAAGGATGCTAACTGAAATAACTAACTACAGCTCGTTCTACAATATAGTGGACCGAATTGGAATAGTCTAGTTCGTAAATGTGAACGTTGGAATTCATAACAGCGGGTAGCTTTTGTTTTTTGTTTTATTACTTGGTTGTCTCAGGTGTTTTTCCAACAATGTAATTTATAAACACTATTTTAGGGTTCCGTATATATAATATACGGATACCCTTATAATATCACTCCGGATTTCTGCCTCTGTCACATCACAGCAATTTCCTCCTAAACTAGTGGACGAAAGAGGTGGAAATTTGGCATCAATGTATAGTTTAGTGACCCGATCAGGAGTACATATCGTAAATGAAGAAATTTTGATTTTATGGGTACTTCTGGGGGGAAAACTAAAAAAATCGACGGTTCCCCCCCCCTGATCTCCGAAACTACTGAGCCTAAAATTTTGAAGAAAATAGGAAATATAGATCGTTGCCTGAACTTTACAGGAAAAATAAGTAGAAACTATTAATACTATTTTTGAGGGGGCAAATTATAGAATTAAATGAAAATTTAAAAATAAAAAATTTTTAAACGCATCATGTAATACATCAAACGAAAGGTCTGAGGAACACAAATATAATTTGTTCATATTTAAAAAAATATATAATTAAAAAGGTATTAATGAAAATATACCAAATTTTACTCCCCCCCCCATATGACGAAAACAAATATATTTTTTTCAAATTGTTAAAATAAATTATTTAAAAGTTATTAACAAAAATGTAAAAAAATTACCCATCCCCCCCATAAGCTGCAAAATTTTTAAAATAAAAATAGAAGTATAGCGCCCCACCTGAACTTTACTGGAAAAATAAGGAGAAACCCCTAATATTGATTTTGGGGGGCAAATTATAAAATTAAATGGAAATAATAAATGAAAGGTCAGACCCCGTTGTCAATGGTTAAGAAACTTGGATAAAAAAAGGCACAATTCTAAGATGTAAATTAAAATATTTGTTAATGTGTATTATTTGATTTCTGATGTAACTAAGAGAATTTTATTTGCAATATACAGGGTAGCACAGAAACTTCTAAAGATCATATAATCATAAAGTTCCTTTCAAATTGGAAGAATTTGAAAGGGAGATCTTCAGAATTTTATGTGGCGCTCCTAGGTGCGACTTTGTTATCAGATAGTGCATTCGCCAAAAATGTGACCAAAGAACCTTGTTGATTCAGTGATCCCATTAAAATCATAAGGGATAAACCTAGGAAAAAACCTTATGAACTATCCCGATATTGGGTTGTTCACAAGGGCATGACCATTAGCAATTTCTTCCTTAATCATCGGCAACGAGGAACGACTGAATTCTAAGGAGGTAGTAGCGATACAATCGTTTTCATTTAACAAAATTAAAGCAGACTCTTTTAGTTTTCTTTTGGTGTTGTGTTCTTCTTTGTGTAATATAACTGAATTTTGAAACTGTGTTTTATGACCAAGGTCCCAAGCATGTTCACAAATTTTGGATTTTTCAAATTGTCGTTTTTTATGTGATTTTTGTGTTCGTTTAATCGAACATTCAGAGGTCTAGAGGTTCCTCCAATATAGAATTTATCACATTCGAATAATTATCGAAATGATTATATGATTTTTAGAAGTTTCTTGCTACCCTGTATATTGCAAATAAAATTCTCTTAGTTACGTCAGAAATCAAATAATACACATTGTCAAATATTTTAATTTACATCTTAGAATTGTGCCTTTTTTTATTCAAGTTTCTTAACCATTGACAACGGGGTCTGACCTAGACCCCGAAACGTTTGGAATATACATTTTCTTTAAACTGTGGTGTTATTTCCCAAAAAGTACTTAGACATTTAAAACTATGCCACAAATATCATTCAGAAAACAACTACATTTTTCATTTTATAAAATTAATGGTTTACAAGATATTAACAAAAATATATAAAAAAATTCATTTCCCGCTTTATTTCCGAAACCATAATTCCTAAAATTTTGAAAATAATTAGGGGTACTGGGGCTCACTTGAAATTTATAACAAAAATACTAGAAAACCTCAATATTAATTTTGGGGAAAAATTATAGAATTAAATGGAAAATAAAAATTAAATTTTCAAACGCATCAAGTAATATATCAAATAAAATGCTCATTATGTGAATTACAAATATATCATATTTTTAAAACATTTGTTTAATAAATATTAACAAAAATATTAAACATCGACTTAATTCCCACTTTAGAACCTACACTATCTAGACGTTTGAAAAATACATTTTATTTGTATTTTTAAATAATTTGTCTAAAAGACTTAATAATTTATTATTTAAAACTTGACCTACTTTTCCCTTTATCTTTCAATCTACAGAGCCTAAAATTCAGATAGAAGATTATAAAAGCTTACCTGAAAGTCTAATGTTAATTAGAAAATTAAATACACATTGTTATGAAAATCAGGCGAATCATGAAGCAGATAAAATAAAAAGTCTATGTGTGGAAAATAAAAGTGTATATTTTTTATAAATTTAAAACGCTTCCGTTAAAAGATATTAGGGTAAATATAGGAAAATGCACTCATTCCCTGCTTGGCTGAAACTGGAATATTAGAATCTTAAAGGTGGTACGGAACCCTTAGTATGCGAATCCAACTCGCACTTGACCAAATTATTTTATAAAGTACGAGCTTTTTTATGGGGTTTCAGGTACCGTAAGTGTGTAAAATATTTTGCCACGCCTGTTTACTAGTCAACTACTTAATTTTTGACTCGTTATTCCTTAAATGTTTCTTCTATCAGCTGAAGAAGCTAGTTTGAGAGAAACAAACAAAACATGGCAATTCTCAGGAAATTATCCACTACAAACAATAATTATTACAGATATCCCCGTATTTTCTCAAGAGGAAAGACAAGAAAGATTCTTCAACAAAAAATGTAGGAAATATGAAAAATGCCAAATAATAAAATATGGCAAGATTAAAAAGCTGTTAAAAACTTCCAATATGTAAAAAATAAATTAATTTCAATTGAAATATTAAAAATCCCAAAATGTGAAACAGGCAGAAAATTTGTATAATGACGAAACCATTGACAGCAAAATCTGAAAACCATTGAAAATACTACATTGGCTGATTTAGTAATAAAGTATTCGGAATTTTCGTTTTTTGAAAAAAAATATTTATTCATCTACATCCATGTTGTCCACTTCAAAGTAGACCCCACTAGGTATTATGCACTTATGCCAGCGCTTTTTCCAATCCTCAAAACACTTCTGGAACTCGATCTTTGGGATCGCTTTGATCTCTTTCAGCGATACACTTTTAACGTCATCTATGCCTGTGAAACGAAGGTTTTTTTTATTTTTGGAAACAGGAAAAACTCACAAGGAGCCATGTCTGGCGAATATGGAGGTTGGGGCATCATTAGTGTTATTTTTTGCCAAAAATTCACGAACAAGCAACGATTTGTGAGCAGGTGCATTATCGTGATGAAAAGATTTGCCAGAAATCCTGACGTTTTCTTCGCACTGCTTCACGCAAACGGCGTTAAACTTGTAGATAATACTCTTTATTAATCGCTTGACCTTGTGACAAGAATTAATGATGGACTATGCCATTAAAATCGAAGAACACAGTAAGCATAACCTCGACGTTCGACCGCACTTGCTGAGCCTTTTTCGGTCTTGGAGAGCCAGAATGCCTCCATTGGGACGATTCAGCCTTTGCTTCGACGTCATATCCGTAAACCCCTGTTTCGTCACCTGTTATTACTCTTTTGAGCAAATCTGAATCGATGTTGACTTCATTTAGCGACTCTAGAGCAACTTCCATACGCCGCTGTTTTTGTTCAACATTCAACAATTTGGTGCTGCCATGCGTTTCATACCCAAAACGTTCGCAAAAATATCATGGCGTGGGCCAATAGATATGTCAACTTCATTAGCGCCTTCCCGATTGTAATTAGGGGATCGTTCATAATCATTTCTTTCATTTTCTTCACGTTTTTATCGGTTATTGATGTGCTGGGGCGTTCGTCATCTTCAACGTCTTCACGAGCATCTTGGAAAAGCTTATACAACTCGTAAACACTTGTTTTTTTTATATAGCAGACTCACCATAGGCTTTTGTTAACATTTCGCACACTTGGCTACAATTTATTTCATCTTTTTATGCAAAACTTAATACATATTCTTTGACTAGTTTTTTTAACAAACGAAAATTGCCAAGCTCATAAAAACACGTCTAACCTTAGCGACTGCCACAGACAAAATAAACAATGAATACAGCTGAAACTTGTATCACACTTCAGGGGCATCTATACCAACATAATACGAGGGCTGCCTTTTATATTCCGGGATTAGAGAACAAAAACAAATATTAATCATCGAAAATCGCTTTATTGTTTTTCAAAATATTCCCCATGAATATCTATACACTTTTGCATGCGTTTGAACCAATTGTCGGAGCACTTTTTCCACTCTGATTGAGGTATCTCCAAAACATGCATTCTGAACGCAGCAACCGCTTCTTCAGGTGTTGAAAAATGTTGACCTCTCAGTTTGTTTTTTACGTACGGGAATAAAAAGAAGTCATTTGGTGACTCATCAAATCGAAGTTTTGAGTGGTCAAAAATGCAGTTGTTTGAGCCGATGTGTGAGAGCTCGCATTGTCATGGTGGAGAGTGATCCGTCTTCGGCGGTTGGTTTTCCAAGAAATGAGCTTGGAAGACAACTGGCAAACAAATGGTTGTGTACCACTCAGAATTGACTGTTCTGCGTTGTTCTAGGGGTACGGTTGCGACATGTCCAGTTTTTCCGAAAAAACAGGCGATCATTTGCTTGGAACTGCTTCGTGCGCGAACAACTTTTGTTGGATTCGGCTCATCTTGAAACACCCATACAGTCGATTGCTGTTTACTTTTGGGCTCATACGCGTAAATCCACGATTCATCACTTGTCACTATATCATAAACGTGTTTTGAAGCACCACGATCGTATTTTTTGAGCTTTTCTTTCGATCAATCGACACGAGCCTTTTTTTGAACGATTGACAAATTGTGTGGAATCCAACGCGAACAATTTTTGAATATTGAATGTATGCTGGTCCCACTAATGTGTAAGGTTGACTCAATCTCACGATAGGTCACATGACGATCTTGCAATATTAGTTCGAGCACAGCATCAATGGTTTCCGGAACAACAACTGTTTTTGGACGACTTTCACGAAATTCGTCTTGGAGTGAACTACGTCGATTGAATTCACCATACCATCGATAAACAGTGGTCCTTGATGGAGTTTGATCACCAAAAATTAAATTAAGTTCATCCATGCACTCTTGCTGACATAATCCACGTCGAAAGTTGTAGAAAATAATCGCACGAAAATGTTCACGATTTAATTCCATTTTTTGTCAAAACGTTCTGAGTACAAAAATGTCCAACTTTACGATAGAGCTGTCAGTTGTAAAAAAAATTGACAATCGGACACTCCGAAGCCGCGAAATTTAAACATTCCAGGTATTTCTTGAACAAAACTCGTAATTTTGTAGTAAACTGCTTATTTAAAAGTGAATAAATTGTGACAGCATTAAACTGAGACCGTTGCGTGCTACTCAAAGATGCAAAGTTGTATTTATATATTTCTGCTAAATATTTATTACAGAATAATAAATACATAATTTTCCATTTTTCTTTGGTTTCTTCGGAGAGTGAGATCCATGCTTCATCTGTCAACCCCACGTCCTCGGCAACGTTCCATCATAACTCACTCCCTTGACAAATCACATTTTAGTACAGGTTCCTCCCATACCGTATTAACTTCATCCAACAAATCCATCCTGGCCCGATCAATAATATAATATCGTTGTGCCGAAGGAACGACATCGTACGTCGCGTGAATAATTGCAGGACACTTGTCACCCCGGTGTAGGCCTTCGGGTATTGTAACCTGGTGCGTATTATTTCCCGGCACATATCCTATCGGGGAAGGCCCCAGGAGACACACAGCACCGTTGATTGCGCGGCCTTGTTTCATTACGTGACCGTGTTCAGGTATCAATGGGTTGGAAAAGCTTTGTACCGACCCCCTCTTCTCTCATCGTCATCCCCTGTTCTGAAGTCGAACCGCTTCGCACGACTTAATGAATGATCTGATCCTCCCGTTGCACTTGTCCTTTGGAACGGACGCCATTGTTAGACATCAGAATCGACGACGTGCTTTTCCACATGGTACAAAAGAGGCGCTATTGTCGTCTGGATATGCCTTCAAGCTTGTATTATAATGCAGGTCACGCCGATAATTGGGGTTCGAAAGGATATACAGGGTGAGTTTTTTTTGATGATCAGTATGGGGATCTCGGAAACTAGCGGAGATAGAGCAATGGTTAAATTGGGAAAGATCTGCAGTTTTACTGGCCCAATTTAATGACACTTTCGGATTTTTGTAAAGAGTCGTGGCTTACTAGATATTTTGAAAAAACAGAATTCTGTCGATTTAGTCAAATCCCTCTAGCAGGTTTGTTTTTGATTTTATAAAAAGGTGTTAATATCAAAATTGAAGGGAATTGTATCCCGAATATGATTGGCATGTCCTCGTTTGCGTGACAGCTCTCGTTTTCGAGATATGACAACTTATCTTTTTTTGAATGGACACAATAGTTGCTATGACCTCAAAAAATAGGACATTCTTAGTGCTTTTCAACGATATAATACTCGATATAGTTATTCATAAAAATAACGGAGTTATGGATGCTTTTCTCTCTTATTTTCACGTTTAACGTAGTTAGCCATGAAATAGATTGATTTATTAATAACTATTCCAAGAAACATTAAACGATTTCTTTATTAGGTATATCAGATATAACGAAAAAACTAAATAAGTAGGTACTTACTAAAAACTTAAGAAATTAAAGTACATAATAATGGTTACAATTTATGTTTGAAAAGTCCAGCATTGTAATTTAGACAAAAATTGCATCTTTTTGAGATTGACATTACCGCTTTCCTCACAGACCACCTATCAATTTGTTCAATTGCTTGTAATACCGCCTCCCTTAGGACACGAACTGTCTGTTACTTTCTTTTGTATACTTTTTTTAGTGCACCCCATAAATAGAAGTCTATAACTACCAAATCGGGAGACCGGGGTGGCCATTCGCGTGGGACATTTTTTTCCTATCTAACAGTTTGGATAGATATTATCTAAGTACTGAATTGTTGCGGCTGATACTTGATGTAAATCCATAATGAGAAACACAAAAACGAAAAATCATATTTCGAGAATTACACTTTATTTTATAAACGACACGTGTTTCGGCATACAATGCCTTTATCAAGTTTATCACAAAATACTAAAACTATTATTCTAACTACACCATTATATATACATATTACTTAACTAAACTAATTATACAGTTTCTTATTATCCAAGTGTTGTCTTACAAATAACGAGTTATGAGCAGGTGCTCCATCATGTTGGAACCACTCAATTTCATCTTACCATAACACCTTTAAAGCAAACTGTAGATTGTCAAGGCACATGATGTACAAAACAAAATACGTCGATGTTCGTCACCAGCATGCAAAGTTTGAGAAACTGAAAGTTTGTACGGGTGGAACTTGTGCGCTTTCAGTACCTTAACTACAGTTTGTTGAGATGTGCCAGCTTCTGCCACAATCTCACGAGTTGATTTAGATGTATTTTGATATTCAACTGTCAGTTCAGCACTACTAATAGAATTATTCTCAAATGAGGAAACGTCAAAGTGAAAACAAGCTTTTTCATGGCTACCTACGTTAAAAGTGAAAATAAGAGAGAAAAGCATCCATAACTCCGTTACTTTTATGAATAACTATATCGAGTATCTCTACAAAGTGTCCGATTTTTTGAGATAAAACGCAAACGAGGAGATGACAATCATATTTGGGATACAATTCCCTTCAATTTTGATAGTTACACTTTTTTTATAAAATCAAAAACAAAAGAGCTAGAGTGATTTGAGTAAATCGACAGAATTTCGTTTTTTCAAAATATCTAGTAAGCCATGACTTTTTACAAAAATCCGAAAGTATCAATAAACTGGGCCAGTAAAACTGCAAATCTTTCCCAATTTACCCATTGCTCTATCTCCACTAGTTTCCGAGATTCCCATACTGATCATCAAAAAAAACTCACCCTGTATACGTTAGCGGGTAGAATAAGAACCATTTCCCAAATTCCCAAAAACAAAAAAAAGTTCTACCATTCGGAAAAACGAATTGATATCAACTAACATTATCGAGAAAATAAGGACTCTATACGTACTGTTTTTATAGTTACCTGAAAAAAAAGTCCTCATTCATAGTTTACAAAAAAACTTAAGCCAGTTATTCAGGGAAGGGAAAACAAAATAAAAAAATGACTTTTTACAAAAATCTGAAAGTGTTATTAAATTGGGCCAGTAAAACTGCAAATCTTTCCCAATTTAACCATTGCTCTATCTCCGCTAGTTTCCGAGATCCCCAGACTGATCATAAAAAAACTCACCCTGTATACGAGGAATGTCAGTTGCGTTACGACAAGCGGTCATGTTCATATACAGGATGTCACAATATTCCTTAGTGGGAGTTCTACTTTGTAAATAATAAGTATTCAAAAGTTGTGTTGGTCAAACCGTATTGACTGACAAACACCCAGAAGCTTTTTGTATCAATAAATATTTTGATGTGTTCTAAAATCGATGTTTAGTAATTTTAAATTAATTAATTAATGTTAAAATTCCTAGAGTACGTGTACGACGAATGATTTCCAACAACGATCCACATCTGTAGATTGTAGTACTCTTAATCATAATGCAGGTGGCTTCCTTAAGCTCCCTCTTTTTTTCTTTCATCAACAATTTAGTTTTGTCCAGGTTTTTCGGGCTGTTTCTTCAATAATCAAAATTTCAGATATTTTTACTCTAAATTATATTGACAAGCTAGGTTTCACTCAATAAATACATCTTAACTAAAAAGTTTATTATTATTTGACCCATAAAGTATTATGCTTTTGAAATTTCAATTTCTAAAACCTAGAAAACATAAAATAAATTTATAATTTTTAGTGCGAAAGTTGGTACTGCTTCGTATTTACAAGTTTGGTAATGATAATGTTTTGTTTCACGTAAAGTGCTTCTCAAAATCGTGTTCCGATTTCTGGCCTTTTTTAGTATGTTTTTAAGTGGCTTCCGGAGTTGAGGTTTTGATTGTTTTTGCACAAAACAAGAAACAAATGAAATAATTGCGCCAGTTGCCCGGGTGATAGCGGGCGCTCACTCGGTGACGAGAAGATCGAGAAGTCGGTGCTAGACACGCTGTGATTAGACTTGTCATTTTGAAATTTTACCTTCAAGACAACAACCAGATCATTGTTACCCCCGCGAAATACAAGTTTTACCCCGGCGTGGGTAATTACCCCCAGGTTCTAGAATGCCTGGCCTAAGGAGACTTACCATAGCTACACCATCGCCTCCATAGAATTCTTGATTCCTCCGAAAATATGTGGTACATAGAACATGTTTAAACAACTCAGAGATGTCGCTTAGCAAGTTGTTTTGTAAATGGGGCATGATTTCATCTAATCATGTGAGTTGATGGTTCCAATATATGGTTTTTACAAATTCGGTTGGAGAACCGATTGCACTAACAATAAGCCGAAGAGGTACATCAGGTTTATGGAATTTGGACAAACCATAAAGTCTTGGTGCAACAGTCTCTGTTATCTTTATGTTTTTCCCATCTTCAACAAGTACCGATGATACCTAGATCAGATTGTCAATATTTTCTGACAATTACAAAATTGACAATTGATTTTAAAATCCCATTTTAATTTCTATTGAGCAAAACCTGATATATCTATCTCCATATATGTGTGTCAATCTCGATCTGCCTATACCTCTTCTTGAGATGCTGCACTGGTGTTCTTTCAAGAGATATGATATGTCACAGGTATATGTTTTCCTACAGGCACAAGGTAAACTGTTTACACAATTCTGGGTACATTGATAAATGAATTTTCTGGTTTAGTTTTGTTAAATTAGATCTTACTGTTCAGTTTGTGATAAAAACGTTTCAACATTATATTTATATCCAACACATAAACCGGAAACATGGAGTACAATGTTGGTCTGCAGCTGGTAGACAATGTAACTCGTTCCTTGAAGTTTCCTTGGACTTCCATCGTCTTGAAGTGGTTGATCTCACAAAGTTTCAATAGCTTTGTATCTGCTATCGTCATCAGGTGAATGAATCATTAAGTGCTGACGAAACTACTTTTGCTCTATCATACAAGTATTTGTGACTCCTTTTTTCGTTTATATAGTAATTTAAAAAAATAAAAACCTAGTTTGGGTTAGTTTTCTGTAAAAAATGTTGTTTGGCATTTGAGTTGAATGTTGCCTCAAGGCCTGCTACTTTCAGGAGAAGGACCGGTTCTTTATGCAAGAATATGTATAGCATATGGGTTCCCCGTTATCACCAACCATCGTCAACATCTACATGGAATGGTTCGAAGAACATGCACTGAGGAGGGGCAAGAAGCAGCCTAAACTATGGTTGAGGTATGTCGATGATACCTTTATTATTTGGCAACACGGAGAGACAGAACTACAGGCATTCCTGGAGCACCTAAATCAATCCCAACCATCCATTAGATTCACCATGGAGATGGAAGAGAGTGGGTGCCTACCATTCCTTGATGTAAAGAGTCAAAGTACTAGGACCGGAATCCAAACAACAGTCTACAGGAAGGCTACGCATACAGGATTATACCTTCACTACAATTCCAACCACCCATCAGCAACGAAAACTGGCATCATCAAAACACTAATCCATAGAGCCAAAAATATCTGCAGCACACCAGAAGCTCTCAAAGAGGAACAAGTGAAATTTAAAGAAGAAGTTTTGGCGAATGGATATCCGGTAACGATCATTACCAAGGCGTTTGAAGAGCTGAACAAACCACCTAGGCAGGAAGAGGACACCACGGTAGCTACTCTACTATTACCGTATACTAAAGGCTTGTCCGAGAAACTTAGAAGAATGGCACACAGCTATGGAATCAGAATGATCTTCAAAAGCAACAACACCTTGAGAAGCATGATAATAAAAAAGAGGCCCGACGCAGCAGCAATACAACTGTATATACACCATACCGTGTGAATGTGACAATCTTTACATTGGAGAGACAAAGCGACCGCTGGACACCAGGGTTAAGGAACACCGCACAGTTACTCAAAGGGCGGAGGTAACTAAGTATGGGGTAGCTAATTACGCAGGGACCGAACACCATAAAATCAACTGGGATCAGACCAGACAAGGAAGAACACTGGTACAAAAGAAAATTCATAGAGACAGAATATAAATCTAGAACGAAAATATAATTAGCAAGCCCAGCATCCAAATTTAAAATATTTGGCAGCTCTTCTTCTGCTTCTGCTGCTACGCATCACCGGCAACCAACCGCCAGGTACGACGACGCTGATTGGACCGGATAAAACCCAATGACCATGACCGGCGACGCATGACCGGATAAGCATATAATATAAATGTGTCGGATAATCTGAATTTCCTATCATTCACCTGATGACGATAGCAGATAAGATACACAGCTATTGAAACGTTGTGAGATCAACCACTTCAAGACGATGGAAGTCCAAAGGAACGAGTTACATCGTCTACCAACTTCAGGCTAACACTTGAGTTGAAGTTTATTTGCAATCTTTATTACAAGAGCGAATTTAATTGTGGAGTTAAAAGAGTATAAACCGTTTATGCTATGTTCCCATAGTGCCAAGATACTTAAGAGTTTTTATTAGAATTAGAGAGTAAGGATTCCTCAGAATACTTTACCAATATGTTATTTACCATGGGTAGTGAAGAAAAACCCAGTCACTTTAAAATCTTAGTTCCAGAAATCTTCTTCATATCGAAAATATGTAGTTTCCAAATAAAGAAATTGCTGCCAAAATGTTCAGTGATGAACAAAAACACGGACCAGTTGAGGTTTGGCAAGAGTGGGGTGGTTCTCAGTAGCCGGACATAACCTTCAACACACACCGATCATTTGGCGCGGATTGGTGTTGCATCCTATCCGAAGCCTAAAGGAGCACTTTTTCTAAGCACTGCCAGACAAATAATAAATAACAGCAGAGTTCCTGTAAGCCTTCGCAGTATCAGAATTGCGTTTACAGCAACGCCAAAGGACACTATGCTTAAGACAGCATATACTGAACAAATCAATGAATAAACGAATCTGCGTCGTTGGCACTGAAAACTAAACCTTGGATGTTAGATACGTCGATGGTTTATATAATTTTCAGTTGTTCCTAATTACGGAATTTTTGTTATTGTTATATTATACAGGGCGTTTGAAAGTTGCGTTGTAACGTTTGTCATGTCCGTGGTCGATGGTTTCTATAGATTTTTTTCTGTACACTGAGGAAGACGTACCGTAAACTACACGTGTAATTAGCATTGACAGATGGAGTAAGATGCCAGTAATTATAATTTTAAGCGAACACCATATCTCAGCGGTAAATGGCGTTTATTCGCCACGAAATCGAGCAGCGATGTTCGCGGGTGGTCCACGCAATATCGTCCGCGAACAAGTAGCTCCGATCAGGGCACACGCATTTAGGTGCAGTTAAATAATTCATTCTTTGTGGGATTTTTTTGTGGTGGTTTTTAAAACGTCTGTGCTACGTTTGGATTTACTTAAATACATAAAATTGCTAATTGCTGGTTCACAATTTAAAAATGTAAATTTCTCTATTGTGATTTACAGAAAGTATAGAAAATACATATACATTACGACTGCAAAGAAAGTCTTTAGATGATTTTTTAATTTTGACTAAAACTTTATGATATAAAATACCTGAATTATTTATGATTATATAATAACTATAAAATTTACTAAGTCAGCAAAAAAGAAAAAAATAACATGTAAGTACAAAAATTTGTCGACAAATCTTATTCATCCTTTGGTGTTGGCATGTTTTACAATTCAAATATCATTTATCATTGCTTTAGACAGGTTGTACTGTATATTTCATGTAAAAATTGTTTCTTCCATATAGAATTATTAGATCACCAAGAACGACCATTTTTATTGCTACTATTACATGTCATCTTAAAGTCTATACATTGGATCCTTAGACCCGAGATTGAAATTCATCGGATACGTTAACTATGAGAAGAAAGAACGCTTTCATTAAGGAGAAGATTTTAAAATAGTTTCTATCGACTCACATAGGTTTTACACCTTTAAATTTGACCACATCTTCACTCTAAAAAGGGCAAAAATAATTTAGCGAACTTTTTCCGGCACCTTGCGTTTTATTTTATACCAGCCAATGAAGATTTTTTAAGTGACATAAAATTCAACAGCAAACCACATAAGTCACCATTTAATAACAGTTTATAAGTAGTAAAATTTTTACACCGTGGTCATAATTGACAACTTTAAAATCAAACTCATAGAAGTAAGTTATTTTAAAAAGTAATGATGTATTCATAATGACGTCCATAGAAAAATTATAGAGAATCAGAAAATCTTCAAAATGAGTGTTTATAAATTTTGATCGCAGCATTTTACATAAAGAAAAGCTGGAACAACCGATATAAAGTGAATGATTTTAAAAAATTCATAACTTGGTTGTCATAACAGTTGGAACCTTAATATGCCTCCAAGTGATAGCTTATAACGTTGAGATTAATAAGGCTACAGCTCGATATTGTACGTTAAGTAGATCTTGCAGAAATGCAATTTAAATAATTTGTAAAAATATTTTGCAGAACGTATCGTATTAAGCACGAAAGTTCAATAGCGATATGCAAATATATTTTGAAAGCTTATAAAATGCCCTACACTTCGTATATCTTGGATTTTTGTCATAGTGCCCTAAAATGTATTAATACTGCTTTTGATATTTGACTTAAATGATGGACCCTCCGATGTTTTGACAGTGGCGGATCCAGTCAGTGGAAACAAGTAATTTAATATGGGCAGACAATAGTTATGTACATAAAAAAGTAATAAACCGCTGACAAAAAAGATATAATAATAGAATTTACCATAATTCTCATCCTTAAGAAAATTCTATATCCCTCCATGTGCCTTGACAGCTATTGTCAGTGCACCGCTGGCTGGCTGTCGCATATTCGTACACTTAATTTCTCGGCATGATAGCGAACAACTAAGATAGGCAAATTGAAGAGGAATTTATGAACTTTCTAAATATGTTTAGTATTTCGCGGTCGGACTTGTCTCGTTAATACGGTGGGATATGCAACATAACTCTCTAAATTAAAAATACTATTCAAAAGTATTCATCGTGAGCCCATATAACTTAATATTGTTACAAATTCCGTGGGTTCAATTTTAATAATTAATATTTACTTCAGTTCTAAAACATCAAATATTTTCAACAGCTGATTCTATACAATAACATCGAAATCATAACAACAAATAAGCTGAACACAATAAACTAACTACTGAAATTAATATAGCTTTATATAGCGTATGCCGAATTTTCTGGTCGTTCTACCTTTCTTCGCACAGCGTCCAGATACACAGTTTTCTCCCCATTCGAACCTTGTAGTTTTTCTTTTTTTACTATCCCAGCGATTGATGTTAATTGGGATGAATAATGCTTTACGTTGTTAGT
Organism: Octodonta nipae; assembly: GCA_034190945.1. NCBI lineage: Eukaryota > Metazoa > Arthropoda > Insecta > Coleoptera > Chrysomelidae > Octodonta > Octodonta nipae. The sequence goes on along the minus strand of CM067216.1, from coordinate 35,467,312 downwards.
CTGAAGTTGGTCGTATTTATATTATGGGTCTTATCTGGTCCAACCTGGAGGTTGATTGCCGGTGATGCGTAGCGGCAGAGGCCGAAGATGAGCTCTCCAAATATTTTTAATTTGAACGCTGGGCTCGCTAATTATATTTTCGTTCGAGATTATATATGCTGCCTCTATGAATGTTCTTTTGTACCAGTGCTCTTCCTTGTGAATTGCTCTGGCCTGGTCCCAGTTGATATTATGGTGTTCGGTCGTGTGATTAGCTAGCCCAGACTTCGTTACCTCCTCCCTTTGAGTAGCTGTGCGGTGCTCCTTAATCCGGCGGTCGCTTTGTCTCTCCAATGTAAAAATTGCCACATTCACACGGTATGCTGTATATACAGTTCTTTGGTATTGCTGGTGCGTCGGGCCTCGTTCTTGTTATCATGCTCCTCAAGGTGTTGTTGCTTTTGAAGATCATTCTGATTCCATAGCTGTGTGCAATTCTCCGACAATCCTTTAGTATACGGTAATATTAGAGTTGCTACCGTGATGTCCTCTTCCTGCCTAGGTGGTTTGTTCAGCTCTTCAAACGCGTTGGTAATGATCGTTTCCGGATATCCATTCGCCAAAAGGTCTTCCCTAAGTTTCACTTGTTCTTCTTTGAGGGCTTCTGGTGTGCTGCAGATATTTTTGGCGCTATGGATTAGTGTTTTGATGATGCCAGTTTTAGTTGCTGTTGGGTGGTTGGAATTGTAGTGAAGGTATAATCCTGTATGCGTAGCCTCCTGTAAACTGTTGTTTGGATTCCGGACCGGAGCTATGAAGCATGAACTCTAATTCAACGAACCAAGCAGCTCTATTACCTCTATAACCATAAATTCTCAACACCATTTTAGCTATTTATTTACCCCTTTTTCAAAAGATGAAAAGTTAGTACAAGTTAATTTATTATAAGCAAGGGTTCATTTGTTTACCTGCTATATTGTACGACTGTTTTGTGTCTTTTAAAATGCTTAATTTGGGTAAAGAAAAACTGTTTTAGTTCTACTCGTAGAATCTACTTTCTAATCTCATAAACAGCATATACCCGAGATAGAATAAACGCATCAAAAAGTAGACAGTGGGTGTATATTTTCACTTTACTTTTCAATCGGACTATATTACGTTGTTTCATCGAGTAGATTATAAACAAGTTTTCCTCTATGTTAGATGGATTTTATTTATGTCTTGCAAAGAATAAAAAATGTGACAGTCTGCAAATATTTCATTACAAGCAAGAACACACTTTTAAACAACGAACCATTTAATTATGAATGAAAAGTAATGTTTTTTTCAACTAAATTCATATTTCGAACTTGTTCATCACAAAAAAGTTTGGATATCGATCACATATAAGTTAATTATCAACATTTTGAAAAAACTGTATGACCACTGCTAATTCCCCCACAAAACAAAAACCCTAATTAGCAAAACACCAACCGAAACCTACCTACCACACGGACCCTGTTCTAATGAATTACACGCGGGGGTCGAATAATATAAATTAAATTTTTTTTCACCGGTCGTTCGTTGACGTAAAAAAAGCCATGTATCAAACAGAGTGGGCGAGAAACGGAAATATCATGAAAATAGAGGAAGGTAATCAGAAGAGCCATTCGATTAATGCTTTTAATTAATAAATCACATGATATATCACCACCCATTTTAATTATAGATTTTGAAAGAGGAGGAGATTCCAACTTGATTTCCAAATGACTTTTGTCTGATTAAATGTGATAAGAATGTTAGTCTGAATCTGGTAGTAAATCTCCCTCGTTCTTCGAAGTTTCCTTGGACTTCCATCGTCTTGAAAAGGTTGATCTCACAACGTTTAAATAGCTTTGTATCTGCTATCGTCATCAGATGAATGATGGGAAATTCAGTTTATCTAGTGAGGAAGAAACTTACTGAAGACGAAACCTTGATGGAGAGGACCAATAGACTCAATCATGGACTTACTTGAATGTTGCCTCAAGGACTGCTACTTTCAAGAGAAGGACAGGTTCCTCATGCAAGAAGATGGATTGCCTATGGGCTCCCCGTTATCGCCAACCGTCGCCAACATCTATATGGAGTGGTTCGAAGAACATGCACTGAAGAGATACGAGAAGCAGCCCAAGCTATGGTTGAGATATGTCGATGACATCTTCATCATTTGGGAACACGGAGAGACACAACTACAGGCATTCCTGGAGCACCTAAACCGATGCCAACCATCCATTAGATTCACCATGGAGATGGATGAAGGGGTGCCTACCATTCCTAGATGTAAAGTGTCAAAGAACTAGGACTGGAATCCAAACAACAGTCTACAGGAAGGCTACCCACACAGGACTGTATCTACATTACAATTCTAACCACCCATCAACAACGAAAACTGGCATCATCAAAACTCTAATCTATAGAGCCAAAAATATCTGTAGTACGCCAGAAGTCCTCAAAGAAGAACAAGTGAAACTTAGAAAAGACCTTTTGGCGAATGGATACCCGGAAACCATCATTAACAAGGCGTTTGAAGAACTGGACAAACCACCTAAGCAGGAAGAGGAAACCACTATAGCAACACTATTATTACCATATACTAAAGGCTTGACGGAGAAACTTAGACGAATTGCACACAGATATGGAATCAGAATGATTTTCAAAAGCAGCAACACTCTAAGGAGCATGATTACAAGAACGAGGCCGGACACTCCAGCAATACCAAATAACTGTATATACAGTATACCTTGTGAATGTGGCAATCTTCACATTGGAGAGACAAAGCGACCGCTGGACACCAGGGTTAAGGAACACCGCACAGCTACTCAAAGGCAGATACAAAGCTATTGAAACGTTGTGAGATCAACTTTTTCAAGACGATGGAAGTCCAAGGAAACTTCGAGGAGTGATAAGAATGTTAAAATAGAAATAGAGCGACAGAACGATGGAAGCGAAAACTTCTTAGGAAATATACTTCCTTTCACTCTTTGTCTTCCTGTCTTTGTTTCTCTTTCTTCGTCATTCTTAGTAATGGTCTTGAATTTCAGGAAAATTAAAATAATTGTCACTATTTTGTTATAATTCAAATATTAATCCTAATGTGAAATGTTGTCCTTAATTTGAGTATTATTGCAAAGGAATATTTCACTTGGAAGTTATTTTTTAATTAAAATACAGAAATATATTGAATTTAATAATTCAAAGTTTCAAATCTACTTCTGGTTATATAAACTAGTGGAAGTAATTAAATGATCAAAACAATATTCAAAATTTTTTGACGTTTTTCAAGTACTTCCCTTGAAAATGTCCGTACTGGAGTTTTAAAAATAGCATTTTAGAGCATGAAGTTTCTAGTTTTGAGAGCTTATGATAACAAAAAACATTTTTTTGGTTTTATTGTTTGGTCCACGAACTAAATTTTTTTTAACTCAACCACTATATGGATTGGATACGTTCTTCATTCAGCTTTAATTTGCTTCGCTGACCGCACAATAAAATTAAGGAAGGTTTTGAAATCTCGCCCACAAAAATCAGCAACGGTTTTAAAATCTTTACATTAATTTGAAAAATTAAGAAAAAAAGCACTTTTGGTGGCTTTTGGGATCATTAGACGCTAAAATGAAAATGTCGTGCAAACTAGTAATGTTAACTGTGTCTTTTACAGTTCAATATGCCCACAAAAACCCTACAAAGTTTCGTTTCAATCCATCGAGCCGTTTTCTTGTTTGTTCGATGAGATTTTTGAAAAAAGTCAAAGGATCACGATTTTGACTTTAAATGATCATTACCTTAAACAAATTACAAAAAAATATATTATATTTAGTTTTTTTATGCATTTGCAAACTAGAGAGAGTAAAAAAGTATGAAAAAAGTACTACAACAAAGTAGACTAGGACCTTGAATTTGGGAATTTGGTCATGGCAATAGTCTAGAATCCTTCCATTAAATCTAAGGGACCACATAAACAGTATTTAAACTTGGTGGGGAAATTTCTTTAAACACTTTGGCCTCCAATAATGCAGGTAGAGTAAAAAGTATCAAACAAGTACTACCACAAAGTAGACTAGGACGTCGAATTTGGTCATGGTAGTTGTTTAAAATCTTTCCATTGAATACTTTTCTTTAAATACTTTGGCCCCAAATAAAGCAGAGAGAGTAAAAAATTATCAAACAAAGTGCTACAACAAAGTAGTCTAGGACGTCGAATTTGGTCATGGAAGTTTCTCATCCTTGAAAAAGCCCCTTATTAGTGTGGGCGAAACGTAGAAAACTTTGTTTATATGTCGGTTTAGGTATATAAATAAATTAATTCGAAGAAATGACGCGGTCCAAATCCGGATAAAGCTAAATCAGCTATGACTCTGGCCGGGAAAACCTACGTTCTCAAGTTTGCTATTATGGAGTGAAATCACATAAAAGCATCATTTTTACTCACGTAGGTTTAGTGCTATAACAATTCGATAGATGGCGCTGAGCAACTTTTGCAAGGCGGTATGGTTTTGTTTTATCACACTAGTGTACAGTAGTACATGTTTTTAATTTATTCAACCCTGATTTGCTACTAGTGTAGATTTTAGAGCCAAATGGAAAGACATCACTTTGAAATAATTTTCTAATCTGCGCCCATGATTGCAACCTCCAATGACAGGCAGAGTTCGTAAGAATTGTTAATTAACTGATGATACAATTTAAGAGAGCGTGGGATGTTCAGTTCGAGCGAGGCAGAACGTATAACTCTACTATTTTTTTTCTTTTTGTAAGTAACCTCTACCTCTGTTGACCAACAACCAGAATTGTTTATAGTAAAGTACATTTGTCCTTAAAATAAAACTTAAATTATTCAAGAGAGCTAAAGAAAGTCTAACTCATCTCTTTAACGGTTAGACTCAATTTCACTCTACCTTATAGTATAATTACTTATAATTAATTTTAATATTAGGTGATTTTAATCTGCCTAACTTTGAGTTAGGTTCAGATGTTAAAAGTCTTCTGATGCAGCAATTCTTGAGCCTATATGAATTGCAACAGCTGAACTCAGTTAAAAATTGTATGAACAGGAACTTGGATTTGGTTATCTCTAACGTCGAAGTTGGAGTAAAACCGTCAGACAGTCCTCTTCTCAAGGAGGATTCTTATCATCCAGCACTAAATATCTCTTTATCATTGCAGAGAGAGCCAAAAGTGAGTCCCTTCCCGAAAAAGTACAAATACAATTTCACTAAAGGCAATTTTCTCTTATTATTCAATCTTTTAAGCGATTGTGACTGGTCAGACGTACTGGCATGTGATGATGTTAATAAAAGTGTAAATAGCTTTTACTCAAACTTGTACAGAAATTTGGACGCATCTGTTCCTAAATACATGGTGAGAAAAGCGTCGAAGTTTAGAAAGTATCCTCCCTGGTTCACATTCAATTTAGTACAAATGATCAGAAAGAAAAACCACCTACATGCTCTTAAAATGAGAGGTAAGAGAGAGGTAAGACAAGCTCATCAAATGTCAATGAGTACAGGTTATTGAGGTGTGATATTAAAAAACAGACCAGAACAGATTTTGAAAATTATAAAAAGATAATTGACAATAGAGATCCCAGTACCTTCTGGTTATTCATTCGAGGCAAATCACATGATGGTGGTTTGCCTCGTAGGATGACTTCGAATAACGTTAACTTGACCGATGAACAAAGCATTGCATATGCCTTTGCACAATATTTTCATTCTGTGTTTGAACCAAGTACAATCGACCAGCAAGGTCTTTATTGTAGAGGTGGTTTTAGTTTTCCTGAAATAACTGATAATGATATTCTTTCCAGCATAAAAAGTTTGAAGCCCAAAAAAAACAACTGGCCCTGATGATATACCACTATATATATACAATGGCGGATATCATACAGCATCGTGTTTTAACTGCTGAGTTGAATAAATTAAACAAATCTCAACTAATAGACATTTTAATTAAAAGAACTATACCAGAGGGTATAGCAGTGAGTGAAGAAGTAAAAAAGTGTATTTATGGCAAATCCAGCGATGAAGATATCGAAAAAAACGAAAATAAAGTGAATAGTGTAAAGTTAAGTGAGGAAACGGCTAGTTTAACAACGGCAGCAGAATCACTTCAAAGGGAGCTAACTATAAGTAATAAACTTATAGTCCAATTAGAAGAAAGAGTAAATGATCAAAAATTAATTATTAGCTTATTAAATGAACAAAACAACAATAATCGAAAAACAAATAAAAAAACTGTTTTCAAGTGTAACAGAAAACAGACAGAGAGAACAAATATGGGTAAACAAAAACCCGTACCCAGCAAAAAAGTTGCCAGTGAACGAACAAAATGGACGTTCCGAAAGGTACGACAGTCAGTCATGGCAAAAACCCGAAATATTTGAAGATGACAAATGGGAGATACCCAGAGTATACAAGCGTCGCACAAATAAATCGAATCCAATTTACGGCAAAGCAACGGATATTAATTTTAAGGGAGTAGTGAAGTACAGAGATTACCACGTATATCGCTTGCCTGCAAATTTCGAGTGTAAGGATATAGTTACTCATTTGAAATCCAGAAATATAATAAGACGTTAAATGCGAAAAAATGACATCTAAGCATCCTAACGAATATTCTTCTTTTAAAATATCAGTAGCTTGGAAACATGATAAAGAGTTCAAAAATCCAGACATTTGGCCCGAATATGTTGTAATTAATCCTTTTTTGAGAAGAGTTTACGAAAAAACACAAAACACGTGATATACCAACAAAATGTTTTTTCTGTTATTAATCAAAATGTGCAATCAATCGGAAACTCAAAAAAAAAATTGAAGATTTGTTAAATGTAGAAAAGTGTAACGCCCTGATTTTAACGGAGCATTGGAAAAGCGAGCCCCAACTAAAGAATTACAAGTTAAAAGATTTCATATTGGGTACTGCTTTCTGTAGGCACGTAAATGGTCATCGTGGAGTAGGAATATATTGTGAAAACGAAAGTAAAGTCAAAGTGAGAACTGATATAAATGAGTTATGTGAAACAGAAGTATTTGAATATGTCGGTGTTGAAATGCTGTTTTCTAAATTTAAGGTAGTGATTGTTGCGGTATATAGAAAACCAGATGATAGTAAAATAAGTATATTTTTTCAAAAATGTTGCGAATTGTTGGATATTTTGCATGACGGTAATACTCATTTTATAATTGGGGGAGATTTTAATATAGATTATTTAGAAAAAAATGATGATCATATGACACTGGTCTCACAATCGATGAATATACAAGTATCCATTATAATGGTAAAAAATCATGTTTAGACAATTTCGTGACATCAGTAAAACAATATAACTCTAAGGTAATAGATTCTCATGTGTCTGAGCATAGAGCAATAAAATTGATGATTAACTACGAGAAAACAGGTCAAAATAAGTTTAGATATGTTAGATGTTACAATGAGGAAAATATCCAACATTACGGAAAATTGTTGAAGAAAGAAAACTGGAATCAAGTTGTAAATTTAGCAGAGTGCAAGATTAATGAACAGTGGGGCCAGTTTATGTCAACTTTCTTCTGTTTATTTAACAGCGCGCATTTCCTTTAACGAGGGTCAATCTAAATAAAAATAAGAAATCTTATGTAAGTAATATAGATATAATTAATTGTACAAAAAGATTAAGTAATTTATCGATATTGTCAAAATACAATAACAACTACAGAAAAAGTTATAATGACGAAAAACTAAAATTAGAATTATTACTAATTAAAGCTAAAAGAGAGAAAGAGAAAGAGAGAGAAAAAGAGATACGCGAATCAGATAATGTGTCCAAAACTACTTGGAAAATTGTTGAAGAAATACTGATAATCTAAAACATAATAAAGTGAAAAATGCAATTTTACAAGACGTTTCGGTAGAGAGAGCAAACCAACTAAATACCTTCTTTGCAAATGCTGCTCATGATTTATTAAAAAATCAACAAAACCAAATAATAGACCTGCATAATATACCCATAAATAATCATGAGTTCAAATTCAATTTAACAAATGCAAATGAAATTTTTGAAGTAGTAAAGACTATAAAGAATAAAAAAAGTTCAGGATATGATGAGGTATCTAATTATGTAATAAAAAAATAATTGATTTCATTATATACCCATTGAAGACGATTATTAACAACTCTTTTAAACATGGAATTTTTCCGGACCTATTAAAGTTTGCCATCGTAATTCCCTTACATAAAAAAGGTGATATGGAATGTAACGAGAATTTTAGACCTATCAGCTTATTAACAGCTTTTTCAAAGATATTTGAGAGGATTGCTTATAATAGAATATTAAAGTCTTTCAATGAGAATGACATATTTAGTAAAAATCAACATGGGTTTTTGAAGGGTCGAAGTATAAATACCGCCGTTTTTGATTTTGTGAACAAAATTTTTTATGCTCTTGAAAATCATGAAATTGCTTTAGGTATGTTTCTCGATATTTCAAAGGCATATGACAGCATCAACCATAATTAGGTACTTGTTAATGAAGATGGAGAAATACGGGATTAGAGATATGGAAAACAAATGGATAAAATCTTATTTAGAAAATCGATCTCAAGAAGTAATATTAGAGTCTAACGGAAGGCAATTTAAATCCGATGTAGTTCAAATAAAACTCGGTATTCCTCAAGGTAGCATCTTAGGTCCCTTGCTTTTTAATATATATTTTACGAACCTTTGCGAAATATTAAATAACAGTAAACATGATATTGTAAATTATGCAGATGATACAAATCTCTTGATAACTGCTAAATCGACGAATGAATTAGAACTAGAAACAACCGGCATATATAAGCAAATTTATGAATGGATGCTACAAAATCAACTAATACTCAATAAAGATAAAACAAAATTAATAAATTTTCAAAGTAAAAGTGGTAATGAAATAGAAAATATTAAAATTGATAATGTAAATAATAAAATTGAGAATAAAACTAAATTTTTAGGTATCATAATAGATAAATTCTTAAGTTGGAGTGATCATATTGATGAGCTAAGGAAAAAACTAAATAGCGTGACTTACTGTCTCCGAGTTACAAAAAAATATCTATCGTTAAATGTAATGAAAACCATTTATTTTTCATACTTTGTTTCTAGAATAAAATTTGGTATATTTTTTTGGGGTGGAGCAACCCACACAGTCGTCTTACCCTTCTATAGAACTCTGTTGATAGGTCCTTTTTCATGGAGGAGTGATCAATTCGTTGAGCCTGCTTTATTCCAAGGTATTTGTAAGTATGGCCCTCCTCCATGGATTCAATTGAGGTGCCATCTCTCATTTCGTAGGCCCCCTGCTGTATTTTGCCTTTCACTATATTGACAATCCGGCATTTGTCTAGGCCAAATTGCATATGGATGTCATTAGAGAACCCTTCTACTCTTTTAAGCATATCATGCAGCTGTTGTTTCGTAGCTGCCATCAACTTTAAGTCGTCCATGTATAACAAATGGTTTATCTTTAGTGCTTGTTCGTTGTTGTGTTTGAGACTCAATCCAAAGTTAGTCGCGTTCAGTTTGTGTGAGAGTGGGTTCATGGCAAGGCAGAACCACAGCGGGCTAAGAGAGTCTCCCTGGAATATACCCCTTCTGATTGGGATAGAGTCGGTTTGTATCGAACAGTCGGCTTCATTCAGTGACATTTTGGTTTGCCAGGTGGACATGGCAAATTCTAAAAAGTTAATAATACAATTATTCACTTTATAGAGTTTCAGTAACTTAATGAGGCGTGGGCTTGATTGCAGACAAAGGAATCAATTATTAGTTGTTCTTTGCACCCCATCGAGTTTTTCGCGCATCCCTTTTGTTGTTCGGTAATTATGTTGTTTAGCTCACAATGTTTGAAAAGGCGATGATTAATGCACGACGTTATAAGTTTGTATAAGGTTGGGAGGCAAGTGATTGGTCTGTACTTTGCTGGGTCCTGTGTACATAGGTTATCATTTGGTAAGAGGTATGTAGCACCATGGGTAAGGAAACTAGACATCTTGTGTGGATGGATAATTATGTCATTATTGAGTACTTTTGATTTATCGTGGGTGGCGTAAAGTTTCTTTATCCAGTAATTCTGCACACCATCTGGTCCTGGTGCTTTCCAGTTATGGAAGTGTTTCATTATGTTGGACGTGTCTTCCGTGGCAAAGTTGTACGTTCGACAGAGCTCTTTGGGTGGTGATTTTGAGCTTTTGTTAGTAAAACTCGAACTTTTCGTTGTAATTGTTCAATGTCAGTCTTGCATCAATTAACTATACCGAAAGAGTAACTGAGCACTGAACACGCATAGGTGTTAATAGCCTGAAACAGATTTTTACTGTTTAATTTAGTTTTCAACAGTCGCTTTACCCTTCTATAAAACTCTGCTGTTAGGTCCTTTTTCATAGTCATGTGATCAATATGTTGAGCCTGCTTTATTCCAAGGTATTTATAAGTATGACCTTCCCCCATAGATTCAATTGAGGTGCCATCTCCCATTTCAAAGTACTCTTGCTGTATTTTGCCTTTAACTATATTAATAATTCGGCATTTGTCTAAGCCAAATTTCATATGAATGTCATTAGAGAACCCTTCTACTATTTTAAGCATATCATGCAGCTGTTGTTTCGTAGCTGCCATCAACTTTAAGTCGTCCATGTATAACAAATGGTTTATCTTTAATGCTTGTACGTTGTTGTGTTTGAGACTGAACCCAAAATTAGTCGAGTTCAGTTTGTTTGAGAGAGGGTTCATGGCAAGGCAGAACCACAGCGGGCTAAGAGAGTCTTCCTGGAATATACCCCTTTTGACTGGAATGGGGTCAGTTTGTATCGAACAGTTGGCTTCATTCAGTGACATTTTGGTTTGCCAGGTGGACATGGCAAATTCTAAAAAGTTAATAATACAATTATTCACTTTATAGAGTTTCAGTACCTTAATGAGCCAATCATGTGGAACTGAACCAAAGGCCTTTTTGTATTCCACATATGCCATGTAGAGATTTCGACGTTTGGCGTGGGCTTGATTGCAGACAACGGAATGAATTATCAGTTGTTCTTTGCAGCTCATCGAATTTTTCGCGCATCCCTTTTGTTGTTGAGTAATTATGTCGTTCAGCTCACAATGTTTGAAAATGCGATGATTAATGCACGATGTTATGAGTTTGTATAAGGTTGGAAGGCAAGTGATTGGTCGGTACTTTGCTGGGTCCTGTGCACATAGGTTATCCTTTGGTAAGAGGTATGTAGCACCATGCGTAAGGAAACTAGGCATCTTGTGTGGGTGGATAATTACGTCATTTATAAGGGCTGTTAGTGTATCGTGGGTTGCGTACAGTAAAAAAGCTATTATTATTATTATTATTATTATATCTATAAGGGGTGTGCCGATCTGTTGGTTACTCCTCTAAAATATATCTTTAATCTAGCTCTAAAGCAACGATGGTTTCCTGATAAGTTTAAAGAAGCAATTGTAACCCCAATCTTCAAAAAGGGGCACACGGAAAATATTCATGAATATCGACCTATCAGCTTATTAAACAGCTTAGCTAGAATATTTGAAAAAATTATATATAACTTCATACTTGGCCACATATCTGACACAATTTCAAAATACCAACATGGTTTTCTTCCTAACAAGTCAACAGTTACAAATCTCTGTATATTCTCTGAATATGTGTCGGAGCTGATTATAAACAAACAACAGCTAGATGTCATATACACAGATTGTGCAAATGCATATGATAAGGTGGATTTCAGTGTGTTGATAAAAAAACTGTCGGTTCTTGGTTTCTCAAGTGAAGTATTGTCATTCATAACTTCATACTTACTCGCACGAACCCAAAGGGTAAAGATAGTTATTGTCTTCTCCAGTCATTATATTGCCACCTCAGGAGTACGCCAGGGTAGCATCTTGAGTCCTCTCTTGTTTTTGATTTTTATCAATGACTTACCCGATAGTCTAAATACCTGCGTTGGGTTGTTGTTTGCTGATGATTTCAAATTATTTAAATCCATTAATGGCATAAATGATGTTGTTGCACTACAAAACGTCTTGAATTTGGCGCTTAATTGGTTTAGAGAAAACAAAATGTTTGTTAATACCCAAAAATGTTGTGTTGTTTCCTTCTCCCGAAAAATCAATGTATCTATTGAAGACTATTACATTGGAAATTGTAAGGTTAAGAGGTGTAAGGAGGTTAAAGATCTGGGGGTAGTCTTTCAAGATAACTTCAAATTCAATACCCATTTCAGCTACCTGATAAACAAAGCATACAAAGTTCTTGGATTTGTCATACGTAATAGCCAAAATTTGAGTGTAAAAACAACCATAAGACATTATACATCTATGGTGAGGCCTCACCTTGAGTATGCCTGCAACATTTGGTCACCAAATTGTTACACCCACAGTAACGAAATTGAAAAAGTTCAAAAACGTTTTCTGCTCTATCTCTATATCAAAGAGAATGGCATATATCCCTGGATGGTATCTTATAGGTCAATGTTGGCAACCTTCCATCTCTGTCCTTTGAGCACGAGGAGAAAGACCTATGCTGTTGTCTTTATATATAACATTCTAAATAACAGAAAATATTTCGATTGTGGCTTGATCAATAGCGTTAAGTTTAGGGTCCCCAAAATAGCTTAAGACTACTCTCATCTAATCTCTTCTACATTAACAACGGAAGCCCTTCGCCCTTCACTTATCTACTCAGTGTCTGCAATGATATGCTGTCCAATAACATAGTTCCTGACCTATTTAACATCAAATTTGGTGAGCTTAGGCGCATATTATTGCTGCATCTGGATGCACACCCTTCATAATATTGGCATGTCTGTGACATTGTCAAATACTGTTTAACCCTTCACATATAAGTAACTATTTGGTGTTTGTAAAGAGAATAAATAAATAAATAAATTACACGCTGCTTTAGCATCACAGAAAATCAAAAAAAAATAGAAAGAAATACTGTTTCCGAAGCATTACACAATTCGTCTAAGCAGCCATTATGCAGATTTTACAAAAATTTCCGAACTACAGTTGGTCATACGGCGGGCGCCACGCCGAAGAAATCTAACTTACAAATCATTCCGTTCTCATTCACGATCTCAAGTCGAGATAACAGCCAAAGGAAAACAAACGATTTGTCTGATCCATTTCGAGATAAAAAACCGAAGTGCAGACGTATCAATCGGCCGGCTCTAGTATCTTACCTGAGAGATGGATACCCCTGTGCGCGTATACCCCTGTCGATACGTATCTTTCTATCGAAACTTTCTTAAAACAATAAGGAGAGACCCTCGTTTGGGAGCGTGTGATCAGTTCGTTTGTTTTAAAGAGGCGTGCCATTTACAAGGAGGTAAAACGGGCTTATCTCCGGGGGACTAGCTTAAACTAAATAATGTATGTTCGAGGGAATGACAGCTTTTTAAATGGATACTGCAATTTGAGGAAACACGTGGCATGTTTTCTTGTAAAAAAAACCAGACGATCTTGATGCTCTGTCTGTCAGGAAGGCATTTTCTAGGGAATTACGAGTTTAATACCGGAAACAATTTTTAACATGTATTCCAAGAAATATATTGGATTCAGTTTTATTTTTCAGAAAATTTTTATTTTCCTCTGTGATGTATCAAATAAGTTGAGAATTGATGTTATATCTTATGGTAAATAGCATTTGTAAAATTCTAAATGATGGGTCATGTTGTATAACTACTTTCTAGTCCAGTCATTATAGTAAGTTCACGACGGAATTCGAGATACCCAGCTGTAAATACTTGTATATTGACACCCTAAAAGTTGTCTCAAAACCTACATATGGTAGAGTGTACGCAACTATTAAATTTCAAGGTCAAAGGTCACAAAAATCTTTTTTTGCGATTTTTTTGTAAATATCTCATTTCCTATGGGTTTTTTGCTATTTGTATTTATTATCAATATTGTAGAATACAAAATTCCCCACAAATTTTGTTTAAATTTTTTTTATACGGTGAACCGTTTTCGAGATAGAGGGCCGAGAGCGCGCGGTCACAGCATCACTTGAGGTCAACCGGTGCCTCCGGTCGAAAACGCGCCATATACAGTTGATGAACTATCGATAAATCAATGACTATAAGTATTTGTCAATTTTTATTAATTTATTATATTATATTTTATCATTTTTTTCCTAACCTATCCAGTTTTTATTCACTATTAATTTATTTAACAACACTTACCTGCTCATGTAATTGCAGAATTGTTAATGAAAATATAGGAATTATATTTTAATTTTAACCTAAGTAATATTAATAACTTCTTACATGATAAAAAAAACAAATAAATTGTGAATTAATCTTTTTATTAGAAAATATCAATTTCTAATTTCAATTCAATACATTTATTTTTATTAAAAGTAAAAATGGAATAAAGGGTACAAAAACTACAATTTATAATTTTAATCATCTTCTTCCTCTTCTTCGTCGTCTTCCGGATGCTGGTAAATTTCAAACTGGTCTTCATTATCGTCATTTGTCTCAAGTTCTTCCATGATTTCGGGGTCAAAGGTTCCATCTTCGTTAATGTCGCTCTGATATGGTAGAGCATTGAGACAAGCTGGCCCATTACATTGGCCACAAGCTAAAGAGCATTGCAAGCCCGCTTTCCTGCACCCGCATCGCAAACCACAACCACTCTTGCAGTTGCAGAATATTGTATTTAGCAAATCTTCTGGAGCAGGTGGTAAAATTGTCAAGATCGACTCCAGAAAATCGTTTCGTATTGCCCAACCCCATACCTGGGGTTCCAAATCATGCCCTAACCCAGTTTGAACTTGATAATATACACGTTTGAAATGTTGATGAGCAGCTGCACTTGCTGGTGGAATATTTGAAAGCTACACAGGTTTATTAAGTTTTGTAGAGGTGTAATGCATATAACGAAGATGATCCAGACTTTTCACAGATTTTGGAGCATTATAGCCTGCCAATAAGGTTAGAATTCCACTCTCTAATAATCTCTGGGCCGAACAATTTTCTTCCTCAAATGCTGCAGCTAGTTCATCCAAATTTGTCAGTTTCTCAAAAACTTTTAAAAATCTTTTTTCCCTATTTAAAAAGCACACAAGTTATGTCACAGCCACTTAATGCGTGCAGAAATAAAATATGTGTTTTGGAATGAGGATAATTATCAAAACGTATATCTCCGTTTTTACATTTCCTTTCCCAACTTTTTTAAAGAAAATTTCTTGTTCATAAGACAGTGTACGCCCAATTAAAATGACAAGTAAATCAATATCTTGTCCTATTATAACTGCAGTTTTTTCAGACTTTGATTCAATTGCAGTTTCAACAATAAGAACAGGCGCATCATCTCTGGCTTGCTTAGTAGTAGCTTGTAATTTTTCAATTAACATATTTAATGCATGAAGAAAATGATAAAATATAATATAATAGTTAATAAAAATTGACAAATATTTATAATCATTGATTTATCGATAGTTCATCAACTGTATATGACGCTGTAAACGGTTCACCGTATATAAATTTTTTTAAACAAAATTTGGAGAGAATTTTGTATTCTACAATATTGATAAGAAATACAAATAGCAAAAACCCATAGGAAATGAGATATTTGCAAAAAAGCACAAAAAACGATTTTTGTGACCTTTGACCTTGAAATTTAATAGTTGCGTACACCCTACCATATGTAGGTTTTTGAGACAACTTTTAGGGTGTCAATATACAAGTATTTACAGACTTACAGCTGGGTATCTCGAATTCCCAGATTCTTACCTAATTTAAGCTTAAATGACTGGTCTATTCTTTGACCTAGCAAAGGCATTTGTTAAATTCAACCATAAAATTCTGTTATAAAAGCTAAAATGTCATGAAGTAGGGATATAGTAAATGTTTAATACGAAGTTACCTCAATAAACATTACACTAGACTGGGTGATGCTTTGAGAGACCGGTGTTCCACAAGGACCTATATTGTGTCCATTACTATATGTTGTATATATTAATGACTTATTGGAGATTGTGGGAAATGACGACATATTCTCATTTGATATTATTACTACTTCTAATTCCTAATTAAAAAAAGGTAAATAGGTTCGTTGGGGGTTTAATGCAGCTCTCTATACTACTTGTCTTTTGCTTGCTTGCAAATAACAAATATTTTCACTTACCTTTTTTTTAACAAGCTTTGGTTCAGCGTTCACCAACCTCAGCAACTCCTGATAGTCTCCTTTGCTCATGGTCACATACCATTCCATGCATTTTTTTGGTTCGATCTAAACAATAAAACTTATGACAAGATTTCGGTTTTGATATAATTTCTATAAGTTAGCATTCTCTATTTATAGGCTATTGACTATGTAACAATAAACGGGGGTAAAAGGTAAAAGGGTTTTTATGGTTTAATATGGTGAATTGACCTTTAGTAAGATAAAATTCAAAAGTGCTACTAAATCTAGCCATGCGTTTTTGAGAACGGAGTAAATTTTGCCACTTTTCGGTTCCCCATTCTGGGGAACTCAAATATATTTTTTTCATATTTAAAAAAAACTAGTTAAAAAGATATTAACGAAAATATACCAAAATTTACCCCCCTTTATCTCCGAAACTATAAAACGTAAAGTTTTGAAAAAAATTGAAGTTTACTGGAAAAATGAGGAGAAACCTCTAGTTTTAATTTTGGGGGGCAAATTACAGAATTAAATGGAAAATATAAAATTAAAATTGTTTCTAAAGCATCATGTTATATATCAAATGAAAGGTCTCATTATGACGAAAACAAATATATTTTTTCCATATATTTAAAATAAATTAATTAAAAGATATTAACAAAAATATATAAAAAATTACCCATTCCCCCCCTATTTCCAAAACCATAAGCTGTAAAAAATTGAAAAATTTGAACTTTACTGGAAAAATAGGGAGAAACCCCTAATATTCATTTTGGGGGGCCAATTATAGAATTAAATGGAAAATAAAAAATTATAATTGTTTCTAGGGGATCAAGTAATATATCAAATCAAAGGGCTCATTATGATGAATTCTAATATTTTTTTATTTCCTTTAAACAAATATTGTAAAATATATTAAAAAAATATTTAAAAAATTACCCATTCCCCCTTTATTCCCCAAACTATAAGACCTATTTTTTTTGTTTACAGAAAAACTACGAAGAAATCCCTAATATTAATATTGGGGGCCAAATTATAGAATTAAAGAGAAAATAAAAATATATTTTTTAATGCATCATGCAATACATCAAATGAAAGGGTTTATTATGAGGAATACAAATATATATTTTTCATATTTTTTAAATTAATTGTTTAAAAGATATTAACATAAAGATATAAAAAATTCTTATTTCTCCCTTTATTTCCGAAACCTAAAATTTTGTAAATAATTAAGGGTACTGGTGCTCAATTCAAATTTATAAGAAAAAATTATTAGAAAACTCCCATGTAATTTTAGGGACAAATTATAGAATTAGGTGGAAATAAAAATTCAATTTTCAAACGCATCATATCAGATAAAAGGCTCATTATCTGAATTACAAATATATCATATTTTTAAATCATTTGTTTAAAAGATATTAACAAAAATATTAAACATCGACTTAATTCCCACTTTAGAAACTACAGTATTTAAAATTTGAAAAATATATTTTATTTATATTTTTAAACAATTTGAATAACAGGTTTAATAATTGATAATTTAAAACTTGACCTATTTTGCCTTATATCTTTCAATCTACAGAGCCTCAAAATTCAGACAGTAGATTATAAAAGGCTTCCCTGAAAGTTTATTAGTAAAATAAAACTCTAATCTTAATTTTTGTGGGTCAAATTAGAAAATTAAATACATATGTATTCTTATAAAAAACGAGCGAATCCTGAATCAGATAAAATAAAAAGTCTATGTGTGGAAAATGAAAGTGTATATTTTTTATAAATTTAAAACGCTTCCTTTAAAAGTATTAGGGTAAATATAAGAAAATGCACTCATTCCCTGCTTGTCTGAAAGAAACTGGAATATAAGAATCTTGAAGGTGTTACGGAACCCTTAGTATGCGAGTCCAACTCGCACTTGACCAAATTATTTATATATACAAAACAGTACTACAAAACAGCATTTCTTTTTTAATTGACGACATCTACGTATTCAAACAATTCCACTTAAAACATTTTAAGCGTAACAGATTTTTTACAACTTAGAAAACAGACGGTCGAAACGACACACACTCCCCAGGAAGTGCACGCCACATACCGCGTGTCCATTTTTCACGAAGCTCATTAAGAAATAGTTGTATAAACGTTAGTCAAACAATACCATTTGTATTCACTAAATATACATACGGTATCAAGATTACTCTTCGTCGATAAAAAATATTATAAGCCAATTTATAATAACGACAGAAAGGAAAAAATGGATAACCCTATAACGCAGCTAATTACTTTCCGTATCTTTATAATATTTTAATTAAGCATAGTGTACCGTAGTAGATGCTAATTATATACAAAATTAATAGCAGTTATAATAATTTAGCAATTAATAATCCCAGATAGCTATCTCTACATAATGTATGAGGAATTGTTACCAACACACTGAAGCCATCCGTTATTGTTCTCTGTCCATCTATATGTGTGTTTAACATTACAAATGATTTGTTTGTGCAATATGATTCGTTCGAGTCTGTCCAGGTTTAATGAAATATGAAAATTTTAGAAGTAATTAAGGCAACAAGGCAGGAAGATTTTTCAAAAGTGTGCACATGATGAGTGATGTCTTCAAAATAAAAAAAAGAACACTGAAAATAAACGTTTCAACACTAACACAAAATTAGGGAGACACAATTACTTTTGAGTTTTATTGAAACCGATCTCACGAATCGGTTCCCAAACTTTTCTGAACCAGATGCTCATTCAATTTTGCATGTTCATTGGGATTTTCTTTCATATCTGTAACATATACCTATTTGTAATGAAGGCAAATGAGATCAGTGCCGAAAACTTGTCCAGGTTACTGATTGTCCATTTGGTTCTCTCTGAGAGGCTTCCGCGGTCATTACTATGAACAAGGCTAGGTTTCCGGTGAGAACCGCGTCTGAATTTATTATATACTCGACGTTTTGGAGCCATTATCAAGAGACAAAAGTGAAAAAGAGTTTGAGAGTCTACATTGAACTCGGGGTCTCAATCTGCCTATTCCCCAAGGGTCACTAGGTAACTGAACTTTGTTCATATTATTTCAAAAGCAACATTTATTCTTCCTCTTAACTGCTCTTTGGTTTCTATTTCTCTATCTTAAACGAGTTGCTTAGCCCGTCCACATACAAAAAATAAAAGGGAGTCAGGTCTGGCGACCTTGGAGGCCATGAAAAAGATTGTTTTCACTTTGACGTTTCCTCATTTGAGAGTAATTCCATTAGTAGTGCTGAATTGACAGTCGATATTGACAAGATTTTGTGATAAAATGGAATATTCTAACGAAGAAAAACTGATTATGGTGGAATGTTATATCATATGCCATAAAAATTCAGTTCGTGCAGCTGAGGAATACTTTCACAGATATTTTAATCGTCGTCAACCTACTCTATGTATATTTAAGAGGCTTTACGATAGTTTACGCAGTTTACTAAACCACCAAAGAAACGTAATCAAATTAACGAAGCAGCACAAATAAATGTTTTGGCAATGGTAAATTAAAATCCATCTACATCAACTCCTGAGATTGCGGCAGAAGCTGGCACATCTCAACGAACTGTAGTCAAGGTACTGAAAGCGCACAAGTTCCACCCTTCCACCGTACAAACTTTTAGTTTCTCAAACTTTGCATGCTGGTGACGAACATCGACGTATTTTGTTTTGTACATCGTTTAGAGGCATGTACCTTGACAATCCACAGTTTCCATTAAAGGTGTTATGGTCAGATGACACTAGATTTACTAACTGCGGTATGTTCAATAGACACAATGAGCATATCTGGGCTAAAGACAAACCCTTTCCATGTAGAACAAAGACGACACCAGATAAAATTTGGTTTTAATGTTTGGTGTGGTATCATACGGTCTACTATTCTGGGGCCTTTTATTTATGACGAATCACTTACTGGGGAGCGCTACTTGCATTTCTTGCAATACACTTTTCAAGACATGTTGCATAATTTGAATTTGAGAACTCGTTTCGAAATTGAGTGGTTCCAACATGATGAAGCACCTGCTCATAACTCGTTATTAGTAAGACAACACTTAGATAATATCTATCCAAACTCTTGGATAGGAAGAAATGGCCAACGTGAATGGCCACCCCGGTCTCCAGATTTGACAGCTATAGACTTCTATTTATGGGGTGCGCTAAAAAACAAGGTATACAAAAAAAGTATGAGACAGTTGGTGACCTAAGGGAGGCGGTATTACAACCAATTGAAGAAATTGATAGGCGGTCTTTGAGGAAAGCGGTAATGTCAATTTTAAAAAGATGCAATTTTTGTCTAAATAACAATGGTGGACTTTTCGAACATAAATTGTAACCATTATTATGTACTTTAATTTCTTATGTTTCTTGTGAGTACCTACTTATTTAGTTTTTTTCGTTATATCTGATATACCTAATAAAAAAATCGTTCAATGTCTTTTGGAATAATTATTAATAAATCAATCTATTTCATGATTACCTACGTTAAAAGTGAAAAATAATATATCGAGTATTATATCGTTGAAAAGCTCTAAAAATGTCCGATTTTTTGAGGTCATAGCCAACTATGGTTTCCATTCAAAAAAAGGTAAGTTTGTGTCATATCTCGAAAACGAGAGCTGTCACACAAACGAGGACATAACAATCATATTCGGGATACAATTCCCATCAATTTTGATATTTACACTTTTTTAAAAAAATCAAAAACAAAGGAGCTAGGGGGATTTGACTAAATCGACAGAATTTCGTTTTTTCAAAATATCTAGTAAGCCACGACTTTTTACAAAAATATGAAAGTGTCATTAAATTGGGCCAGTAAAACTGCAAATCTTTCCCAATTTAACCATTGCTCTCCGCTAGTTTCCGAGATCCCCATACTGATCATCAAAAAAAACTCACCCTGTATATATATATATGTATATATATATATATATATATAATATCTTGTAAATCACTTTTGAGTTTAAAAAAAATATATTTATTGAAATACAAAAATTAAAAATTTAAATAAAACAGTAAATTGAAAATTAAAATGAACTAACTAAATGGTACATTAAGAAAGCTGACTAATCAAAAGAACGGTCAAGTCGATGCGTTCCCACGTTTACATAATGAAGCAGGAAACTGGTCAGCGAAATATACTTTGTATCATACACGTGCATGATATTTACGCCTAACAGCTCCCCTTTACCAAGAAAAGTTGATGCTGTAACATCAACTTTTGGAATTTACTGGACGCTAGCTCAATAAGCAAAAACAATACAAATATGGAAATAAAATAAAATTAAAGTGAACATAATGATTAAGTATAAATAGGTTACATAAAATACGAAAAATATACAAAACACAAAAGTCAAATAAGAATAGAAATCAAAAAGGTTCTCACTTCTATAAGTCTGGATGTTCAGGTTGCTCTTCGATTTGGGGCCTCAATTTTGGTATCAGCCTGGAGAACGGTTTTGTCAGGGTACTCAGGCGATCTGGATTGGAGTTGTCGTTTTTCGGAGGTCTCTTAACGTGCCTTATGATTTTCAATGAGCTGTATACAACAACCATTGTTACAATGATAACTATTGTAGCATACGTGAACCAGGAAATGTTTTTATTAACAAAGGGTTGGTTGATGAGATCGTCGAGATCCCTTGAATACTGGTCCAGCTTTTGGTTGGCTATGGATAGTTCTTCCATGTTTAAGTCGTCCAGCTTCAGGAGATTAAGGTCCGGAATTGCAAGTTTCTCAGGATGAGAATTGCAACAATTGAATGGAATTAAAACTGGATCAGAATTGTCCGAAATGTTCATGAATTTTTGTGGTTCGGCTTAGATTTTCGTAATCCCAACAAAAGCGCTACATTCCGTTTGTAACCGAATGATAGAATTGTTCGTTAGCACTAAAGTTTTAGCGTCAATTCCTGGACAATTAATGGTCACATGTAAGGGTTCCAATATGATTACAATCCACGCATTTGTTTCAAGTTTTTGAACATTGTACCCTTCACTGAAAACGATGGCACTTTTACAAGTTTCGGGGACACTACGAATGTCGAATGTAAAACATATATATATATATATATATATATATATATATATATATATATATATATGTTTTAGATGGTTTCCGGGAATTCATCCGCGTAGTTGATAACTGATCCCTGCCGGGATCGATGGTAAAATGACGACGTTTCGGCAGAGTCACATCTGCCCTCTTCAGGTCGGTTCGCATAATTCTCGTAGCCTTCTGCTTTCGCTTCTAGTTACTCGAATACTAAGATTTCTGAAGCGAGCGCGCTGTTATATAGTCGCGGCTCGGCGCCTATCGGTTGACACCGTGAACGGCTGTGTGTGATTGGCCCTTGGCGCTCAGTGGGCACGGCTCCATCCTGCAGATTTGTTATTTCCGGTTGAGTTGTTATTGGACGGGTTCGGGCCGGTACGGTGTTTAATAGGATTTTCCAACAATTCGATAAGTTCTGAATTTCATTGCGTGCGTTTAGACTATGAGGTCTCTTCGCTATTTCAATTGCCTCTCTTACGAGTCTTGATTTCGGGTTTTCTATATTTGCCAGTACTCTGGTGTTCTCAAAGTCTATTCGGTGTGACATCGTGGTGGCGTGTTCCGCAATGGATGTTGTTTTTTCCTGCTTTCTTACAGCGTTCTGGTGTTCATCACGTCTAGCTTGAATTCTTCTATTAGTTTGCCCCACATAGGTTTGATGACAGTCTGCACATGGAATCTAGTACACTCCCTGTTGTTCTAAAGGGATCCTCGTCTTCGGAGTTCTCAACACCGTGCTTATTTTTCTGTCTGTATTGAAAATAGTATCGATATTGTGTCTCCGTAGAATTCTTGCAATACTGTCCGTGGTCCCCTTGACATACGGTAAATAAGCCTTGGTTATTGGAGTCTCATGCTCCTCGTCTGTTTGTCTCGGTTTTGACTTTAGGGCTCTTTGAATATTTCGGTCTGTAAATCCGTTTTGTCTCAGAGCTGTTTTTAAACTGTCCATTTCCTGTTTGATGTTATCCTGGTCAGCTAGCCTTTGTGATCTGGTTACTAAAGTCTTGACGACGGCTTGTATTTGGGCTGGGTGGTGATGAGAATTAGCATGAAGGTATCTGTTGGTGTGAGTTGCTTTCCTATATACCGTATGGCCAAGGGTTCCATCTAGCTTCCTATTTATGAGAACATCAAGGAATGGCAGTTGATTGTTGGCTTCAACCTCCATGGTAAATCTTATTTTCTGATGGATGCCATTAAGGTGATCTAAAAAAGTATTGAGGTGTTCCCTCCCATGAGGCCAAATCACAAATGTATCGTCCACATATCGCAAACACAAAATGGGTTTAAGAGTTGTTGTTCTTAGTGCCATCTCCTCAAAGTTCTCCATAAAAAGGTTCGCTATAACTGGTGAGAGTGGCGATCCCATTGGAGCTCCTTCCACTTGTTTGTATCGTTGGTTCTCGTAAACAAAATAGGTGTTCATCAGACAGTGCCTTGTTAAGTCTACAAGGTGTTGAGGTGGTTTGTATTTTTCTATTATGATATCCAAGGCTTCGTCGATAGGGATGTTGGTGAAAAGGGACACTACATCAAAACTTACAAGAAGGCACTCTGGTTGTAAGACCGTTTTTCTAATAATTTCGATGAAATGTGTCGAATTTTTTACATATGAGTCTGCCCCCTCTGCAAACGGTTGAAGTTGTTGGGCAAGGTATTTGGCTAGGGGTTGTGTTGGGGATCCAACTGAGCTTACTATTGGCCTCAAAGGTGCACCTTCTTTATGTACTTTTGGCAACCCATAGAATTTCGGACATCTCGAAGACCTTTCACGCGGAATGAGTTGCAGTTGGAGATTTTTGTCGATCCTACTTGCTTGGATTTTGGCCTTGGTTGTTTTCTCTAGATAAGTTGTTGGGTCAGTAGTAATTGTTTATATGCTGGATCTTGTAGCAATATTTGAATTTTGTTTGAATAATCCGCTGTATCTAAAATTACAGTCGCATTTCCTTTATCAGCAGGTAGAATGACAATGTCCTTGTTGAGGCGCAGTTGTTTCAAAGCCTTATTTTCTTGTATAGATAGGTTCCTTTTGGGTGGTTTAGACTTTCTTAGAACATGTGACACATCTTGTCTAATTATTTCAGCGGTGTTCGCATCTAATTTTGAAACTGCTGTTTCCACGCCACATATTATGCTCTCTGTTGGTATGTGAGAGGGAGCAATAGCGTAATTCAATCCCTTAGCCAACACGCCAATCGAGGAAGTGTTCAATTGGACCGAAGATAAGTTATAAACGGTTTTATTCGTTTCCAATTGCCGTCACTGTAACCGTTATTTTCCGAGACAAATTCGTTTTTGGGCTTCTGTTGGAGCTTCAATATGTTAAATTTTGCCTGTTGTTGCATCGTTGTTAACTCTGCATTCGTTTCGGCCCTAAATTCGCTAATCTCATCGAATTTATCCCATATTATCGGGTGGAGTGTATTGCTTACCTGTAGGTGGATATCTAGGAGTTTAGTATTAAGAACATCCAAATCTCTTCTGACATCACGTATGGCTTCCCTAAGTAGGGCACAACTAGCTTTCCATAAGATATTCTGTGTTTTTCTGTTGTTCTTCCAGAACTTTACCGTCATGTTTTTCGGAATAACTCCTTCATCGCGGCATCGTTGTAAAAAATGTAGATCGCACAAAAGTTTGCTTCTTTTCGCGCGTAATTTCTCAAATGTTTTACACAAATGAAAAGTATTCTCCCCGTAGAGATTCACTATATTTGTTTTTAAGTTTTCGCGGGCACTAAATGTTTTAGGTGGTTTCCGGGAATTCATCCGCGTAGTTGATAACTGTTCCCTGCCGGGATCGATGGTAAAATGACGACGTTTATATATATATATATATATATATATATATATATATATATATATATATATATATATATTATTCGCTGAAATTCACAATTTTTTGTGCCTACCAAAATAAAATAAATCTGTGTTCACTTATTATTAGTATATTTAGAGGCCTACAATACATTTGTCCAATATAAAATAAATCACATTCCCAATGACTTTTATAAATCCAATATTTTGAGTTTTGTTTTTTGATATAAATGATTTTAGTGTATTTTAGATAAGCCAGTCTTGGCGCAACATTTTTCAAATAAAAATAAATAAAAGTGAAAGTTTAACCAAGTGTTTGTTGTTTTTAAGTAATCTTAAAAATGAATTTTCATCAAGTGACGACTGAAACAATCATGTATTTTAGATTACTAATTTCAATTAAGTTAATGGTGTTTCTTATCTATAGAAGGTAATATTATAAATTTCTCTTTTTACCCAATAAATAAATCAATATGTCTACCAAAAATTTATTGGATGATATATTCTCGGTCATATATAATGCAAGTATTACCTAACATAGAAATTAGATCACAGATAAAAACGTAATGGATATCCTTGACAACAGTTGAGTGCCTTAACATAACGTACAGACAGTTAATGCAACAAATGGATTTCTTACCACATTACGATATCAAAAAGAAATATGTCTAAGAGTTTTCGCAAAATAGTGTTGCGTCAAACGGCATTGATTGATGAAAACATATAATTATCTCCGTCACTTTATTATCAGTTTCACTTTATTATTTATTGGTATTTTATTCCTATTACAAAAATTAGGTTCATATCCAATAGAGGGGTGACATAATATCAAATCTTGAAGAAACTTAAAATTATGTTTGATGAGTAAATACACCAATAATAATGTGAACACAGCATGAGCAAGTATAAGCTACAACACAAAAATAAATAGTAAGTACGACTTCCGGTAAAGATGGCGGAATAGCCACATATATATTATTTCACTTATAAATTAATTTTAAATTTTGCAACTTAAGTAAAACTAGAATCGCCTGTGGTCGAAATTCGACCAATTATGTGAGTGAGTAACTTCTTGTTCATATATAATTCATAGAACTTTATTTGTGTTAAAATTCACAATTATCAATTTAATTTGATAAGAGACAGTAAGTGGAAATTAATCACAAAAATTTTAGTTACCACGAAATTTCTTAGAATTAAATAATTCAACTTTTAACCGGTAGAATAATATAGAAAATAGAATAAAGGTAAATGACAATTCCATTTGAAAATATTGAATAGTTATGAAGTAGAAATCGCATATGTAGGAATTACAAAATAATCTGTTTTAATTTATTACTAATACTTATTCAATTTCCATTTGTACATTTAATAAATAGTATATGGGTGACCCAACTTTACTCATAAATTCAAGGATTCACTAAAAATGTTGGTACATATATCCATATAATCGGACATTTGCTGTATAAACTATTTTTTCTCAAGATGAAATGTTTTAGTTTAATTTCAATTCTCTAACATTTATTAAGCTATTCATTATAATAATTACACTTATATTTCCACTACCATGTATATATAACTGCTAATGGACTACCCAATATACAAATGTTTGCTAACATTTTTCTAACCACCCTATGAAACTATAGTAATTCTACTCTGGACGATATTTTAACCACCCTGTATATACAACTGCTCATGGAGCACGCATATTTTTTTAACCCGGTAAAACTATAATTCCACTCCAACCATTCTATACATGCAACTGTCTATGAGTCACCATAGTTACTCTTTTTGTTTGTAAATTTTTTAAACTATCTTCTATAACTATATTTCAATCATCATATATATGCAA
Organism: Octodonta nipae; assembly: GCA_034190945.1. Lineage (NCBI taxonomy): Eukaryota > Metazoa > Arthropoda > Insecta > Coleoptera > Chrysomelidae > Octodonta > Octodonta nipae. The sequence goes on along the minus strand of CM067216.1, from coordinate 35,440,413 downwards.
CTCAATACCATTTCCTTTTCTAACTTTTTTGTAAATACCCTGTAGAACTATAATTCCTCTCACACTATATTGCATCTATAATAGATATGCAACTGATTGTGGGATATGAAATCTTGCATTTTTTAAACCACACTGTATTACTATAATTCTTCTCCAGCATATTATAACCTGTATATGTATCCCTATATAATATTTTTTGCGCCACCCTGTTTAACTATGATTCTACTGCGCCCTCTATTCCAAGTACCCTGTAAATGCAACCGCTAATAGGCTATATAATTCTTTTTACCAACCACCCTGTTTAACTATAATTGCACTCCACTCAATATTTTAAACAGTCTGAACGTGCAACTGGGCCACCCAATAAAACATTCTAACATATCTGGAATCACCCTGTATAATTGTAATCTACACCGTCTTATATCTCTGTCTATTCATATAAGCATATGTACCGACTCTCAAGGCAATTTTATTGTGTGCTTCAAATTAATATGAAAACACATTTATCTCTCATTTGCCAAAACCCGAAAGATTCGTCCACCAACTATAATGAAAAAAAATACTATTTGAGTATTTCTTTTCCAGTTTTTTTTAGAGATTCAACAACTTTATTTTGGACTTTATGATCTTGATTTTCACTACTCTGAACTTCAAACGACAACTTACCATATGTCTTTAGCAAAATAAATGACTATTTATTAAAAAGTACTATAGAACAATTGAAGTTAATAATAAAAAACAATAAAAAAGAACGCAGAACATGATATAAAATAATTTTGAAATGACATTCCTGGAACCTTCAACTGTTTATTTCTGTAACTACCTTTTATGTAACCATAGATAGTAGGGCAGTTATCAAGACTAACAACTGCCCTACTATCTATGGTTTCATAAAAGTTAGTTACAGAAATAAACTAACGGTTTAATCCAAGAGAGGATCTGCACAGCTCAAAGAAACAATTTATGATCCTCATATACAACATAATGCAATCAAAGTACTAGAAAACTATTGTTAATAGTTGAATTATAAGAACTAATTTTATAAATTTGTTAACCAATTTCTAAATTTAATTTAGTATTTCGTAGTGTTTATTTCGTACTTAAAATTTATTGCCATGCCAAGGCTTGAACAAAAGATTAAACGTAATATTTAGGATGAGCATATAAAAAGATAAATTATCCGGCGAATTTACCTTTGACGAAGTGGTAAAGGCGCTGCCAATCACAAAAAATGGCAAGTCACCTGGTTTCGACAACATACATCCAGAATTCCTTACACACTGTGGAATAAATACAAAGCGCTGGCCCAGTTCTTCACGAATATCCTCAATTCCGAACAACTGCTAAACGAATTTAGAAGATCGAAAATCATTGCCATTCTGAAACCTGGTAGACCTGCCTATCTACCCGAAAGTTATCGACCGGTTGCTCTGTTAAGTGTTACTTATAAACTTTTAGAGCGTCTGATTTACAACCGAATAAGTACACTAATTTCAGGGACCCTACCCATAGAACAGGCCGGATTCCGAATTGGTCGCAGCTGCGAAGACCAGGTACTTGCGCCAACAACATTCATCGAAAGAGGCTTTGAAGAACGTAGAAAAATGGGAGTGGTCTTCATAGATCTTACGGCTGCTTACGATACGGTCTGGAGAGAGGGGTTAATATATAAATTTCTGAACGTCACAATGTGGAACAAATTAACATCACTAGTAAACAACATGCTTTCCAACAGAATCCTCCAAGTATCCATTGGAACTAGGCTGAGCAAACCAAAGCTTCTAAATAATGGCCTTCCTCAGGGATCAGTGTTGGCGCCACTTCTTTTCAACTTGGATATATATACCGCCTACTTCAAGTCGTAAATTTATGTACGCTGACGACTTAGCTCTCGCAAAGCAACCTGCCAACATGGGAGACTTAGAAATAAACTTATCTGAAGATATGAACATCCTATCTAGCTACTTCCAGAGATGGCGACTCATAACAGGTATTACAAAAACGGAGACTTGTTGCTTTCACCTTAATAATAGAATGGGATCCAACAACTTAAATATCAATTTCAATGGTAGCATTTTAAGCCATAACCAGCATCCTAAGTACCTTGGTATTACATTAGATCGCACCCTCTCTTTTAACAAACATTTAACAAATTTAGCAGCGAAGCTAAGAACCCGAAACAATATTCTGTACAAACTAGCAGGATCCACCTGGGGAGGTGAGGCTTCAACACTACGCACGTCCGCACTCAGTTTGGTCTTTTCTACAGCGGAATATTGCGCGTCGGTCTGGCTAAACAGTCCTTACGTTAGCAAAGTGGATAGCGTTCTTAATCATACAATGAGAATCATTACAGGATGTATCAAATCCACACCCATCGAATGGTTACCCGTATTAAGTCATATAGAACCACTAAAAAATTGTAGACGCAAATATTAGTCCGAGAGTATAAAAAGATCTCCAAAAACCTCGATTTGCCGATCCATCAAGACATAATAAGATTCAACCGCCTGAAATCTAGGAATCCACCAGTCAAAACTGCCCAACAACTTATTACTGATGACTTTAACGGAGTTACCGAATGGATATCAAACTGGCAGAACCCAGCTAGTCCAGCCTGGCACTCCCTGTTAGATTCGAAAAATCCACCACAAGGTTTCAACATGCCCCGTATAACCTGGGTCCGGTTAAACAGGATTCGTTCTGGCCATGGTAGAAGTGGATCAGCCTTATACAAATGGGGGATGCGCCCAAGTCCAGAATGCGATTGCGGTGCCGCTTCTCAGACAATGCATCACATTACCTACAAAAAGGGCCTTTAAGGGTTCAATTAACGATTTCCTGCAAGCAACACGCCCGGCCCTCCAATGGCTTAACCAACTAAATATGGAGCTGTGATAATACTTAAAATAATATTTATAAATACTTCTATACTTTTATTTTAACACTGAGTGTTTCTTCTTTTTTAGTTTTTTATTGTGATTATACTTTTAGTATCTATGTATGTTTGTAAATGCCATAAGCTAAATAAATAAAAAATAAAAGATTCGCCTTCCCTGTTCATTCAATCGTTAGTTAAAACGTGCACATCCGCTAAAAAACTACATAGTATACAAAATCTGATTTTAATTTATTTCAAATATGTAACAATATTTAATTACTTAATAACATACGTTGTAGTTATTCAAAAATAAAATGAATTTTTACAATAAAGAGATGTCTTTACAAACTGAGGATATCAAATGATATTTAACAACGAATTTATGATACATGCGAATCTTTTGTCCACACACTGTATAAATACAGTAACAACATATTCAAAGTTTCAATTATTTGTACGTCCCGTTGTCGTACAACGCAAAACCATTAAACAAAAAAATATATGTTATATAAAAGCACATAATGTTACGAGAGCAACTAGAAAAAAAAAAGAAACTCACTTGGATGACAGAAGCGGTGTCCTCCTCGTCGGCCCCCTGCGAACAAAACACAATTTTGAACAAAGAAACATCGTGTTTAAATTAGCGAATGTTTCACTGATAACATCGACATTCGACGACAAATGAAAATAACTTTGGTAACCCGTCATGTGGATTTTCTTAATGACATACGACCTGTGTCGGCTTGAAAATTTCTGGTAACAACAAATTGCTCATTATCCTGATCGATTATTAATTAAATTTTGACTATTTTAAGTCACTAAATAACGTTATAAATAAACACCATTGTGCAAGCTAATAAAACTAGATTAACCGGTATTATTTATCAAAAATCATAAATTATATACTTATGGACAAAAGTATATGCAATTAGATTTTTTAGGAGAACAGAGGTTAATGTTGCTCTTCTTCGTACATTTTACAAACATTTAGTTTTGGATCGGATTTTCCCTGTGTTGAATAGTCACTCTGTTGCTGTTTTTTAAACAGTTCTGTTAGGTTATAATGAGTGTTTTTTAGAGGTATATAACTTTAAGTTGGCAACACTCTTTTAACCGGCGGTCATCTTGTCAGCGGTCAAGTGATTTATATGTTTAGTTTGGTCTGGCATTTCATCATTAATAGACTGACGCCTGAACAAGGTTTCCAAATTGTGCAAATTTATTTTGAAAATCATGGTTCTGTTCGAAATACGTATCGCGCTCTACGTCCATTTTACGATCAACATAATCGTCCATCAGAGCAATTAATTCGGTTAACTATGCAGCGTTTTCATATGAGGGCTGCCTTTTATATTTCGGGATTGGACAACCCTAGTGTTGCAATATGACAACTGACAGCTCTATCGTAAAGCTTGACATTTTTGAGCAAGAGTGCATGGATGAACTTAATTTAATTTTTGGCGATGAAACTCCATCAGGAACCACTGTTTATCGATGGTATGGTGAATTCAATCGAGGTCATAGTTCACTCCATTGATGCTGTGCGCGAAGTGATATTGCAAGAATGTCTTGTGACCTATAGTGAGATTGAGTCAACCTTACACATTAGTGGGACCAGCATACATTCAATATTGCATAAACATTTGAATGTCAAAAAAATTGTTCGCGTTGGATCCCACACAATTTGTCAATCGTTCAAAAAAAGGCTCGTGTCGATTGGTCGAAAGAAAAGCTAAAAAAATACGATCGCGGTGCTTCAAAACACGTTTATGACATATTGACAGGTGATGAATCGTGGATTTACGCGTATGAGCCCGAAAGTAAACAGCAGTCAACTGTATGGGCCGTTATGCCGTATGTTATGAGCCGAATCCAACAAAAGTTGTCCGCGCACGAAGCACTTCCAAGCAAATGATCGCCTGTCAATTCTGAATGGTACACAACCATTTGTTTGCCAGTTGTCTTCCAAGAAATGAGGAAAACCAAACGCCGAAGACGGATCACTCTTCACAATTACAATGCGAGCTCTCACACATTGCTTCAAACAACTGCATTTTTGACCACTCAAAACATCGATTTGATGAGCATCCGCCGTATAGTCCTGACTTGTCACCAAATGACTTCTTTTTATTCCCGTACGTAAAAAACAAACTGAGAGGTCAACGTTTTTCGACACCTGAAGAAGCGGTTGGTGCGTTCGGAATGCATGTTTTGGAGATACCTCAATCAGAGTGTATAGATCTTCATGGGGAATATTTTGAAAAACAATAAAGCGATTTTCGATGATTAATATTTGTTTTTGTTCTCTAATCCCGAAATATAAAAGGCAGCCCGCGTACCACGTTTACTCTAAATGATAATACGCATCCACGGAAATGTCGTACAGTGCCTACAGAAGAATCCATTGCTGCTGTAGAGGGTAGCGTAGAAGAAAACCCGAATCAGTCTATCCGTCATCGGGCACAGGAATTGGATATGTGTCCATCCACTTTATGGAAGATTTTGCGGAAAGATCTTGGTTTCCGTACTTAAAAAATCAAATAGTGCAAGAATTGAAGCCACACGATCACCTAGCAAGGCGTACCTTCGGTGAATGGGCCCAAAACAAGATTGCCGTTGATCCCGATTTTCATAAGCGAATTTTGTTTAGCGATGAAGCTCACTTTTGGTTGAATGGATACGTCAATAAACAAAACTGCCGTATTTGGAGTGATGATAATCATGAAGTTCATGTTGAGATACAGTTACATCCAGAAAAACTGACTGCTTGGTGTGCTTTATGGGCTGGTGGAATAAATGGTCCGTACTTCTTTAAAAACGATGCTGGCCAGAACGTTACAGTCAATGGTGATTGCTATAGAGTCCATAATTACTAACTTTTTCGTTTATCAATTGAACAATCATGATGCACACGAGCTGTGGTTTCAACAAGACGGAGCAACATGTCACACAGCTTGTGCCACAATTGATTTATGGAAAGAAACGTTTGGTAACCGCATAGTTTCACTAACCTTATGTATGCAAACCGTATATTTAAATATTAGCTCCTTTATTAAATTACTTGTAAGGGTATTAAAAATAGCATGCTTACAACTATGACATCACTCATTGCTTAACACGGCCAATGTGTAGTTATTGAAATCTAAATATATGTCATTCAAGACTCATTTCACATATCCACACCTCAGTTGGAATTTTGGTAATATTAGTTTATTAAAAAAATCCATACAAATGTTATAATTCATTTATATTCGAACAAGTTTTATCGAACACCATTATTACATTTGACATTCTTTGACCAACTTATTTTCTTATCAAAGAAACACGTTTCCTTTTTTGTTCATACTTCAAAGGTATGATATTTATTATGCAGTTTGTGTTGTTTTACATTATACACCTGAAATTTACTTGATTGCCACAAGAAAGGGCAATAAAATGAGTAACATCAACAATACTGTAAATACATATTAGATTTAGATGTTCTTTTCTGGCCATATTTTAAAAAGGTGTTCCAGCAAGCTTCTCATCATTGTAGGTATTCATTATTTTAATATATATTGCTCGTATTATAGTATTAGATTACTGAACGTGTGATTAGGAAAAACCTGTTTAATTGAATATAAAGTTAAAATAGAAACACAAATCATCAAAATCTCCCCAATTCCAGTAATAATAGTCATGACTCATGTATACACTCAGTAACATTTAACTCACGTACCTCAAAAAATAGTACCAACAGACGTTCTAGCGCTTCACGGACCTCCCTTCTTGAAATTTCAAAAGTGAATTGTCAAAGAAAACAAAAGAATCGAACGCGTGCGGTCTCACACACAAGTGCTTGTTGGTTTCGAGTCTCTCATTGAATAACTTATTAAACCATATAATGGCCACTTTACAGCATATCAATTAGAAGAAGAAGTGGTTATTGTTGTCGAGTGTGTGTACGCACTTCGTGTCCTGGTAAATGGTCATTGTTAAAATTTTGAATAGAGGTTGTTAGAAAGGTCCGTGCTCGTTAGGTTCAAGTACGGAAAACAGATACAAAGTTTCGTGTCAGATTCTTTCCAACCGCACGTGGATGAGAGAGGAATCACTAACGATGGTTCCAAACGAATAATCGAAAAAATTACGCTCTACAATAGTTTTGTTTAGGAAATATGTGCTTCAATTTAAACAAAAGATGAGACGACTAGCTCAAATAGTCCTTGAAAACCTGCCGAAGTTTTCAGTTTATTTTCCCCAATAATAAGAATCACAAGAATAACGATATATCATATCAGTGAGTTTAAAAAAAAATAAATCAAGATTAAAATCACCAGCAAATATATCACAGATATAAAAAACAATACGTTTTATAAGTAAAATGACGTCTAAAATTTTCTGAATATACAGGGTGTTCCTAAATTGGAGGTAGAAACGAAAAGGGGAGATTCCTTGGATAGTTTTAGGAAGAAAAAGTCCCATAAACATGGGTCCGCAAACGTTTCGTTTTCAAGATACAGAGTGTTAAAGTTTCAATTTTTTTCAAGTTTTTTTCTCATAGTATTGCACTTCACAAGATATTCAAATGAAATTTGGCATAGATATTACAATTAAGAGTTTACACCTTGTGACATGCCAATTTCGATTGCAAATCTACAGGGTGATATTTTTTCGGGAACACTGTCCACTGTTGTCCTTCAGAACTTTTTTTTGGTGAGCCACTGGTACTTTCAAAAATTGTAAAGAAAAGCTTTGTTGTGATAGCAAACTTTATGTTCTCTTGTAATCTTGTCGTATCTACTACCGATTTCGAGGGAAAAAAATTGAAATATTAAACTAGCAATGATTCTTAAAGATTCGATAAACTGGTATAATCATCAAAAAAAAATGTATTACTGCAAGAAACGTACAACTCAAAAATTAATCATAATAAAAAAACTAAATAACAACAAAGGAACTAAACTACAGCAATTGTTGAAAATGTCCTCCCCCAACCCTTATACAAGCTTCTGTTCTTCTTCTCATAGACGATCGAACTCTTTCAATCACTCCTAGAGTATTCCTAATTGTATCAAACGCGCCTATTATACGATTTCTCAGTTCGTCTACGGTATTCACTGGCGTTATGTACACTAGAGATTTCTGATGGCCCCATAGAAAGAAATATAAACTATTTAAATCTGGGGATCTGGCGGGCCATGGCTGATGTCCACCTCGTCCAATCCACCTGTTTACATAATTTTCGTTCAAATACTCCCTAGCCAAAAGTCAAAAATGAGCAGGAGCACCGTCGTGCATGAACCACATTTCACGTCGCATCATAAGATGTATATCATCCAATAACAAGGGCAAATCGTTCTCTAAAAAATGTCTGTATGAATGACCAGTAAGTCGCCCTGGCAAGAAGAAAGGACCAATCAAATAATCGCCAATATTACCACCCCACACATTTAATGAAAATTCTTCTTGAAAATAAGCTTCTGCAATTTCATGTGAATTCTCCTCAGCCCATATGTGTTCATTATGAAAATTTATGATTGAACTCCTTGAGAAACAGGCTTCATCAGTGAATAGGATTTGGCAATCAAAATGAGGATTGTTGAGGTACCACTGACAAAAAATAATTCTTGGATGACAATCTCGAGGCAAGAGCGCCTGCACACTCTGAATGTGATAAGGATAGAGCAAAGAATCCCGCAAGATCCGCCAAACAACTTGATGACTTGTATTTAAGGTAACACTAATTTTTCTTGTACTGGTTCCTGGATGTTCTTCTATTTCGTTCAGCACTGCCTCTTCAAGTCGTGGTGTTCTCACACTTCGTGGTCTACCTGCATTAATATTTTTCGCAGAAAAAGATTCAGTTTCTGAAAGACGCCTGTGAATATTAGAGAACATCAGATGACCAGGCATCACTCTATTGGGATAGCGTTCCATGTAAAGACGCTTAGCTTCTCTTGAATTACCATTTGCAAGACCATACATGAAATACATGTCAGCCATTTTGGAATTCGTAAAATCATTCTGCACTGAAGGTCGTCAGTAGCTACTAAACAAAACAAAAATGAAGAAAATCGGTTGAGAGACAGCGGAGAAAATGGTACCTAATCGTTTTGTCTTTGCCTATTTATATATATATATATATATATATATATATATATATATATATATATATATATATATATATATATACTTGTTTACATATTATGCACTATTTTTTCCAGGAAAACAAAAAATGCCAGATTTGGGCAAAAACAATTTATTAACATTAGTTGCTGGGTAATTCATGAAGTCATGGTGGGTTTAAAACAATAATATCGGCTCATAATAAATGTTCGATATGTCGTCCGTCCGACTCTAATCATAAATGTATCCTTTTTTCAAAACTTTTAGCAACATTTGCCAACACATCCAAGCCTAATCTTTGGAAAGCTCCTCTAATGCGGTCCTTCATATTATCCGGTGTTGTTGGGGGCGTGTTATAGCGTGTTCCTTTTACGTATCCTCATAAAAATAAATCCGGTGAGGTCAACTCAGGGAACCGTGGAGACCAATTCTGAAAACCATTTCTTCCAATCCAACGATTTTGAAAATGGACATTTAGAAAATATCGTAAATCAAGATGAAAATGGGCGGGAGCCCCATCCATTTGTACACACAGTTTGGCTCTTACGTTTAATGGAATATTTTCTAAAGGAATTGAAAATTCGCTGGTTAGGAAGTCCAAAAATGTTAATCCGTTTAAATTTTCTTCAAATAAATAGGAACCAATTAAATAGCGACCCATTATTCCGTCCCACAGATTTACTGACCGCCTGTGTTGATTATCAATTTTCCGAAACTGTTGGGGATTGGAATCAGAATAATAATGGAAGTTATGTCGATTAACAGATTCATTATTGTGAAAAGTACATTCATCAGTGAACAGAACAAAATTAAAAAAGTTCTCATTTTCAGTCACTTTATCCAACACCCACATAGAAAATTGAACTTGATTTTCAAAATCATTTCCCGAAAGTTCCTGATGAATTTGGATTTTGTAATCATGATAATTATGCTTTTTAAGAATTCTGGACACACTGGCTTGGCTGATATTAACATTTCGGGCATTTTGGTCCTGCCTTATGTGAGGATTTTCGATTACAGAAGCTATAACACCTCTTCGTTATCCGTCATAGGTTTTTCTTTTGTAGGTTTTCTGTACTCAACGCTCCCAGTTTACCTGAAACAGCCTTACGAACACGAATTTATTTGGATGAAATCTGTTAGGAAATCTCTGAGCGTAAACTCTAGCTGCTAATAAAAAAAAATGCAGGCATTCTTTAAGGACAAAAATCATGTGGATTCGTTCTTCTTTGGTATAGCTTTCATTTTTATTAATTATAATTTACAGTTTTCACTGATTATTACAACAAAATGATTCATAAAGAGTTGTCAGGAAATATTAAATGAATACTGTTAAATGCTCATAGTTATTGTCTTCTAAACGTTGTTTGTGGCATATTCTTGATTACTTTTATGTTTTTTTTGGGCAATAACACCACAATCGAAATAAAACGACGAATATTGAAGAAGGAAAACCAAACGTTTATTAATAAATATAAAGCCATTGACAACGAAGTCAGAATTGACTCTTAAGCAAGACTTAAGACTACAGAATTTGTGAAGCACTTGAAAAATATATAATTTGGTAAATTTGCTGCAATAATTGTGTCTATATTTAACTTAGTTGAGGGGGCAAATATTTCCATACTAATTGATTATACAGTAAAAAAAACAGTAAACAGAACAAATTTAATTAATTTTCTTGCAGTCAAAATCTAAATGTCACAATTTCATTCAAATAAAATCAGTTTTATCAAAGTCTGAGTTCGTTGTCAATGGCTTTATATTTATTAACAACGAAGTCCGAATAGACTTTGAAACGTTTGGTTTTCCTTCAATATACGTCGTTTTAATTCGATTGTGGTGTTATTCCCAAAAAACATAAAAGTGCTCATAGTTATATTGCTAAATATTAAATAAGCTAAAATTCGTCTGCATTCTGTGAATGTGCGCTTTTCATGGGAACGTAAATAGTTTGATATAGGGAAATGTTATACTGTCGCACAGAGAATAGAATTCTACTACTATTGGTGACATAAAATACAGGGTGTTTCATTAAACTTAAAGAAGAAATTGTCACTTAAATTTTAGTTAATAAATTGGTATTTATTTCATACCTTGTATACAATATTGGGTTTTCCACAAGTACCACAAAAAATATTATCCTTCGGAATTTGGTTGGAAACAAGAACAGAGTAGGCTGAGACCCTTTATATGATTACAGAAACTATAGGGTTTGAGTATAGTAAACTTTTATGAAACACCTTATCATTTTAATAGTAGATACCGAAAATGTAATTATATACAAGGCATTCAATTTAAAAAAATAAAACTGATACTTTTTACATTTTTGGAACACCCTGTATAAAACGAAAATAATGGCTGTGTAAAATGAATATCTTAGTCATAATATTCCGTGTCTTAATACGTGTACAACCCTGTATATTAAGTATATGAATGTGATGTCATACTACTTACATATACGAGGGCTGCCTTTTATATTTCGGGATTGGACAATCCTAGTGTTGCAATCTGACAACTGGCAGCTCTATCGTAAAGTTTGACATTTTTGACGTTATACGTACTCAGAAAGTTTTGACATACGAGCGCTATGTGTTGTTTACAGTAACTTAAAGGATTCATCTCGGCCAAAGAATGGAACTAAATCCTGAACATTTTATTTTTTAAACTTTCGACGTAGATTAAGTCAGCAAGAGTGCATGGATGAACTTAATTTAATTTTTGGCGATGAAACTCCATCAAGGACAACTGTTTAGCGATGGTATGGTGAATTCAATCGAGGTCGTAGTTCACTCCAAGACGAATTTCGTGAAGGTCGTCCAAAAACAGTTGTTGTTCCGGAAACCATTGATGCTGTGCGCGAACTGATATTGCAAGATCGTCATGTGACCTATCGTGAGATTGAGTCAACCTTACACATTAGTGGGACCAGCATACATTCAATATTGCATAAACATTTGAATGTCAAAAAAAAATTATTCGCTTTGGATCCCACACAATTTGTCAATCGTTCAAAAAAGGCTCGTGTCGATTGGTCGAAAGAAAAGCTCAAAAAAAAGATCGCGGTGCTTCAAAACACATTTATGACATAGTGACAGCTTTGAAGACGCGAGATGTAAGACCGACATCTAGGATTTTCAAATTTAACGAAATGCATCAAATGCATAAAGAAGTGTTCGAGAGGACATTCAATTGTGGGAAGCGCAACTGATGAAGGTTCCCTAACCAGAAACAATATGTATTATATTGATATATAATATATATTGTCTTGCGTACAAAGGAATGACACCTCGAAGAGAGTATAGTGACAGGTGATGAATAGTGGATTTACGCGTATGAGCCCGAAAGTAAACAGCAGTCGACTGTATAGGAGTTTCAAGATGAGCGAATCCAACAAAAGTTGTTCGCGCACGAAGCACTTCCAAGCAAAGGATCGCCTGTTTTTTCGGAAAAACCGTACCACTAGAACAACGCAGAACAGTCAATTCTGAGTGGTACATAACCATTTGTTTGCCAGTTGTCTTCCAAGAAATGAGGAAAACCAACCGCCGAAGACGGATCACTCTTCACCACGACAATGCGAGCTCTCACATATCGGCTCAAACAACTGCATTTTTGACCACTCAAAACATCGATTTGATGAGTCATCCGCCGTATTTGGTGACAATTCAGGACTTGTCACCAAATGACTTCTTTTTATTCCCGTACGTAAAAAACAAACTGAGAGGTCAACGTTTTTCGACACCTGAAGAAGCGGTAGCGGCGTTTAGAATGCATGTTTTGGAGATACCTCAATCAGAGTGGAAAAAGTGCTCGACAATTGGTTCAAACGCATGTAAAACTGTATAGATCTTCATGGGGAATATTTTCAAAAATTCTAAGGCGATTTTCGATGATAACTATTTGTTTTTGTTCTCTAATCCCGAAATATAAAAGGCAGCCCTGGTATCGTTGAGTTGGTTTGTATTAGCCTTTAGTTGAAATTTATAATTGTCACATTGACCGCAAATTTCGCGATTACGTGGGACACAGCCTAAGTGCAACAACTTTTTGAATACGTCGATTCTGAGATTAAAACAGCAACCCTCGAACAGCAAAAACAGTAGCGTCCTATACCTAGCCCAATTTGTCCTCACTTAATTTCCTTCAACCTATGATTGGTGTAACTCACTAAGTGCTATTTTGGATGCCAATTTCCATCGGGCGCGAATAAAACTGAAAGAATAAAATTCACCGCAGCTATAAAGTATCAGGCTCACTGCAACATCCACATCCACACACACTCACATCTAGTCGTCGGACTCGCTCGTCGTTTCGGTCGGCCGGGGAAAATAAAGCCGTAAATAACAAATCGCAAATACAGAGACAGCGATTTATAATTAGGTCATAAATTGCGCAGAAAACAAATGGCGACAGGAATGCATGTAGACCAATAGGGAAAGCAATTTGTGACAAACAAATTCACATGGTAAATAATCCCAAACAAGGTTTGTATACGTGACAACGACACGGGCGATATGAATGAAAAGGGTAAGGGAGGGAGTGGTTGAAGGGACGAAGTATTAAATTGGTTTAAAACAATTTCCCGTCACCCGGACGATCTATTATCAAAATAAAAAATGAAAATGTATTCCGGGTAGGCGTTGTAGCTGCCACCACGCGCCAACAGGGTACGGCGAATCGGTGGAGTTTTTTTATGGAAATTGTCTGGTTCACATTCATTTTCGACAAAAACTAAAACAAAGTACTCTAGGACGTCGAATTTTGTCATGATAGTTGTTTAGAATCGTTTCATTAGATCTAAGGAACCACATAAACATTATTGAAGGGCGGGGCCGGAATTTGTTTAAATTATTTAGAAACAAATAAATAAGAGAGATTAAAAAGCGTCAAACAAAGTACTTAAACAAAGTACCCTAGGACGTCAAATTTTATCATGACAGGTGTTTGGAATTTTGAAATTTGTTTAGATAATTTACCAAGAAATTAACCCGAGAGATTAAAAAAGTATCAAAGTACCTAAACAAAGTACTCTAGAACGTCGAATTTTATCATGTCTGTTGTTTAGAATATTTTCATTAGATCTGAGGAACCATGTAAATATTATTCAAAGATGAAGCAGAATTTTGTTTAGATAATTTACCAACAAATTAAGTTGAGAGATTAAAAAAGCATCAAACAAAGTACTCTAGGACGTCGAATTTGATCATGGCAGTTGTTTAGAACCATTCGATTAGATCTAAGGAGAAGGGCGGGGCCGGAATTTGTTTAAATTATTTAGAAACAAATAAATAAGAGAGATTAAAAAGTACCCTAGGATGTCAAATTTTATCATGACAGGTGTTTGGCATCTTTTTCATTAGATCTAAGGAACCATGTGAATATTATTAAAAGGCGGGGCGGAAATTTGTTTAGAGAATTTACCAAGAAATTAACCTGAGAGATTAAAAAAGTATCAAAGTACCTAAACAAAGTACTCTAGAACATGGAATTTTATCATGTCTGTTGTTTAGAATCTTTTCATTAGATTTGAGGAACCATGTAAATATTATTAAAAGATGAAGCAGAATTTTGTTTAGATAATTTACCAACAAATTAAGTTGAGAGATTAAAAAAGCATCAAACAAAGTACTCTAGGACGTCGAATTTGATCATGGCAGTTGTTTAGAACCATTCGATTAGATCTAAGGAACCACATAAACATTATTGAAGGGCGGGGCCGAAATTTGTTTAAATTATTTAGAAACAAATAAATAAGAGAGATTAAAAAGCGTCAAACAAAGTACTTAAACAAAGTACCCTAGGATGTCAAATTTTATCATGACAGGTGTTTGGAATCTTTTTCATTAGATCTAAGGAACCATGTGAATATTATTAAAAGGCGGGGCGGAAATTTGTTTAGATAATTTACCAAGAAATTAACCTGAGAGATTAAAAAAGTATCAAAGTACCTAAACAAAGTACTCTAGAACGTGGAATTTTATCATGTCTGTTGTTTAGAATCTTTTCATTAGATTTGAGGAACCATGTAAATATTATTAAAAGATGAAGCAGAATTTTGTTTAGATAATTTACCAACAAATTAAGTTGAGAGATTAAAAAAGCATCAAACAAAGTACTCTAGGACGTCGAATTTGATCATGGCAGTTGTTTAAAACCATTCCATTAGATCTAAGGAACCACATAAACATTATTGAAGGGCGGGGCCGGAATTTGTTTAAATTATTTAGAAACAAATAAATAAGAGATTAAAAAGCGTCAAACAAAGTACTTAAACAAAGTACCCTAGGATGTCAAATTTTATCATGTGTTTGGAATCTTTTTCATTAGATCTGAGGAACGATGTGAATATTATTAAAAGCCGGGGTGGAAATTTCTTTAGATAATTTACCAACAAATTAAGATTAAAAAAGTATCAAACAAAGTATTAAAACAGTAAGGACGTCGAATTTTATCATGACAGTTGTTTAGAACCATTCCATAAGATTTAAGGAACTATACAAACTGAATTGTTGCGGCTGAACTTGATGTAAATCCATAATGAGATTATATTTCGTTTACACTTTATTTTATAAACGATGTTTCGGCATACAATGCCTTTACAAGTTTCAAAAATACTAAAACTTTTCTGCTAGTAGGGGACTTGATAGTTAAGCCATTTACCTTTAATAAAATATTATTAAATTCAAAATAATTTTGGTCTAAGCAAACTTTCAAACATTCAATATATCTTGTTTTATGATTGGAATGGTATGGCTATTTTCTAACAACTTATCTATTAGTTTAACTGTATCCCTAGGCGGTATACTGGGAAACAAATTTTTTACGTCAAAAGAGATGAGTTTGGCATTCGATGGAACAACGATATTCTTAATATTGTCTATAAGTTCATATGAATTTTTAATCGCATGTTTAGCTTGGAATTTAGTATATTTTCTATCAATAAGATTAGAAACTTTAACAGCTGGGGCGGTAACGAAACAACTGGTCTAATAGGATGGTTTTGTTTGTGTAATTTAATTAGTGAATATAACTGTGGAGGACTGGGACTCGTTAATATTAGCTTAAATCTGTTATCTTGGTCTATGATGGAATTTGCTTGATTCAATAATGATTTTATTTTATTCTGAAATTTATGCGTGGGGTCTTTAGTTAAAACTTCATGATTTTTTATGAATTCTTCTGTTCTAGTGATATAATATTTTCAATCGCAATAACCGTGTTACCCTTGTCGGCTCTTGTGAATATTACGTTATTATCTAAAGTTATATCTTTAATTGACTTTGCAATCATAGCATCATTGTGAACCATATAGTTCTTTAAAAATTCCTTCTTAATAATTGATGAAGCCTGATATTTTAAATAAAGTAAAAGTAATAAAGTAAAATCATTTAGTAAAGTAAAGTAATAAAGTAAAATCATTTTTAGAAAAACAAGACATAAATATCAGTTATAAAACTTCAAATAATTTATCCAGATATATTAAGAATAATAAATCAAGAGTAGATAGTAATTGTAAATCCGGGGTATACAAACTTAACTGAATTGTGACAAGGGTAGGACATTTAGAAATTTTAATACTCGTATTAGAGAGCACAAAAGAAGTGACAATAAATCTAATTATGCATCATTTAGAGAGGATAATCACAACTTTAACGATACTGTAAATATATTACATTGACGATCTATTATCAAAATAAAAAATGAAAATGTATTCCGGGTAGGCGTTGTAGCTGCCACCACGCGCCAACAGGGTACGGCGAATCGGTGGAGTTTTTTTATGGAAATTGTCTGGTTCACATTCATTTTCGACAAAAACTAAAACAAAGTACTCTAGGACGTCGAATTTTGTCATGATAGTTGTTTAGAATCGTTTCATTAGATCTAAGGAACCACATTTATTGAAGGGCGGGGCCGGAATTTGTTTAAATTATTTAGAAACAAATAAATAAGAGAGATTAAAAAGCGTCAAACAAAGTACTTAAACAAAGACCCTAGGACGTCAAATTTTATCATGACAAGTGTTTGGAATTTTGAAATTTGTTTAGATAATTTACCAAGAAATTAACCCGAGAGATTAAAAAAGTATCAAAGTACCTAAACAAAGTACTCTAGAACGTCGAATTTTATCATGTCTGTTGTTTAGAATATTTTCATTAGATCTGAGGAACCATGTAAATATTATTAAAAGATGAAGCAGAATTTTGTTTAGATAATTTACCAACAAATTAAGTTGAGAGATTAAAAAAGCATCAAACAAAGTACTCTAGGACGTCGAATTTGATCATGGCAGTTGTTTAGAACCATTCGATTAGATCTAAGGAACCACATAAACATTATTGAAGGGCGGGGCCGGAATTTGTTTAAATTATTTAGAAACAAATAAATAAGAGAGATTAAAAAGTACCCTAGGATGTCAAATTTTATCATGACAGGTGTTTGGAATCTTTTTCATTAGATCTAAGGAACCATGTGAATATTATTAAAAGGCGGGGCGGAAATTTGTTTAGAGAATTTACAAGAAATAACCTGAGAATTAAAAAAGTATCAAAGTACAAACAAAGTACTCTAGAACGTGGAATTTTATCATGTCTGTTGTTTATCTTTTCATTAGAAGGAACCATGTAAATATTATTAAAAGATGAAGCAGAATTTTGTTTAGATAATTTACCAACAAATTAAGTTGAGAGATTAAAAAAGCATCAAACAAAGTATTCTAGGACGTCGAATTTGATCATGGCAGTTGTTTAAAACCATTCCATTAGATCTAAGGAACCACATAAACATTATTGAAGGGCGGGGCCGGAATTTGTTTAAATTATTTAGAAACAAATAAATAAGAGATTAAAAAGCGTCAAACAAAGTACTTAAACAAAGTACCCTAGGATGTCAAATTTTATCATGACAGGTGTTTGGAATCTTTTTCATTAGATCTGAGGAACGATGTGAATATTATTAAAAGCCGGGGTGGAAATTTCTTTAGATAATTTACCAACAAATTAAGCCGAAAGATTAAAAAAGTATCAAACAAAGTATTAAAACAGTACTCTAGGACGTCGAATTTTATCATGACAGTTGTTTAGAACCATTCCATAAGATTTAAGGAACTATACAAACTGAATTGTTGCGGCTGATACTTGATGTAAATCCATAATGAGAAACACAAAAACGAAAATTATATTTCGAGATTTACACTTTATTTTATAAACGACACGTGTTTCGGCATACAATGACTTTATGAAGTTTCACAAAATACTAAAATTATTATTCTAACTACACCATTATATATACATATTACTTAAGTAAACTAATTATACAGAGCCATTACAAATATTTAAAAGTGGGGATGGATTAAGATCTAATTGGTTATTTAATAGTCTACCTGAATATTTATACCTGATAATTTCTAGGGATTCTAATAGATTAATTTTACTGGGGTTATTTTCCAAATGTAATATATTTACAGTATCGTTAAAGTTGTGATTATCCTCTACTAAATGACGTGCATAATTAGATTTATTGTCTTGTGTGGAATAACTTATTTTGGGCTCTCTAATACCAGTATTCAGATTTCTAAATGTCCTACCCATATATAGCGTGTCACAATTGCCGCAGTTAAGTTTTTATACCCCGGATTTACAATTACTATCTACTCTTGATTTATTATTCTTAATATATCTCGATAAATTATTTGAAGTTTTATAACTGATATTTATGTCTTGTTTTTCTAAAAATGATTTTACTTTATTACTTGTTTCGCCCAGGTAAGTTAAAGTTTTGAAAAAATCATAAGGTTTTTTATCAATAGGATAAATTATATTTAGAGCCTTATGGAACATTTTCTTTTTTACTAAGTTATCGATGAGATGGTGATCAAAACCGTTGTTTACTGATATCTGTTTAATGATGTTTAATTCTTTTTCGAAATTTAACGGCGTCAAAGGTACATTGATTAATCTATGGATCATACTATAAAATGCAGACATTTTTTGTTGGTAAGGATGATAAGAACTACTATGAATAACTATGTCCGAATATGTAGGCTTGTGATAAATTGCAAATGTATGTTTTTTATTTATTCTGATAATTGTCAAGTCTAAATAATTAATTTCATTATTTGTTTCTATTTCAATCGTAAATTCAATATTTGGGTGTATATTATTAATGTTATCTAAAAAGGTGCTCAATTGTCTATTAGTTCCTGTAAAACATACCAAAATGTCATCAACGTATCTATACCAATAAGTAAATTGTTTTGATAGTGGGTGTTGAAAAAATTTATCCTCTATATCACTCATGAATATTTCTGCTAGTAGGGGACTTAATGGGTTTCCCATAGTTAAGCCATCATTACCTTTATATAAAATATTATTAAATTCAAAATAATTTTGGTCTAAGGAAACTTTCAAAACATTAAATATATCTTGTTTTATGATTGGAATGGTATGGCTATTTTCTAACAACTTATCTATTAGTTTAACTGTATCCCTAGGCGGTATACTGGGAAACAAATTTTTTACGTCAAAAGAGATGAGTTTGGCATTCGATGGAACAACGATATTCTTAATATTGTCTATAAGTTCATATGAATTTTTAATCGCATGTTTAGCTTGGAATTTAGTATATTTTCTAAGAACATCAATAAGTAAATTAGAAACTTTAACAGCTGGGGCGGTAATATACGAAACAACTGGTCTAATAGGATGGTTTTGTTTGTGTAATTTAATTAGTGAATATAACTGTGGAGGACTGGGACTCGTTAATATTAGCTTAAATCTGTTATCTTGGTCTATGATGGAATTTGCTTGATTCAATAATGATTTTATTTTATTCTGAAATTTATGCGTGGGGTCTTTAGTTAAAACTTCATGATTTTTTATGAATTCTTCTGTTCTAGTGATATAATATTTTCGGTCAATCGCAATAACCGTGTTACCCTTGTCGGCTCTTGTGAATATTACGTTATTATCTAAAGTTATATCTTTAATTGACTTTGCAATCATAGCATCATTGTGAACCATATAGTTCTTTAAAAATTCCTTCTTAATAATTGATGAAGCCTGATATTTTAAATAAAGTAAAAGTAATAAAGTAAAATCATTTTTAGAAAAACAAGACATAAATATCAGTTATAAAACTTCAAATAATTTATCCAGATATATTAAGAATAATAAATCAAGAGTAGATAGTAATTGTAAATCCGGGGTATACAAACTTAACTGCGGCAATTGTGACAAGCTATATATCGGTAGGACATTTAGAAATTTTAATACTCGTATTAGAGAGCACAAAAGAAGTTATTCCACACAAGACAATAAATCTAATTATGCACGTCATTTAGTAGAGGATAATCACAACTTTAACGATACTGTAAATATATTACATTTGGAAAATAACCCCAGTAAAATTAATCTATTAGAATCCCTAGAAATTAACAGGTATAAATATTCAGGTAGACTATTAAATAACCAATTAGATCTTAATCCATCCCCACTTTTAAATATTTTTAATGGCTCTGTATAATTAGTTTTGTTAAGTAATATGTATATATAATGGTGTAGTTAGAATAATAGTTTAAGTATTTTGTGAAACTTGATAAAGGCATTGTATGCCGAAACACGTGTCGTTTATAAAATAAAGTGTAAATCTCGAAATATAATTTTCGTTTTTGTGTTTCTAACTATACAAACATTATTGAAGGGCGGGGCGGGAATCTGTTTAAATAAGTTAGCAACAAATAAACCCGACAGAGTGAAAAACATTAAACAAAGTACTGAAACAAAGGACTCTAGGACGTCGTATTTGATCATGGCAGTTGTTTATAATCTTTCCATTAGTTCTAAGAAACCATGTAAACATTATTGAAATGCGGGGCGAGAATTTGTTAAAATAATTTAGTAACAAATAAAACCCACAGATTAAAAAAGTATCAAACAAAGTACGAAAACCAAGCACTATAGGACGTCGAATTTGATCATAGCACTTGTATAGAACCATTCTATTAGATCTTAGGAACCATCTAAACATTACAGACCGTAGCAGAAATTAGTTTAAAAAATTTAGCAATAAATAAAGCCGAGAAAGTAAAAAACATTAAACAATATACACTAGGACGTCGAATTTGATCATGGCAGTTGTTTAGAACCATTCCATTAGATCTAAGGAACCATATAAATATTATTTAAGTGCGGGGCGGGAATTTGTTAGACGTTGTAGGTTTTTGGGAAATTGGGAGTTGAATTGAGCTGAAAAAATCGGAACAGTAAATGATTAACAACGAACTGATGACGAGATGTTAAGAAAACTAAAAACACAATTGGGAAATTTTATGACCCTGGAACTGAGATGAGGATCACCAATTTAACTCTAAAATTATTATCAAATAGAAGTAATTAGAATTAATAACTGTATCTACGTTTGCCATTACACTAAAAATTGTATAATAAATATTTATGTAAGCCATTGATCTAATTTAACGTCTTACTAAGTTGGGCAAGCTTCCTGACTCAGCGACCTAGTACAGAAATTCAAGTTCATCTGTTCTTTGCAGACATTATTCCAGAGTCTGGTTGAGAGCGTAAGACTTTTCAGTGAATTCCAGATGAGTCTGGCGAACAAAATCATCAATTTTACATTTTTCGAAATTATGTAACAATTAAAAAATGACTAACATGAGCAGTATAGTAATCGCGTAAATTATATTTTATATAATTATCAAAAAACAATTCAATGAGAGAGAGAAAATTAAAGACGACAGCGAATAATTTGTAGAAATATATAGAACTCAGTACAATACTCACATTTTCATTATGTAAATACTCAAAGGAAGACCAAAGCTCGACTGTAAGAATATCTCAATATTTGTCTACTAATTCTATTAAATGCTCAGCACAAAATAGAAACAGTAGTATTACAATCTCTGTCGCATAGATTAGAGACTAAAGTTTCTTCAGGTTCTGGTTTATACTGAAGGAGCCTGATTTATACCGAACGAAACGTTGAGAAAATCTTCTTTCACCGCATTCCTCCTCTACTACTTTTAGCAACTTCTAAAAATATTGTCTTACAGCTCTCAAAAAACCTTCTACCATAACACTTTTATAATAAATGTTTTTATAAGTTCCATCAATTTCGCACAATATTTATGTCTATTCCATCAAGTCGGTTTAACAAAATTTATCTATCCGGTATATATATATATCCGAAAAACCTTTACTGCTTTTTTTTAGGTGGCGCCAGCTTCACCCAGTAAAATTTCAGGTATGACAACATAAAATACTCTCTGTTGCAATATTATAGAAGCGTGGGATCTACGACCCCGGGACCTCCCATGGACTAGTGGACTACGGCCAATTTTGATGATTGCAGAGCCGGCTTGAACCCGAACTCTTTGAAGAAATTATTCTAATGTTACCAAAGAAAATGTAGTCTGAAATCTCTCACACATTGACCAATTGTTTTATAAGGCATCGAAAATTTAAAAAATGTTGGATTTATTGTATGGAAAGTGAAATATGTTTATCAACAAACTCGCATTTTGCTATAAATGGGTATTTATTGTTTAGGTGGCCGACTTAATTATCCATATATTAATTCTAATTGTAATTTACTTCGAGTACATTACCAGAAGAAAGTTGAATTATCAAGAAACTGGACGATTTGGGTCAAAGAGAAGGTGTCTAGATTCTGATATAATAACGATACTAGTTTATGAAGTCTGACATCTGACAAAAGAAGAGATTGCAGTAAGGTGTTGCAGCGAGCGGCAAGTGGGAGTAAGTGGTAAAGTGCTCCAAGCATCGAGAAAAAATTTCTTGAAACAGGGCTCCAACATGCTGCTAATCAACGTCACTAATGTTATTCGATAACAGCTGAAAGGTCTTACATGTCATGAAAGAAGCAGAAATCATAACGACGAATGAATTGGTCACTGTCAAAACACAACTTAAAATTGGGAAAGCCCCTGGATATGACAAGGTAAGCAATCAGATGATAAAGAAACTGGGGACAG
The DNA here is from genome assembly GCA_034190945.1 of Octodonta nipae. NCBI lineage: Eukaryota > Metazoa > Arthropoda > Insecta > Coleoptera > Chrysomelidae > Octodonta > Octodonta nipae. Next base: position 35,417,413 of record CM067216.1, on the reverse strand, counting down.
TGGAAAAACCACCCTGTATAAGTATAAATCCTCGCCACACTATTGACTCTTTCTATTTTCTATTGTTCTGATTATTCCTGTATACCAATGATTTTACTTCGCCCCATATGTCTAGTATTCCATTTATGCAACTGCTCATGATCTACCCTATACAACAAAATTCACCTTTTTGAACCACATTTTATGACTACAATTTTACTCTACCATTTATTTCAACCACCCGGTATATGCACCTGCTTCTAAAAATGTATAACCCATGTCTATAATTATACCCCGTCCTACGGCCTATAATTCAAATATCCTAACTGCTTATGCTTATATAACAATTTTTTATGCACCCTGAATAACAATAATTTTACCCCACCCTTACTTCAAACACCATGTATAAACAACTACATATGTTCCAAATTATGTAACTTTTTTAAACCGCCCTGTATAACTGTAATTCTACTCCACCTTATATTTCAACAATCTTGTATATTCTTTGGAAATAACACCACATAAACATAAAACTCTGTATATTTCAAAAGTCCAAACGTTTCAATGATATTAACACAAATTGAATAAGAAATTTAAAAAATTAAGAGGATTGGCAATGACAAATATCGTAATCACAATTTGTCATTTACGATATTTGTCATTGCGAATCCTCTTAATTTTTTCATTTTTTGTTCAATTTGTGTTCACTCCATTGAAAACGAGGTCTGATTTAGACCCTGAAACGTTTGGACTTTTGAAATATACAGACTTTCAGTTTATGTTGTGTTATTCCCAAAGATCTCAGAAAAAATAATAACCAGAGATGCCACAATTATCATTCAGAAAACAACCTCTATAACCATCTCCTTCTGACAATTTTTAAAGCATTTTGTATAACTAATTATTCTCCATATCAATATCATATAACGCAAATATCCACTCTGTACAACTATAGTTTGGCTCCACTCTATCCAAGAGTAGAAATTAGTAAAAAGGGTAAACAAAAACAAAGAAATAAATATACGAATTGAAAAAGCTATTAAAACTATATTATAGGCTGAACAAAATATTAATTAACAAGAATGAGATCAATAAAAGAACTGAAATTAATGTGTATAAAGACGTATATAGGTCAATATTTACATTTGCAGCAGAAATGAAATACCTAAAAAGAGTACTAAATATGTTAATTATATTAAAACACTAGTTAGTGTTTTAATATAATTAAAATATGAATGTTCACCAAGGAATGACCGAAACAATCATCAGTACTAAATATCTCAAGATAAGATAGAATAAGAAACCATGACATAAGAATGGAACTGCATGTATAATCCATACATTACTATATAGAATAGAGAATGATTAGTTGGTGAGGACAAAGAATGAACTATAGAAGACAAATCAAAAACATGTGCGAAGCGATAGCACAGGTTAGACGTAGAGAAGAGGACGATCAAGAACAACATGGGATGAAACAATAAAAGAACCCCTGATGAAGAGGGAGATTATAATAAAAGGGAGAAAATTACTACTTAAAAATAAAAAGAAGTGACACACTTTGAACATTGACCTGAATCGCTGACCATAGAAACAGGGTGAGAAAGGGTCATGATAATATTCGAGAGGGGTCCCAGAAGTACTCGGCCTGACATAGAGATGGCGGTAGTAGTTTGATAAAGATCGGTGTATTAGAAGGCAAATTATCCATGAAGCATTTTCAAGTTTGGAGACGCTACGTTGCTTAGTATTTGTTGGGGGAGCCAACAATGGTGAACGCTTTCAGTGAATTTACGAAAATGGGGAGAATTGGTCATCGTTATGTGATATCATGCTTTTATTTAAAAGGCTTCAGCCCAACCAATATAAAAGCTGAACTATATTTTACTCCGGGTAAGTCTGCTACTTCGATACAACAGTAAAGTATGGCGTAGCAGAGCATAAAAGCTGCCGCACAGGCTGCCAAAAGGAGCATCGCTTTGAGCAATCAAAACAATAGGTTGAAAAGTAGAACCGACTCCAAGGAAGGCAAAGATCAATCCATCTGCAGGGAAGATCGAGACGTGTCATTGACTATCTTCAAGAACGTTTGAGGGAAGAAATCAAGCCAAAAACGGCCGCATTTGTCTAAGAAGAAAGTGCTGTTTCATCAAGGCAATGCACCAGGTCACCAATCCTTTATTGTCATGACCAAAAATTAATGACTAAAATTTGAATTGCTACCTTATGCGCACTATTCGTCAGATTTAGCCACCTCGGAATATTTTCTTTCCTGACCGTGAAGACACTGTCAGTGGTCAAATTTTTTTTAACGATGAAGAAGTAATGGTCATTTTGAGGAGCAAGAGTCTTTAAACATTGCTGGAAGAAGTGTATAAAGCTGCAAGGAGGTAGTCTTGAAAAAATATATTTTTTCTAAAATATTTGTGTTTTTTTTTTGTCGGATCGGGTAGTTCTGGGACCATCCTTGTATATATGGTATACGTGAGTAAATAATGATTTTATATTGAATGTTAAATAAGTTTAAAAACGTACTGATATGCGTCGATATACATTTTCATTGTACGCCTGTAGTATTGTTTAACGTAGTTTTCTTAAGTTTTTATCTTAAGGTGTTAAAATGTATAAAAACGCCGGTCCTGAAAATCCTGACAATCAATTAATACGATCATTTTTCACTGGACGAAAAACTGCTGAGTCGTTCCTCCAATGCCACACTGTCACCCGAAAGTGGTACACGCAGAGCCAGCGGACGGAACCCTAGAGAGAGAGAGAGAAAGAGAGAGAGAGAAGAAAAAGAAGGCAAATTGATTGTATAATCTTTTCAATTTACTACATGTTATTGGTACGACACAATGGAGATGGACATTCGAGATAGAGAGGCGACCTACAGAGAGAATTTACTAGATGGCACTAACGCTCTTGCAAGACATCTCTCGGCAGAAAGCAAAAAAAAATCATCTCCGATGAATTACGGCGCCTAAACGTCACTTTGTGAACGCAACGCTTCGAGCATTATTAAGGGATTTTCAATTGGACGTTCAACTGACATCCAACATGGTGTCGAACATAAATTTGTGTTGTGGTTCTTTCAGAGGTCGCAAGTCACTTTTTCGATGAATGAATTCACGCAGTGAAAGAGGAATTACGGTTTCGATTTTTTTTCTCTCTTCTGTTGTTGTTGGTGCTGTTGTTTCTATATTCCCATTTAGATTTTGTTAAATGAATTTAACTTCACGTTCGTTTTTATCGTTCACCTTCTATTTGACATGACAATCGATATTGCCTTTCACAATTTAATAATATTAGAAATTTGCAATTTGTTCTTTGATTGCTCAACGCCTACAACTTTTTACATATTCCTATTAGATGTGGTATGCTAGGAACAATCATTTCCTTTTAGTATCTTCGTTTCTACTTTAAAAAAGTATTATTCCTTTGCTTAATTTGTTTCAAGTCTTCTTCAGGTAATTGCCTACTGACCCCTCCTTATACAGCCTGTTGGTAATTCTAAATTGTGTAGTTTTTGTTTTCTCTGTAGTGTATTGCCAGCAGTAGGGTTGTTCAGTGACAAATTGAAGGAAAACTTTGCAGTTTACCGACTTTTCAAATATGTGAATTAGATCTGCCGACATATGCCCCGAACACAAATTTGACTTCAGTTTATAGCGTGATACTTTACTATACATATCATCTCCTCTATAGCTTTTACGCTCTTCTCAGCCATTTCTTTTATTAGGACTTCTTATCTACATACAAGTCAAATCCTGGATGACTTTTTTGCATATTTGCTCATTCTGCACCATTTCCCATCATCTGTTATAATACCTTGATATATGAAGACACACTGTATATAGAAACCAACTGAGAACCTCCACCTTGAAGTTGATTAACTGACTTTTATTTCGATTTGCTTCCAATCAACTTTCAATTTATTTCAATTTTTAATAATACAGTACAATTGGATGCAGTTTTCAATTCTAATGAACTTTGATAACAATTTCAGATTTAATAAAAAAATATAGGTAGGTACCTCACTTTTAAACGAAATTGACATATTTTTTGAAAACTAGTATGTAGTTGGAATAGACCTCGCCCCTGTTCTCTTCGACATATATATTAGCGATATTCCAGATATAACGTCACAAATTTGAACAGGCTGACGACCTGGCTATTACAAGGTCAAAACAATTTGAAGAACTGGAGAATACAATAAATATGGATCTTGGAACAATATTTTTCACGTTGGGCCTTAAAACCAAACCCTAATCAGACGGTTACAACATACTTCCACCTGAACATTCGGTTGACACATCTATGTGATTTCTATGAATTTCTGTAATACGCCGCGAAGTCACGTAACTTGCCCAACTTAGTATAGCGTTAAATTAGATCAATCGCTTACATTAGGAACATCTAAAGCAGGTTGCAGCAAAACTGAAAACTGGAATCACCCTCATCAACAAGTTCGCTGGCACAACGTTGAATTGTTTTGAGTTGTATTATGCGTTATTTTTTGTTCTCTCTCTTTTATAATTATCTCACAGAGCTTGGATACTCTAAATAAACTGTTAAACAGTCCAACGATAATTTTGTATTGCTAACAATATTTTTCAATATTTGCTTTATACAGGGTGAGTTTTTATTGATGATCAGTATGGGGATCTCGGAAACTAGCGGAGATAGAGCAATGGTTAAATTGGGAAAGATTTGCAGTTTTACTGGCGCAATTTAATGACACTTTCGGATTTTTGTAAAAAGTCATGGCTTACTAAATGTTTTGAAAAACGACAGTCTGTCGATTTAGTCAAATCCCTCTAGCTCCTTTGTTTTTGACTTTATAAAAAAGTCTAAATATCAAAATTGAAGGGAATTGTATCCCGAATATGATTGACATGTCCTCGTTTGCGTGACAGCTCTCGTTTTCGGCACAAACTTATCTTTTTTTTAATGGAAACCATAGTTGTATATGAAATAAAAAAATTATTTTTAGAGCTTTTCAACGATATAATCTCGATATAGTTATTCATAAAAATAACGGAGTTATGGATGCTTTTCTCTCTTATTTTCACGTTTAACGTTTTCACTTTGACGTTTCCTCAGTTGAGAGTAATTCTATTAGTAGTGCTGAACTGACAGTCGATATTGACAAGTTTTCGTGATAAAATGGAATATTATTATATGGTGGAATGTTATATCATATGCCATAAAAATTCAGTTCGTGCAGCTGAGGAATACATTCATAGATATTTTAATCGTCGTCAACCTGCTCTATGTACATTGAAGAGGCTTTACGATAGTTTACGCAGATAGGGATCTTTTACTAAACCAACAAATTAATCAAATTAACGAAGCAGCAAAAATAAATGTTTTGGCAATGGTAAATCCAAATCCATCTACATCAACTCGTGAGATTGCAGTTTCTCAAAGTTTGCATGCTGGTGACGAACATCGACGTATTTTGTTTTGTACATGGTTTAGAGACATGTGCCTTGGCAATCCACAGTTTCCATTAAAGGTGCTATGGTCAGATGAAACTAGATTTATTAACTGCGGTATGTTCAATAGACGCAATGAGCATATCTGGGCTAAAGAAAACCCTTTCCATGTAGAACAAAGACGACCCCAGATAAAATTTGGTTTTAATGTTTGGTGTGGTATCATAGGGTCTACTATTCTGGTGCATTTTATCTATGACGAATCACTTACTGGGGAGTGCTACTTGTATTTCTTGCAATACACTTTTCAAGGCATGTTGCATAATTTGAATTTGAAAACTCGTTTCAAAATTGAGTGGTTCCAAAATGATGGAGCACCTGCTCATAACTCGTTATTAGTAAGACAACACTTAGATAATATCTATCCAAACTCTTGGATAGGAAGAAATGGCCCACGCGAATGGCCACCTCGGTCTCCCGTTTTGGCAGTTATAGACTTCTATTTATGGGGTGCGCTAAAAAACAAAGTATACAAAAGAAAGTATGAGACAGTTGGTGACCTAAGGGAGGCGGTATTACAAGCAATTGAAGAAATTGATAGGCGGTCTGTGAGGAAAACGGTAATGTCAATCTTAAAAAGATGCAATTTTTGTCTAAATAACAATGATGGACTTTTCGAACATAAATTGTAAATATAATTATTGTGTACATTAATTTCTTAAGTTTTTAGTAAGTATCTACTTATTTAGTTTTTTCGTTATATCTGATATACCTAATAAAAAAATCGTTCAATGTTTTTTTGTAACAGTTATTAATAAATCAATCTATTTCATGGCTACCTACGTTAAAAGAAGTGAAAATAAGAGAAAAAAGCATCCATAATTCCGTTATTTTTATGAATAACTATATCGAATATTATATCGTTGAAAATCTCTAAAAATGTCCGATTTTTTGAGGTCATAGCCAACTATGGATTCCATTCAAAAAAAAGATAAGCTTGTGTCATATCTCGAAAACGAGAGCTGTCACGCAAACCAGGACATGGCAATCATATTCGAGATACAATTCCCTTCAATTTTGATATTTACACTTTTTTTATAAAATCAAAAACAAAGGAGCTAGAGGGATTTGACTAAATCAACAGAATTTGGTTTTTTCAAAATATCTAAGCCATGACTTTTAACAAAAATCCGAAAGTGTCATTATATTGGGCCAGTAAAACTGCAAATCTTTCCCAATTTAACCATTGCTCTATCTATCTCCGCTAGTTTCCGAGATCCCCATACTGATCATCAAAAAAAACTCACACTGTATATACAATTAGTTTTTAGGTTAAACAAGCTTTTGCTTTATTATCAAATGTAATTACTATAATAGTGTGCTGTTGCTGCGACTTTCTGTGCGACGGCCTATTATTTGATATATAAATAAATAAATAAATAACCAAGTATTGACATTCATTTTCGAATTCTCAAATAATCCATTTAATATCCGATGGACCCCCTTCCGTTAATTTATGTAAGAAAACCAGCAAATGATTATTAACATCTTTGGAGACGTAGAACAGCAAATCGCAGAACTTATACTCGAAGGCCCATAAAGCAACATCAAGTTACAACAAAAACAAAATACAAATTAAAGATTTGTATTTGTGTTCTTCGAGTACCGATTTAATACGCGTAGTCATACACATGAATATGAGCAAACAGATTCTATCAGCACGTCTGAATTATGCGTACTCTAACTCTGAGAGAAGGGAAAAAAAATGATTTACTCGTATCGTATTGCCGTCCCGTGTCAAGACAGTCATAATTCGAGTTATCTTCTTATTTATAGCTCACGCAATCACGCTGGCTATTCGACGCTGCGAGAGGAAGAAAAGAAGAGAAAAAAAAACGACAACAAAATGAATAAAACCAGTAATTTAATACCTTTCAGCTTCTGTTGATTCATTCAAATGAATTTTAGTGTGGACGTTTTTGAGTTATCGTCGAGATTGGAGTCGGAACGATCGTGGGATGAAATGGAAAATCGTCGAGTATAAGTTGGTATCAATTGGAAGAACTTGAGGATAATGTAGCTTTTTAAACATTTTTGTTACTCGGGGACAAAAAAAGTTGTTTTAATAATATATATATATATATATATATATATATATATATATATATATATATATTTTTAGAGGTATAGAACTTGAAAAGGAATAAAACAAGGATATTTTTGTTAAATTGACATGAAATTTACTTTATTCGAAAGACAACCTTCTAGCATTATAATTTGAATATGACTTCTGACATATGACTGCCATGACTGGCTCGGACGTAGTCTAATGTGGAGGTCCAATTTTCGATGACTTTTTTCAACATTGTAGCCGTATATCGGCAATAACGCGGCCAATGTTGTCTTCCATGTGGTCAATCATTTCAGGCTTATCGGCGTAGACTAGCGACTTCACGTATCCCCACAGAAAACAGTCAAGAGGCGTTAAATCGCACGACCTTGAGGCCAATTCACGGGACCGAAACGTGAAACTATGCGGTTACCAAACGTTTCTTTCAATAAATCAATTGTAGCACGAGCTGTGTGACATTTTGTCCCGTCTTGTTGAAACCACAGCTCGTGTGCATCATGATTGTTCAATTGATGAACGAAAAAGTTAGTAATCATGGCTCTATAGCGATCACCATTGACTGTAACGTTCTGGCCAGCATCGTTTTTAACGAAGTACGGACCAATTATTCCACCAGCCCATAAAGCACACCCAATAGTCAGTTTTTCTGGATGTAACGGTGTCTCAACATGAACTTGAGGTTTATCATCACTCCAAATACGGCAGTTTTGTTTATTGACGTATCCATTCAACCAAAAGTAAGCTTCATCGCCAAACAAAATTCGCTTATGAAAATCGAGATCAACGGCAATCTTGTTTTGGGCCCATTCACAGAATGTACGCCTTGCTAGGTGATCGTGTGGATTCAATTCTTGCACAAGTTGAATTTTGTAAGCACGCAAACCAAGAACTTTCGGCAAAATTTTCCTCTAGGCTACGCTCTACAGCAACAATGGATTCTTCTGTACGCACTGTACGACATCTCTGTGGATGCGTATTATCATTTAGAGTAAACGTGGTGCGAAAACGTTGCATAGTTAATCGAATTAATTGCTCCGATGGAGGATTATGTTAACCGTAAAATGGACGTAGTGCGCGATACGTATTTCGAACAGAACCAAGATTTCCAAAAAATAAATTTGCAGAATTTGGAAGCGTTGTTAAGGCGTCAGTCTATTCATTATGAAATACCAAACATAAATCACTTGACAGCTGACCAGATGGCCACCGATTAAAAGAGTGTTGCCAACTTAAAGTTCTATACCTCACAAAAAAAATCCTTTATATGGCTTTAAATCTTTACAATATGGTTCGAAAATTAAAAAAAAACCTTCCTAATTATATGTATCAAGTGCATAAAGAATTGTTCAAAAGGACCGGTTCTTGTGGAAAGCGCAACTGATGAAGGTTCCCGACCAGAAACAATATATATTATATACAGTGTGTCCGGTTACGGACTAGCGATAATCTAAATACATGTAAAGCAACTATTTTGATAGACAAATATACCATATACTAGGGCTCAATACCCCACCTTTTCATAAGGCACCCATGTTGTTTTGTTTTTTTTTGATGACCTATTCTCTACGTGTGAACAAAAACGTTCATATCTCTTAAAATTTTGGTCTTACGAGGGCTGCCTTTTATATTTCGGGATTAGAGATCAAAAACAAATATTAATCATCGAAAATCGCTTTATTGTTTTTCAAAATATTCCCCATGAAGATCTATACACTTTTGCATGCGTTTGAACCAATTGTCGAAGCACTTTTTCCACTCTGATTGAGGTATCTCCAAAACATGCATTCTGAACGCAGCAACCGCTTCTTCAGGTGTGGAAAGACGTTGATCTCTCAGTTTGTTTTTTACGTACGGGAATAAAAAGAAGTCATTTAGTGACAAGTCAGGACTATACTGCGGATGACTTATCAATTCGATGTTTTGAGTGGTCAAAAGTGCAGTTGTTTGAGTCGATGTGTGAGAGCTCGCATTGTCGTGGTCAAGAGTGATCCGTCTTCGGCGGTTGGTTTTCCTCATTTCTTGGAAGACAACTGGCAAACAAATGGTTGTGTACCACTCAGAATTGACTGTTCTGCGTTGTTCTAGTGGTACGGTTGCGACATGTCCAGTTTTTCCGAAAAAAACAGACGATCATTTGCTTGGAAGTGCTTCGTGCGCGAACAACTTTTGTTGGATTCGGCTCATCTTGAAACACCCATACAGTCGACTACTGTTTACTTTCGGGCTCATACGCGTAAGTCCACGATTCATCACCTGTCACTATGTCATAAACGTGTTTTGAAGTACCGCGATCGTATTTTTTGAGCTTTTCAATCGACACAAGCTTTTTTTTGAACGATTGACAAATTGTGTGGGATCCAACGCGAACAAATTTTTTTGGCATTCAAATGTTTATGCAATATTGAATGTATGCTGGTCCCACTAATGATAAACAGTAGTATATGGTGTATTTGTGTATTAAAATAGTTGCTTTACATGTATTTAGATTATCCATAACCGGACACACTGTATATATTGTCATGCGTACAAAAGAATGACACCTTGAAGAGAGTATGTTGAAAGTTGTTTAAAACTGACTTTAATGTTATGAAATTTCTACAATTTTGCGATTCTGTCGCTAATCTTTCCAAAGTATTTTAGTGAGATATATCCATTAGTCAAATCTACCGAACAGTTCAGAAATGTCTCACTAACATACTTTGGAACATTTAGTGACAATAGCAAAATTATTGAGATTTCATAACATTAAAGTCAGCTTTTGTTCGATTTGTTAATTCCTTAGTTGGCTACTTAACGTTCATTTTTTTCCATAATTTCTTTAATTTATTCATATGAACCCCTAAATTTGTTTTCTTGTATCTTGTCGGTCTTTCATTAACTTATGTTTCGTCGTTTGATAATGTCTAAACTATAGTAACGTTGATACGTATCTACTCAAGCGAGTGATAGAAAACAAAGTAAGTTTTTTGTGTTTGATCAAAATACATTGAAGCTGAAATCAGTTTGAACTCAAGTGTATGACGCGAAGACACAAATATTTACCATTTACGAGGCCTGCCTTTTATATTTCGGGATTGGACAACCCTAGTGTTGCAATCTGACAACTGACAGCTCTATCGTAAAGTTTGACATTTTTGAGGTTATATGTACTCAGAACGTTTTGACATACGAGCGCTATGTGTTGTTTACAGTAACTTAAAGGATTCATCTCGGCCAAAAAATGGAATTAAATCGTAACATTTTCGTGCGATTATTTTTTACAACTTTCGACGTGGATTAAGTCAGCAAGAGTGCATGGATGAACTTAATTTAATTTTTGGCGATGAAACTCCATCAAGGACCACTGTTTATCGATGGTATGGTGAATTCAATCGAGGTCGTAGTTCACTCCAAGACGAATTTCGTGAAGGTCGTCCAAAAACAGTTGTTGTTCCGGAAACTATTGATGCTGTGCGCGAACTGATATTGCAAGATCGTCATGTGACCTATCGTGCGATTGAGTCAACCTTACACATTAGTGAGACCAGCATACACTCAATATTGCATAAACATTTGAATGTCAAAAAAAAATTGTTCGCGTTGGATCCCACTCAATTTGTCAATCGTTCAAAAAAGGCTCGTGTCGATTGGTCGAAAGAAAAGCTTAAAAAATACGATCGCGGTGCTTCAAAACACGTTTATGACATAGTAACAGGTGATGAATCGTGGATTTACGCGTATGAGCCCGAAAGTAAACAGTAGTCGACTGTATGGGTGTTTCAAGATGAGCCGAATCCAACAAAAGTTGTTCGCGCACGAAGCACTTCCAAGCAAATGATCGCCTGTTTTTTCGGAAAAACTGGACATGTCGCAACCGTACTACTAGAATAACGCAGAACAGTCAATTCTGAGTGGTACACAACCATTTGTTTGCCAGTTGTCTTCCAAGAAATGAGCAAAACTAACCGCCGAAGACGGATCACTCTTCACCACCACAATGCGAGCTCTCACACATCGGCTCAAACAACTGCTTTTTTGACCACTCAAAACATCGATTTGATGAGTCATCCGCCGTATAGTCCTGACTTGTCACCAAATGACTTCTTTTTATTCCCGTACGTAAAAAACAAACTGAGAGGTCAACGTTTTTGGACACCTGAAGAAGCGGTTGCTGCGTTTAGAATGCATGTTTTGGAGATACCTCAATCAGAGTGGAAAAAGTGCTCGACATTTGGTTCAAACGCATGTAAAACTGTATAGATCTTCATGGGGAATATTTTGAAAAGCAATAAAGCGATTTTCGATGATTAATATTTGTTTTTGTTCTCTAATCCCGAAATATAAAAGGCAGCCCTCGTACCAGTTCAAAGTCAAAAAATATATCGTACCCAATTTTTATTAATACTCCCAACACAACAATCCGATATAAACATAATACTAAAACAGAGAGCATAAATAACCCCCTATAACGATATAGTCACAAATTAATTTCCCAAATGTAAACGACAAAAACAATAAAAGCCATTCAAGCTGCTAGAGAGAGCGAGTACAAACTGACAGGGGCTTTTGAATAAACGCTCTGTAAAATTTTAATTCATTTCGTGTATGCGTCTGAAAAGTTTATGATTTAGTATTGTTTAATTCAAGTGGGTGAATATTTGGGCCTATAACGAGCGTGTTGAATATAATATATCTGTGGGAGTGGGTAGGTATATTCTCTGTACGTATATATAGATGCGGAAAATTTTTCCCGCGCGGGCACTACGGGCACCGACGCCGTCGTTCCGGATGTTCATCCAACCCCGGGGACGCCTTAGGCGCTCATGACGCTCCATTGTGCAACGCCAGTTTGGTTGTACTACCCCAGGTTATCTGTGTACGTCGAATCGTGCGGTGAAATTTAATGATAGTACAGCTTTTTTGTGGTACGGTTGATTTTTTAATATATTAATTAATCTTTTAAACAGTATATTATGTCCCTGTATGATTTTAAGCTGCGGAAGCTTATAGGGCTTATAGGTTTTCCTTAATCTTGTATAGGATGTCCCAACAAAAACGAGCCACCAAGAATATTTCCCAAAGTACTCATTAGTTTGAAAGTCGCAAAAACATTTTAAAAGACTAGTGTTCGCCCAATGGTTAAAATTAGACCCTATTTCATGAAATTGTAAAAAGTATATTTTTATAATAAACAGAGTTGTAGACAAATCGAAGAAGTAGATGTAATGACCAAAAATGTTCACTCATATTGACAAATCTATTGAAATAAAAAGACAATAAAAATGTAATCAATTATCGGTAATCGAAATATTTTTGACAAATGAATGACACCCTAAATTTTTAGCTGGAACCGCTCCTGGCAAAATATTCGATATAATAATTGGAAGATTGTTCTTTGCAACCTAAAAGTTTTCGTCATTTGCGGTTTCAATCAAATTCTGGAATATTAAAGTAAAGAGATGACGAACAACCCTAGGAAAACTTAAATATTTAATACATTCTCTATTGTCCGCTGTCTGACAATTTTTTACACAACACCTTCGGGAAGGTTGTGATAATAATATATAAATCAAATAATTAAATTCACATTAAAAACAGAATATTTAATATGAAATTTACTGCAACGCGCCCGAAAAATCAATACTGATCTACTACATTGACTATTTTACCACTAAAGAATAACAACGCTTGTATGCCACTTCCAGAAGTGCATGCTCTAAGAATATAACAGGCTCTAACGCTCGCTCCCTCCATATATAAATGTTTTGCTTTTTTGTTTTCACAGTCTGGCAGCGGCGGCGGCACTATCAGTTGTTTGGCGTTGACAGTATGGACGTAAATAATGAATTTTTATTATATTTTATTTAATGAATGAACCAATGTTATGTTTTGCGACTTAGAGAGTTTCTGGATAATCGATTTCCTGATAGATGGATTAGAAGACGAGGTGCCATCGAGTGGCCAGCAAGATCCGCAAATATCACCCCCTAGTATTTTTTGCTTGGGGGCATTTAAAGACCCCGATGTATGCTACTCCTCTAGAGACACTAGATGATCTGAGACATCGCATCCAATGTGTTTTCCAATGTGCGCAATGAATTTGAGGCACGATTATATCACTGCCTTGCAGTGGATGGACACCAATTCGAACATTTGTTATTTTCCTTGTCCTAAATGCAAAAATTCGTGAAAATTATAAGCGAATTATCTATTTTAATTATTAATCGTCAATAACATCAGAGATCAGAAAAATACCCAGGAATCACGAGGAGGGTGAAGTTTAGTTAACGGTTAGTATGGTCAAATAAGTCGTACTTCGTAAACCTGTTGACGTGTTTTTGCGTTTTTCAAAATAATGGGTATTTTGGGAAATATTCTAGGTGGCTCGTTTCGTTGGGACACTCTGTATATTAATACGTGAACCTGAAAACGCACTACCCCCTTTTTGGTATTTATTTGAAAATGCTTGACGAAGATCATACCTCAGATTGATTTGCTGAATCTGCCAATCATTGAGATTGGCAAGACCCTATTTGACAACATGTTATCAAAAAGATTTTATAACACCTGTAAATTGGATCCTCTTTTTTTAATTTTCTCTTCACTACTTTCTGCTAGATCATTTAATATCCAGTTTTTATGTGGTATTCCTCCATTTGGCCCTTCGAATTACATGTGTACAAATTTGTATAAATGTTATCAAATATTTGGTAATTCCAAGGGTGAGGTTGGAATACAGATCCATAGAGAAGCTACCTTTGGGGGAGTTCAAGTATTACGTAAGCAGATTTATTACAATTATTATTGTTACTTTTGAGTAGTCGTATGTATTCGTTACTTTTCAGTTAAGTACTCGTTACTAAATATTCGTTACTCGAGTACTCGTTCTGTATATGCTACGGGCACAGAGATTTGATTATACTGTGCTTCGGGTAAAACGGTGTAAATATTGTCATCTGTCTGCCAAACAGTCTTATAGACGGTTATGACAATGCAATTTTATAGTACAACTGTAAACCAACATTTTATTGTTATTATTTTCATATTTAAACCCATAAATAATTACGATTTTAAATATTAATATAAATATAAAACATTTTTACGGACCTATTTATTTTAAATAAGGAATCTGTAATTACTTCAAAGAAGCTTCCTCAAAATATTGATCGATGGCACTATTCATTTCGCTCGCCGTCATACCGTTCGACCGGTTCGGCGGCAACGGAATGCTGGCTAAAAATTAACTCTGCCCATGTCGACTATGTTTACATTACGATTCATCAAGTATTCGATACTTACAAAAACATTCGAGATTCGAGTACTCGAATAACTATACCGCTAGTGAATTTTGTATTCGTTACTTCGGATCCGGGCAAGTAACGAGTACTCGAGTAACGAATAGTTACTTTTCTTACACCTCTAGTGCTGACTGTAGAAAGTAGCTTGGCCCTTGTATCGGGCCAAACCAAACAAAAGAAAGGCCAGGGTGTTTGGGACCGCCAAAAAGCAAATAGTGATTGCTTAAATTTGTACCACACTATGTGTTTCTAACATATCAATTGATAATACATTAATTTCCATCCAAATGGACTAGGTAATACCTCGTGTGTGAAACTATTTGACCTGCTTTTGGCGTATTTATAGTTTTCATTTGATCGACATGAAATATTTCAATACAGATGCCCAAAAAATATATATTTCCACTTTCTAACATACTCAACTATTTATCATACTCGCGTGTCTTAAAAAACCCAATTGACTTCCTCGTGACTGTTTACTATACGAGGGCTGCCTTTTATATTTCGGGGTTGGACAACCCTAGTGTTACAATCTGACAACTGACATCGTAAAGTTTGACATTTTTCAGGTTATACGTACTCAGAACGTTTTGACATACGAGCGCTATGTGTTGGTTACAGTATCTTAAAGGATTCTTCTCGGCCTAAAAATGGAATTAAATCGTGAACATTTTCGTGCGATTATTTTTTACAATTTTCGACGTGGATTAAGTCAGCAAGAGTGCATGGATGAACTTAATTTAATTTTTGGCGATGAAACTCCATCAGGGACCACTGTTTATCGATGGTATGGTGAATTCAATCGAGGTCGTAGTTCACTCCAAGACGAATTTCGTGAACGTCGTCCAAAAACAGTTGTTGTTTCGGAAACCATTGATGCTGTGCGCGAACTGATATTGCAAGATCGTCATGTGACCTTACACATTAGTGGGACCAGCATACATTCAATATTGCATAAACATTTGAATGTCAAAAAAATTTGTTCGCGTTGGAACCCACAAAATTTGTCAATCGTTCAAAAAAAGGCTCGTGTCGATTGGTCCAAGGAAAAGCTAAAAAAATACGATCGCGGTGCTTCAAAACACGTTTATAACATAGTAACAAGTGATGAATCGTGGATTTACGCGTATGAACCCGAAAGTAAACAGCAGTCGACTGTATGGGTTTTTCAAGATGAGCCGAATCCAACAAGAGTTGTTCGCGCACGAAGCACTTCCAAGCAAATGATCGCCTGTTTTTTCGGAAAAACTGGACATGTCGCAACCGTACCACTAGAACAACGCAGAACAGTCAACTCTGAGTGGTACACAACTCTCATACATCGGCTCAAACATCTGCATTTTTTACAACTCAAAACATCAATTTGATGAGTCATCCGCCGTATAGTCCTGACTTGTCACCAAATGACTTCTTTTTATTCCCGTACGTAAAAAACAAACTGAGAGGTCAACGTTTTTCGACACCTGAAGAAGCGGTTGCTGCGTTCAGAATGCATGTTTTGGAGATAACTCAATCAGAGTGGAAAAAGTGCTTCGACAATTGGTTCAAACGCAGGCAAAAGTGTATAGATCTTCATTGGGAATATTTTGAAAAACAATAAAGGGATTTTCGATGATTAATATTTGTTTTTGTTCTCTAATCCCGAAATATAAAAGCCAGCCCTCGTATCGTTCAGTTAAAACTTCCTAATCACTTTTCCAGTGCCAATCAAATTTGTACGCCTTTTAAAATGCATGAGAACTCGCATCGACGTTAACAATGACCAAGAGAAAAAAAAACACCTAATAAACGAGCACCGAGTCTATCGAATCAAAACGCAAAAGTCCACAGTCATCTCCCGATGGACAGTACAATTTGGTGTGCCTAATTGAATCTACGCGGTGTAGTGAACGCTGTTCTTTTGCGTGTAATCATCGCTAAGAGTACACCTCGCGCTGTTGCGATAACGTATCTCGAAAAATGACTAATGGACCCGACTTCAAGAATGTGTTCCGTCATTTTCGTTCATTTAGTTTTTTGTTCGCTGTGCGCGCCTTGTGTGTATGTATGTGTGTGTGTGTGTGTGTTCATATGCTTGCGTTTGTGTATTTTGCGCCCGCTGAGATCACAAATTAGCTTATAGAAAATCACCACGTGCCCCTTCTCGACATTGTGCCAACCGTCTCGCTCCCCCTCTCCCCCCTGTTCGGCGTGTTCCTTACCATCGATTTCGATTCTGATTTCGATTCTGATTTCGAAGGCCTTGTAGGACGGTATAGGTCTGACAGGGTCGGACCCATGACATACTATTAATTTGATTAGGTCGTTTTAAATTTTTATTTATTCTTAATAGTGATGTGCCGGATATACGTATCTGTATCCGCGGATATCCGAGGGAGAAGAAAAATTCGTATTCCTATCCGTTAGTTTTTGGCGGATCTTTTACTATATTAATTTTTAATTCATAGATAAAATTATATAGGGTGAATTTTTTTCATGATCAGTATGGGGATCTCGGAAACTAGCGGAGATAGAGCAATGGTTAAGTTGGGAAAGACTTGCAGTGTTGCTGGTCCAATTTAATGACACTTTCGGATTTATGTAAAAAGTCATGGCTTACTAGATATTTTGAAAAAACGAAATTCTGTCGATTTAGTCAAATCCCTCTAGCTCCTTTGTTTTTGATTTTATAAACAAAGTGTAAATATCAAAATTGTAGGGAATTGTATCCCGAATATGATTGTCATGTCCTCGTTTGCGTGACAGCTCTCGTTTTCGAGATATGACACAAACTCATCTTTTTTTGAAAGGAAACCATAGTTGGCTATGATCTCAAAAAATCGGACATTTTTAGAGCTTTTCAACGATATCATACTCGATATAGTTATTCATAAAAATAACGGAGTTATGGATACTTTTCTCTCTTATTTTCACTTTTAAAATAGGTAGGCATGAAAAAGATTGTTTCACTTTGACATTTCCTCATTTGAGAGTAATTCCATTAGTAGTGCTGAACTGACAGTCGATATTGAAAAATTTTCGTGATAAAATGGAATATTCTAACAAAGAAAAACTGAATATGGTGGAATGTTATATCATATGCCATAAAAATTCAGATCGTGCTGCTGAGGAATACTTTCATAGATATTTAAATCGTCGTCAACCTGCTCTATGTACATTTAAGAGGCTTTACTATAGTTTACGCAGATATGGATCTTTTACTAAACGACCAAAGGAACGTAATCAAATTAACGAAGCAGCACAAATAAATGTTTTGGCAATGGTAAATCAAAATCCATTTACATTAACTCGTGAGATTGCGGCAGAAGCTGGCACATCTCATCGAACTGTAGTTAAGGTACTGAAAGCGCACAAGTTCCACCCGTTCAAACTTTCAGTTTCTCAAACTTTGCATGCCGGTGACGAACATCGACGTATTTTGTTTTGTACATGGTTTACAGACATGTGCCGTGACAATCCACAGTTTCCATTAAAGGTATTATGGTCAGATGAAATTAGATTTACTAACTGCGGTATGTTCCATAGACACAATGAGCATATCTGAGCTAAAGAAAACCCTTTCCATGTAGAACAAAGACGACTCCATATAAAATTTGGTTTTAATGTTAGGGTCTACTATTGTGGGGCCTTTTATCTATGACGAATCACTTACTGGGGAGCGCTACTTGCATTTCTTGCAATACACTTTTCAAGACATGTTGCATAATTTGAATTTGAGAACTCGTTTAGAAATTGAGTGGTTCCAATCTGCTCATAACTCGTTATTAGTAAAATAACCCATGCGAATGGCCACCCCGGTCTCCCGATTTGGCAGTTATAGACTTCTATTTATGGGGTGCGCTAAAAAACAAAGTATACAAAAGAAAGTATGAGACAGTTGGTGACCTAAGGGAGGCGGTATTACAAGCAATTGAAGAAATTGATAGGCGGTCTGTGAGGAAAGCGGTAATGTCAATCTTAAAAAAATGCAATTTGTAAGAGTTTGCTGGGATTTGGTGTAATTTCTTGGGGCCAGAGCTCAAATCTTAATGATCATGGATTATAGAAAGTCATGCAGAGATGTTTTACGAAAAAATAAAATTTTAACTGTGATGGGTTTGTGTATTTAGAATATTTTACTGTTTATGTTTAACAATATGTCTATGTTTAGAAATTTGAGGTTGAGCTCATTAAAAACAATCTTTGAATTTTCGCAAATGCGTGTTTTTATTTAGTTAATGTAATGTTCAACAGACTGCCTGCTACAGTTCAGTCTCAGGGAATAACGCTTCGTAGCTTTTAAATTTTTGGCCACATACATTTTTTTATCATTACACAGTATCCGAGTATTTGAAGTTTTAATTTTAGGCTCCTACTTTGTAGCATTTCAGATGTTGTCTTATTTTCTTTTAATTGCTCTGAAAATAAAGATTTTTACTATTATTAGCCAAAATAAATTCGTAAACAGACATTTAAGGGCGAGTCCCATACTGTTTGCTAATACCATGTCAATTACGATACTGTCAAGTGACTTGTATAATTCTTATTGAAGGTAATAGGAGAAACTTAAAGAACTTGTTCGTTATTATTAATGTTCGACATCCTGACAACATTTTTGACGGACTGCGACTCTTTCGTTGTTCCTTGTTAACAGCTTGCAAACTTCCAATCTGCCAGGTTAATACAAACAAACATTACCGTTTTATTGAATTGGTTCCTTTAATTTACGGTCAAGAGATTGTACAATAAGTGTGATCAAAACTTTCGGCCTTGTTTATATGTATGCATAAAAAATACATATATCCATCAATTTCTAGGCTCATATGATTAATAAGATTAATTATAGCTGTAAATCACATTTTTAAGGCATTATAGGAAATTTGAATGACAAAAATTTCTCAAATATTCAAGAGGTAGAAGCAACAAAACAGTTTAGACTGAAATTTTAGATAAAAATTGTCAGGAGATATAATTTGCTTTTCTGAAGATCAGAAAATCATAGACAGCTGAAAACTTAATGAATTTACATTTTTTGTAATTATACGAAAAATAAAAAGTTCCCAAATGATTTCTTTTTGATTAATTTTTGAATTTTTTTATTATTTTTTATATTTAAAAACTAACAATAAACAAAGTTGCGGGCCCGCAACAATGTCAATAACGGTGAAATGTCGAAGATTAACAAAAAAAACGGAAAAAGTGTGAGAAATGGTGTCAAAAATTAAAAACGTCAAAAATGTCAAAAACTTATAAATAATAAATAGAACACAAATTTCAAAAAAATGTTAAAAATGTGCAAAAACCAGATTGTCCACAAATGTCGGCGACTTCAAAATACTTACAAATGTTAACATATCACACCTAAACCGAGTATGAAGGGGGGTGAGTCAGCTACTATTTATATATTGGCATAGAAATAAATATGTACTCACCAATTTATTCTTCACTTTCTCCTTTTCCGCCGATTTAGGATGTCTAGGGCTCAGCTCATCCTCAGTGGAAGCCAACCGATTGAACTCCTTCGTCCGCTCCTTGACGCTGACACTTTTCTTTTCAACGTTCTGATCCATGTCCAAGGTCTGCCTCACAGGAGTGACTTCGTCAACAGATGGCGCCCTTTGCCGTACAGGAGTCGTAGTTTCGTCCATACCTCGCGACGGGGTGCTCTCCCCTGGAAAAGATTTCTTTCTCGTAGATTCCCGTCGTCGAGGGGGAGCTTGGGGAGTATCGTTAGCAGAACCGATTGATCCTAAGGAGATGGTGTCCAAAGACGAACTGGAACTGTTGACTGGAGGTGGAGGTCTATACGGCGGGGGTTGTTTGGGTCTGGGTGACTGAGCTTGAGGTGGAGGGGGGCTGAACTCAGAGATAGAAGATGGCGATAAGGGTATGCCTATGGAATTTCTTGGGTCGTTTTGGGGAGAATAACTGATTTCAGAAGGAAACGGAGACGAATCTTTTGCTCTTAAGTATTTGGATTTGAGAATGAGGATTTTATCGTTTCCTTCGGTTTTTGTGTGGGCCAAAGTGTTGACGAAGTCTTTGAATTTAACCCGATTGGCATCTGAAACAAGGACATACTGATAGTAATGGAACTTCCATTGATGTAGTGTTTATGCTACGGAATATATTTATTTATTTATTTATTTATTCTCTTTACAAACACCAAAAAGGTACTCATATGCCAATATCATAAACGGTTTACATCCTGATGCAACAATAATATGCGCCTAAGCTCACCAAATTTGATGTTAAATAGGTCAGGAACTATGTTATTGGACAGCATATCATTGCAGACACTGAGTAGATAAGTGAAGAGCGAAGGGCTTCCGTTGTTAATGTATAAGAGATTAGATGAGAGAAGTCTTAAGCTAATTTTGGGGACCCTAAGCTTAACGCTATTGATCAAGCCACAATCGAAATATTTTCTGTTATTTAGAATGTTATATATAAAGATAACAGCATGGGTCTTTCTCCTCGTACTCAAAGAACAGAGATGGAAGGTTGCCAACATTGACCTATAAGATACCATCAAGGGATATATGCCATTCTTTTTGATATAGAGATAGCGCAGAAAATGTTTTTGAACCTTTTCCATTTCATTACTGTGGGTGTAACAATTTGGTGACCAGATGTTGGAGGCATACTCAAGGCCTCACCATAGATGTATAAAGTCTTATGGTTGTTTTTACACTCAAATCTTGGCTATTACGTATGACAAATCCAAGAACTTTGTATGCTTTGTTTATCAGGTAGCTGAAATGGGTATTGAATTTGAAGTTATCTTGAAAGACTACCCCCAGATCTTTAACCTCCTTACACCTCTTAACCTTAAAATTTATAAGGTAATAGTCTTCAATAGATACATTGACTTTTCAGGAGAAGGAAACAACACAACATTTTTGGGTATTAACAAACATTTTGTTTTCTCTAAAGCAATTAAGCGCCAAATTCAAGTCGTTTTGAAGTGCAACAACATCATTTATGCCATTAATGGATTTAAATAATTTGAAATCATCAGCAAACAACAACCGAACGCAAGTCTTCAGGCTATAGGGTAAGTCATTGATAAAATTAAAAAACAAGAGAGGACCCAAGATGCTACCCTGGGGTACTCCTGAGATGGCAATATAATGATGGGAGAAGACAGTACCTACCTTTACCCTTTGGGTTCGTGCGAGTAAGTATGAAGTTATGGATGACAATACTTCACTTGAGAAACCAAGAACCGACAGTTTTTTTAACAAGACACTGAAATCCACCTTATCATATGCATTTGCACAATCTGTGTATATGGCATGCAGCTGTTGTTTGTTTAGAATTGCCTCCGACACATATTCAGAGAAGATACAGAGATTTGTAGTTGTTGGTAGGGGATATCTATCCCTTGTAGGCAAGATGGTATAGGATATCTTGAAATTATTTATGCGAATCGTTTTTTGTTCTTCTATCGTACAACAATTATTTTATCCCCAGTGTTGATCTGCCACACAGATAATAATTAGGGTCGTCCGGGTTCATAACAGCCTATGACTGGCCCATTTCAAGAACTACACAGTAAGTAACGTAACTAATACAAAATAGGCGAGAGATAACTGATTTGAATTTGTGTTTGTAGGAGAGGCATTATTACGCCTAATATTTTTGATAATGGTACAGACTACAACTGTCACTGCTGATCGTTATTGGCAAATGCTACTAAACTTTTTGAGTTAATACAGAGAGACATTTAATCACACTGATGGTTTCAGCAGATGAGTACTATATATATTTAGTTATGATTAAATCACCTAGCTCCTCACCTGTTTTTTATCTTAAAAATACACAAACATGAGGTAATTGAACAGTTGTCACATGCGTGATGCTATTTTGAACATATCTCAGATAACTGTCAAAAAAATGATAACATCGAAAGCTTCAAACTACAACCAAAACTGGCCATAATATTCCATATAATGACCAGAAAATGATGATAAAGAAGGCTTGAAATTGAAACTACAGGGCAACCAAATCTTGCCATAATATTTCATATAATGACCAGAAAATGATGATAAAGAAGGCTTGAAAATGAAACTACAGGGCAACCAAAGCTTGCCATAATATTTCATATATCTAATGACCATAAAATGATGATAAAGAAGGCTTGAAATTGAAACTACAGGGCAATCAAATTTTGCCATAATATTTCATATAATGACCAGAAAATGATGATAAAGAAGGCTTGAAATTGAAACTACAGGGCAACCAAAGCTTGCCATAATATTTCATATAATGACCAGAAAATGATGATAAAGAAGGCTTGAAATTGAAACTACAGGGCAACCAAACCTTGCCATAATATTCCATATAATGACCAGAAAATGATGATAAAGAAGGCTTGAAAATGAAACTACAGGGCAACCAAAGCTTGCCATAATATTTCATATACCTAATGACCATAAAATGATGATAAAGAAGGCTTGAAATTGAAACTACAGGGCAACCAAACCTTGCCATAATATTCCATATAATGACCAGAAAATGATGATAAAGAAGGCTTGAAATTGAAACTACAGGGCAACCAAATCTTGCCATAATATTTCATATAATGACCAGAAAATGATGATAAAGAAGGCTTGAAATTGAAACTACAGGGCAACCAAACCTTGCCATAATATTCCATATAATGACCAGAAAATGATGATAAAGAAGGCTTGAAAATTGAAACTACAGGGCAACCAAAGCTTGCCATAATATTTCATATACCTAATGACCATAAAATGATGATAAAGAAGGCTTGAAATTGAAACTACAGGGCAACCAAACCTTGCCATAATATTCCATATAATGACCAGAAAATGATGATAAAGAAGGCTTGAAATTGAAACTACAGGGCAACCAAATCTTGCCATAATATTTCATATAATGACCAGAAAATGATGATAAAGAAGGCTTGAAATTGAAACTACAGGGCAACCAAACCTTGCCATAATATTCCATATAATGACCAGAAAATGATGATAAAGAAGGCTTGAAAATGAAACTACAGGGCAACCAAAGCTTGCCATAATATTTCATATACCTAATGACCATAAAATGATGATAAAGAAGGCTTGAAATTGAAACTACAGGGCAACCAAACCTTGCCATAATATTCCATATAATGACCAGAAAATGATGATAAAGAAGGCTTGAAATTGAAACTACAGGGCAACCAAAGCTTGCCATAATATTTCATATAATGACCAGAAAATGATGATAAAGAAGGCTTGAAATTGAAACTACAGGGCAACCAAACCTTGCCATAATATTCCATATAATGACCAGAAAATGATGATAAAGAAGGCTTGAAAATGAAACTACAGGGCAACCAAAGCTTGCCATAATATTTCATATACCTAATGACCATAAAATGATGATAAAGAAGGCTTGAAATTGAAACTACAGGGCAACCAAACCTTGCCATAATATTCCATATAATGACCAGAAAATGATGATAAAGAAGGCTTGAAATTGAAACTACAGGGCAACCAAAGCTTGCCATAATATTTCATATAATGACCAGAAAATGATGATAAAGAAGGCTTGAAATTGAAACTACAGGGCAACCAAAGCTTGCCATAATATTTCATATAATGACCAGAAAATGATGATAAAGAAGGCTTGAAATTGAAACTACAGGGCAACCAAAGCCTTGCCATAATATTTCCATATACCTAATGACCATAAAATGATGATAAAGAAGGCTTGAAATTGAAACTACAGGGCAACCAAAGCTTGCCATAATATTCCATATAATGACCAGAAAATGATGATAAAGAAGGCTTGAAATTGAAACTACAGGGCAACCAAAGCTTGCCATAATATTTCATATAATGACCAGAAAATGATGATAAAGAAGGCTTGAAATTGAAACTACAGGGCAACCAAAGCTTGCCATAATATTTCATATACCTAATGACCATAAAATGATGATAAAGAAGGCTTGAAATTGAAACTACAGGGCAACCAAAGCTTGCCATAATATTCCACATAATGACATCTAATTGTCTGAATGGTAATTGTGGCGACAACTCCAGTTTGTGTTTATCGACTTTTTGGGGAAGAAAATCATCCCAAAATTTACAAACGTTTCAGGATTTTTTGTAAGACAAATGACAGTGTACAATTAAATTTTTGACACTGATATCTTTTTATATATAACACAACTAGTGAAAATACTTGCGCTGTTTTTATTTTTATTTTTTCCGAAACTCTATTCTGCCGTTTGGGCTCGGCTATCCCATACTCACAACTAATTCCTGATCTTTAAAATATGAAGTAAGTATGTGATTTCAAATGAAAGATATTAATTAGTTTGTTACATAAATTTAGCAGTGCCTGCCTTAGAATTACGTGAAACTTAGGGCTGAGGTTGGATATTCTAGTAGTTGATACCTATTGTTAACTGTTTCCAAAAAAATATATATCAAACAAGAAATAAAAAAGTATTACAGATACCTTTATCATAACGTGCTCTTCTTCTAAAAGTTCTGTATAAAACTTCTGTCACATTACTTTTTTGTTGGACGTTCCCCATTTTAAAACGGGTTATTTACTTAAACTACATATCTGAACCAAAAGTGCATTTCTTCAATGATCAATAAACATACAATTCAATGATAAAATTGATAAAATTTAGTATACTTCCCCGAAAGCAAGTACATAGATAAAAATGAAAAATATTGAAGACTGACATTCTAAAATTTAAAAAAATACCTTAACAGATACTGCCTCTTAGCTTATCTATTATTATTGTTTATTTATAGAGTCCAGTATGAGGTTATCAGCAAGTAATATTTTGCGCAGTGAAGGTAAAATTTTTAAAATCATAGAGTTCACTCTGTCTAAAATATTCTTTGATGTGCAGTGATCTTTGACGAGGTTAGTAATTTTATATTTATCTGCTCATAGTTAATTCAGGAAAACTACTGTAGAGGAAAACACTTGAATCGAGAGCTCAAGTTTAGAAAAACAATTCTGATCCCACAGTAACCATTTCTTACTAAAAGGTTTTCGAAATATACAGTGTGACAAATGAAAGTACACTCACTCGACTTTAAAAGATAAACATGTAAAAGGAATACAGAACACAGAAAGAAAGCAACTATAAACTACCAGAAAGAGGCAGAGTAAAGTCATCCGAAGAGGAAGAAGAAGACTCAGAATGTCTTCAGTGCGAAAACTTTTTAAAACATAACATTGAGAAAAAATGAACCTGCAGTATTTAGATTAAATTAAATTTGTTTAAGATAGCGTTTACTGAGAATTTTATTATTGTTCAAATGATTAACCCAATTACAAAAAATGGAATTCCTTTTAAAGCAGCGGCGGATCCAGACACGTGCTTCCGGGGGGGGGGGTGATTTCGTGCTTCAGAGAGGGGAGCCTGTACTCAATTTACCTAAATAAAGAGTGTTTTTTAGAGGAACAGAACTTTAAGTTGGCAACATTCCTTTAACCAGCGGCCATCTTGTCAGCTGTCAAGTGATTTATGTTTAGTTTGGTTTGGCATTTCATCATGAATACACTGACGCCTGAACAACGCTTCCAAATTGTGCAAATTTATTTTGAAAATGATCTGTTCGAAATACGTATCGCGTACTAAGTCCATTTTACGGTCAACATAATCGTCCATTAGAGCAATTAATTCGATTAACTATGCAACGTTTTCGAACCACGTTTACTCTAAATGATAATACACATCCACAGAGATGTCGTACATTGCGTACAGAAGAATCTATTGCTGCTGTAGAGCGTAGCGTAGAGGAAAACCCGGATCAGTCTATCCGCCATCGTGCACAGGAATTGGATATGTGTCCATCCAGTTTATGGAAGATTTTGCGGAAAGATTACCTAGCAAGGAGTACATTCGGTGAATGGGCCCAAAACAATATTACCGTTGATCCCGATTTTCATAAGCGAATTTTGTTTAGCGATGAAGCTCACTTTTGGTTGAATGGATACATCAATAAACAAACCTGCCGTATTTGGAGTGATGATAATTCTCAAGTTCATGTTGAGACATCGTTACATCCAGAAAAACTGACTGGTTAGTGTGCTTTATGGGCTGGTGGAATAATTGGTTGGTACTTCTTTAAAAACGATGCTGGCCAGAACGTTACAGTCAATGGAGATCGCTATAGAGCTATGATTACTAACTTTTTCGGTCATCGATTGAACAATCATGATGTACACGAGCTGTGGTTTCAACAAGACGGGGCAACATGTCACACAGCTCGTGCCAGAATTGGTTTATTGAAAGAAACGTTTGGTAACCGCATAGATTCACGTTTCGGACCCGTGAATTGGCCTCCTAGATCGTGCGATTTAACGCCGCTTGTCTATTTTCTGTGGGGATACGTGAAGTCGCTAGGCTACGCCGATAAGTCCGAAACGATTAACCACTTGGAGGACAACATTCGCCACGTTATTGCCGATATACTGCCACAAATGTTGGAAAAAGTCATCGAAAATTGGACCTTCAGATTAGACTATGTCCGAGCCAGCCGTGGCGTTCATATGCCAGAAGTCATAATCAAATTATAATGCCAGAAGATTATCTTTCGAATAAAGTAAATTTCATGTGAAATTAAAAACAATATCCTGGTTTTATTCCATTTCAAATTTCTATACCTCTAAAAAAACACCATTACAGTAAAAATACTCGTTTCGATGTAGAAGTGAAATACTTTTTGGCTGTTGAATTTAAGAATACCTCGTTTTAATATTAAATTTACTAACTTTGAGGCTCTCGGAGGTTTTTCTCTTGGATGTTGATAATTAGGAAATTTATTGCTTTGACTGTTTTGGATAAATACATCACTTTTTTGGAACAATATGGATAGCAAGGCTGGATTTAGAAGTTAACAAAGGCCACAATTTCAGCGTTTCTACACGTAAGGTGTCCACTAATTTACATTTTTTGATTTATAAGTAAAATTGGTTGTCGAATACCGAACGGTATGACAAATTATTTAACAAAAAACTAAAATTCTGACAACTGATTGACAACTGAGGCCACATTTTCCACCTTTCCATGAAAAGACTCGACGTTTCAGAATTTGATTTGATTGATGTTTTTATATTCTGGACCCTATTTGTTGCTAAATTATTTAAAAGGATGTCTTTCCTGGCTTTGAATTGTTTTGTGGTTCCCTAGGCTAAGCAAAAAACTGTACAGCTGCTAACATAAGATTCTATGGAGTAAAATATTTTGTGATTACCGACTTTCTTGAATCTAATAGTTGCTAAATTATAAAATTTTTCCTAGTTTTCAAGACTATATGGGAAGGATCTATACAGTTATTAGTATGAGTTTCGGCGCTCATCAAAATTTTCTCATACCTAGCCTTTGAGCATCTACTTCCTAGAAATAGCCTGTAGTGCATAAATATTGTCCTCAGGCTAGAGAAGTCAATAGAAAGGGTAAGAGGTTATTTCACTCGACTTGGAACTGCACCCTCCTACCAATAGAGTGTCACTTTCATTGAGGACAAAAATTTTATATTTCAAAATTTTACGTTCCAAGGTCATACATTCAACTTCAGGCCTTTTAAAGCCGGGTCCAGATCTATAAAAATTTGCGCCGAATGGCAAATTCAACGTAAATTTTTGGGTGTGAGGGAGAATTTCTGTCAATGTGGACGTTTTGACGCACGCAAGAATTTATTCGACATTCAACGCACGCGATCCGCACATAGTCGGTTTTTCGAGGAACATCAAAGGATTTGCGCCGCATTCAGTTATTGATGTGGACGCGTTTGCAAATTCTGCCGTACGAAATTTCTGAATTTGTTAACTAACCTCAGTTTCACCTGACTTTTGACATGCTGTGTTTATAAACAAATTTGTGATGTCCAATATTAGGAGAATATGTGCAGCTTTTATTGTTTTGTATGACCATATTAAACAGAAAAAACAAAGATCAAGAAGACGCTACTGGATAAAAGATCTTTACAGAGAGAGAAGATATGAAGGTGGTAACCGTTTATTGGATATATTGACTGAAACTTATTTGAACTATTTGAAGTAAAACAATAGTTAAAACTTAACCTCAAATAAATATATTTGAAATAAGCTGTCAAATTTCTGCACAGAGCTGGAGCACAAACACACGACACAGAACGTAAATATTTATGTGAAAATTTATTACAACTTTCGGCGCAAATATTTACGGTGAACGCATTCGGGGCAAATTTTTATAGATCTGGACCCGGCTTAATATTAAAAAATTTTTTGCTCGCATGCGTCAACTTCCGTCATTTCTTTTCATACGGTTTTCACATCATTGGCATGTAAATACAATGTGTTTTTGTCCGACAAAAAATGGCAGACATTGACGCATGCCCACAAAAAAATTTCTAATATGAAAAGACCTATTTAAAATATCCTAATATTGAAAAAAAGTTGAGAAGTTTTGTAGCCCCTATTGAAAATATCTCTAAGCACTTCTTAAAACTCAAATTATATTTCAAGGCAAATCAACTTTTTCAAAGCCTTTTTAGGGTTCCGTATATACAATATAGGGATACCCTTATAATATCACTCAGGATTTCTGCCTCTGTCACATCACAGCAATGTTCTCTTAAACTAGTGGACGGAAGAGATTGAAATTTGGTATCAATGTATAGTTTGGTTTGGATCAGGAGTACATATCGTAAAAGAAAAAATTTTGATTTTAGGGGTACTAAAAAAATCGACCGTTCCCCCCCACCAGATCTCCGAAACTACTGAGCCTAAAATTTTGAAAAAAATAGGAAATATAGAACGTTGGCCGAACTTTACAGGAAAAATAAGGAGAAACGATTAATATTAATTTTGGGGGCAAATTATAGAATTAAATAAAAATTTAAAAATAAAAAAAATTTCAAACGCATCATGTAATATATCAAATGAAAGGGCTCATTACGACGAAAACAAACATATTTTTTTTCATATTTTTAAAATAAATTAATTAAAAGATATTAACAAAAATATAAAAACAATTACCCATTCCCCCCCCCTTATCTCCGAAACCATAAGCTAGAAAATTTTGAAAAAAAATGGAGGTATAGCCCCTCACCTAAACTTTACTGGAAAAATAAGGAGAAATCCCTAATATTTATTTTGGGAGGCAAATTATAAAATTAAATGGAAAATATAACATTAAAATTGTTTCTAACCCATCATGTTATATATCAAATGAAAGAGCTCATTATGACGAAAACAAATATATTTTTTTCATATTTTTAATAAAATTAATTAAAAGATATTAACAAAAATATAAAAAATTTTACCCATCCCTCTATCTCCGAAACCATAAGCTGGAAAATTTTGAAAGAAAAATGGAGGTATAGCCCGTCACCTGAACTTTACTGGAAAAATAAGGAAAAACCCCTAATATTTATTTTGGGGGGCAAATTATAGAATTAAATGGAAAATGGAAAATTAAATGTATCTAACCCATCATGTTATATATCAAATGAAAGGGCTCATTATGACGAAAACAAATATATTTTTTTCATATTTTTACAGTAAATTAATTAAAAGATATTAACAAAAATATTAAAAAAATTACCCATTCCCCCCCCCTTTATCTCCGAAACCATAAGCTGGAAAATTTTGAAAAAAATGGAGGTATAGCCCCTCACCTGAACATTACTGGAAAAATAAGGAAAAACCCCTAATATTCATTTTGGGGGGGAAATTATAGAATTAAATTGAAAATAAAAAATTATAATTGTTTCTAACGGGTCATGTAATATATCAAATCACAGGGCTCATTATGACGAATACAAATATATTCTTTTATTTTTTTTTAAATGAATATTTTAAAATATATTAAAAAAATATTTTAAAAAAATTACCCATTCCCCCCGTTATTCCCCAAACTATAAGACATAAATTTTTTTGTTTATTTGAAAAATATGAAAAAATCCCTAATTCTATTATTTGGCCCCCAAATAATAGAATTAAACGGAAAATAAATTATTAGAAAACCCCCATAGTAATTTTAGGGACAAATTATACAATTAAATGGAAAATAAAGATTCAATTTTCAAAAGCGTCATGTAATAGGTATATCAGATAAAAGGCTCATTATGTGAATTACAAATATATCATATTTTTAAATTATTTGTTGAAAAGATATTAACAAAAATATTAAACATCGACCTAATTCCCACTTTAGAAACTACACTATTTAAATTTTGAAAAATATATTTTATTTGTATTTTTTAATAATTTGAATAAAAGATTTAATAATTTATAATTTAAAACTTGACCTATTTTACCCTTTATCTTTCAATCCACAGAGCCTCAAAACTCAGACAGTAGATTATAAAAGATTTCTCTGAAAGTTTATTAGTAAAATAAAACTCTAATGTTAATTTTTGGGGACCAAATTAGAAAATTAAATACATATGTATTCTGATAAAAATCAAGCGAATCCTGAAGCAGATAAAATAAAAAGTCTATGTGTGGAAAACGAAAGTGTATATTTTTTATAAATTTAAAACGCTTCCTTTAAAAGATATAAGGGTAAATATAGGAAAATGCACTCATTCTCTGCTTATCTGAAACTGGAATATTAGAATCTTGAAGGTGGTACGGAACCCTAAGTACGCGAGTCCAACTCGCACTTGACCAAATTATTTAAGACTGAGGATGCATATTCCTAGAATAAATGATGTTCTATACTCAGTATAGTCAAATCTCTCCAACAAGGATTTTTATGAGTCATAGAGACCTCTCATGACAGTTAAATATTAAAAGTTAATATTTTAAAACTCACCGACGTTTCACATTAACCAAACTCTAAACTAGAACGAGTTTGAGACACTGTATTCCAATTAAACTGCGATTAATCTACAGCATTCTTCGTTCACTACTGTAGAAACCTCGATAATAACACAAAGTATTAAGAGAAAATCCCACCTATCCATCACTAATAAATGCCAAATAATCAAATATTTTGCTGGAATTTAATAGCAATGATGTAATCACATTGATATAACGTATGAAAACCAGAATTATTTAAATTTCGTGACTCATTCCACAGGTTGTTTGGAACAAGTCAATGTAAACAAACCCCATAACCACTAAAAACAAACGTTATCTTAAAATGTAGACTTACCTTTAGTTACAGGATCAGTTAAATAACTCCTAAAATAACGCACCGCTTGATGATTTCGCACCTTTCCACCGTTATCAAGTAAAAAACTATGAACTAAATCAAAAGTTAAATCATTGGATGCCATTTTCGTAGTTACTAAACAGCTGATTGCGGATAGGCAACCATGAGACGCGAAAATACCTAGGAACGTCAGCATAGCCAACGTAATTTCTACGTGCGATAGCTTTGTCGGTAGTGCGAGTGTGTGGCCTTGTTATACGAGGGGCAAAGGTAAAATTCGCTATAGCTATTTGTTTTATGAAAAATATCTAATATTATTAATTGTAATAAATATATTAATCTTAATATCTTAAGAAAGAAAATGTTATATTTGTGTTAATTATCTAACTTGTTTAATTCAACTAGCCCAATATAAATAACAAGTATTTAGATATATGACAAAATAATTTAATTTTTATTAGAATTTCTATGGAATCTTACTTAGTCTAATACATTATTATAATTTAAAGTAGCTAAACGTATTTTAGTGTTAGAAATAATTTGACGTAATGCTGCGGGTTTAATGATAAAATATAAATGTTTTGGTTTGGTACTTATAGTTAAAAGTCAAAAAGGTAGAATGATTTAAATTAACCCAGAATCGACTGCATTAGAGTACAAGTAGTGAGATAGGACAAATATTGGCATA
Source organism: Octodonta nipae (assembly GCA_034190945.1). Taxonomy (NCBI): domain Eukaryota; kingdom Metazoa; phylum Arthropoda; class Insecta; order Coleoptera; family Chrysomelidae; genus Octodonta; species Octodonta nipae. The sequence goes on along the minus strand of CM067216.1, from coordinate 35,384,787 downwards.
TTTGGAGCAACCTTTACTTTAGGATATAAACTGATTTTATTTGAATGAAATTGTGACATTTAGATTTTGACTGCAAGAAAATTAATTAAATTTGTTCTGTTTACTGTTTTTTTTACTGTATAATCAATTAGTATGGAAATATTTGCCCCCTCAACTAAGTTAAATATAGACACAATATTGCAGCAAATTTACCAAATTATATATTTTTCAAGTGCTTCACAAATTCTGTAGTCTTAAGTCTTGCTTAAGAGTCAATTCTGACTTCGTTGTCAATGGCTTTATATTTATTAATAAACGTTTGGTTTTCCTTCTTCAATATACGTCGTTTTATTTCGATTGTGGTGTTATTGCCCAAAAAAACATTAAAGTAATTTTCTATGCGATTCTCACCTATTATTTATACAATTTATTCTCAATTTTTATAAATTTCACAAGCCTCATTATTTTCTAGTTAACTTTACAGTAGGTTAGATCTAATTAATTATGACAGTTATCTTGATGATACAAACGTTTTAGTTAATTCAGTTAATATGAACAAACTTATAATGACTCCAAAGATAGAATTGGTGAAAGTTACAAAATAGTATGGAAGGAAAAGCTACTACTAACTAAAAGAAAAACAGAGGTGGCACTTTTCAAGATTAACCATGCAAAGTAAAAAATCCCGACTTTCATTATGTTAGATAACAAAATACTTGAAGTTCTAAAAAGACTTAGTCAAATTTGCTTTGGTTTTAGAATCTTAAATGTATTCGTAGGCATAGATTGTATAAAAAATAGTAGTTCATGGAAATTTAGGGTCAAAGCTAAGATATGGAATAATCTTAGTAGTAGTAGAGATGGACAGGATCCTATTAATACAAAAGTAAGAGTAATGTTAAATTGAAATTATGACACCTGCAGTGGAAACAAATTTAGAGAAAATAAAATATTAACTGTGACTGGTGCATCTTTACAGGAACTCTTGACGATTTTCAAGTTCAAACAATCTGAACATTTAATGTGTATTGTGGTAATTATGCCCAACTACTCCAACTGGCAGGTTGTCGAAAACTGAACATAGTTTTTATTATAATTGTATACAAGTCTACAATAGTTTGCGTATTTGCCTAAATAGATTCTTGTTAGCTTAGAATCATATTTACTAGCAGAATTTTATAATAATGTGGTACGTCATACATAGTATAATGTAATGTCTTAGTGTGACATTATTTTGTCTAATATTTGCTGTGGCGTTATAAAAATCATACAAATCACATTAACAAAATAAAATAGAAAATGTTTATATAAATCAAAATAGATATTATTTAGGTAAGATTGTTCAGAATTATTTTGCCTCTAATAAAATATTCAAAAATAGATATATTTGATAAATGAGCGTCCACCCCCACCCAAACAGGATGTGGCTGTTCCTGGCTGAAAGCTTATTTCTTGTGCTATAATTATTCTTCCAAAGATAGAATATCCCAACGTCTTCATCCCATTCAGTTTAAGGCAGGGCTAGCATGTTTTTAGGATAACATTTAGTAAACCCTAGATGTAGTAAATATTGAAAGGGTTTAGCTCTGGGGAAGCCCTTCCAGGTTAGCAGGCCCATGGTTTTCGTCTTGGCTGAAGTTGCTTGATTGTTTCTGATGTTTGGCCACCATATTTGATAGAAGAATCTTTAACAATGTACGTCAGAGAGTTATTAGTTGTAATTACTTGACTTTGGATTGCCAGTATAAAGCCGTGCGTTTAAAGAAACATATGACCAGAAATCAACGAGTAGTTCAAGGCTTAACTGTCGACATAATCTTGTTTGAAGTCTTTTATGTGTCTTCCATAAAGGGTCTCTTTCCATTTGGACAGTGTTTGATCAGTTGACTCGTGGTGTAATTGGACATATAGTTCTGTCAGTCGCAGTGGTATTGAGTCATCAACCTGACATATGACTCTGTATAGATTAGAAAATTCTGCGATTTTCTGGAAATAATTACGCAAATTAGAACTTTGTTCATATAATTGCTTGCCTATACCCGCCAATCCTTTTCCAACTTCACGCCTTCGTAATCATGTGCGTTCGAGAGAGCTTTTTGGATGGTGATTTTGAGATTTTGTTAGTAGAACGAACTTCCAGTTGTAATTGTTCAATGTTAGCCTTGTACCAGTTTATTATACCAATAGAGTAATTGAGCACTGAACACGCGTAAGTGGTAATAGCATGAAACAGATTTTTACTGTTAAGTTTGTTCCTCAACAGTTGTTTTACCATTTTGTAAAACTCTGTTGTTGGGTCCTTTTTCATGGTCGACTAGTCAATGGCCTGTTTTATTCAAAGGTATTTATATGTTTTACTTTTTTCCATAGATTCAATGGAGGTGCCATGTGTCATTCTTCTCAGTTTTGCCTTTAACTATAGTGAAAATTCGGCATTTGTCTAGACTAAATTGCATTTGGATGTAAGTAAACAACTCTTTGACTACTTTAAGCATACCATTCCCCCAGCTGTTAAATAAATAAATAACATTTATTTCCAAATATGACATAGCTTACAATGTATGGAATTCGTCAGGTTGCTTGAGCGTACATTTGCATCATAATTACTCTTTGACACAAGATCACTTACTGAATACAGATAACACAATAAAGTGGAGTACATTTACAACACAAAATGAATCATATTAACTACACGCTAAAAATTAATCTGAGAGGGTTGGGTAATGTGGAGTTGTGACTTTTAATTTGATCAGCTACTTTATCGGGCGCTTCTTTAAAATAATTATTGAAAATATTTGCAATAACTTGTTGATTTTTTTCCACATATTCATCTACTTGCAGTACAATATTATACCTGTCTAGTCGTTTGCCTGGTAGCTCGCTCACCACCTTCCAGGTCTCTTTGCTAGGATTTTCGGCTTTAGTTATTCTACACTGCAAAAATTTTCTTTTACTATTTGTTACTAGAATTTCATGGGCTTTTTTAGCCAGTTTATATCGAGCTGTTAATTTAGGGTTTAATAATTTGGACTTAAAGAATTTTTGTAATGCAAGATTTGATTGTATAACTTCCTGATTGACCCAAGATTTTTTATTTTTGTCTAGCTTATTTTTTTTTATTGGAACGTGTATATTAAAACAATATAAAAACGTTCTATTCTACGTTGTTTCGTATCTGCTAAATAAAGAATACTATCCCGACTTGACCATACAATGTATGGCCCGTAGTTGGAGTCGTGGCGGCAGTTTCCCATGAATTTCCTGACCGTCCGGGCTGTTCCTAACAAGACGGCTTTTTGCATTTGTTTGTAATGATCTTCGTCCAGACCGAGGTATTTTAAATTGTTTAATAGATGTTTTGGGACTAGTCCTGTCGTTGACATAACAATTGGTACAGTTCGTGTGTTGTTCATGTCCCACTGAGTCTTTATTTGAAATTCCAAATCTCTATATTTGGTTATTTTCTCAGCTTGCTTGATATTTATATTATATTTTATTTATATTGTTGTTAGGAATTGCTATGTCAATTAAAGTTGTTTTCCGAGAGACTTTATCTACCAAAACTATATCTGGTCTATTGTGAGCAACTGCCCGATCGGTCAGTATCGTGCGGTCCCAGTACAGCTTGCAGTTGTTATTTTCTAAAACAGATTCTGGTTTGTATTTATAGTATGGTAATCTTACCGACTGTGATAATTCAAGTTTCAGTGCTAGTTCCTGGTGAAGTATTTTTGCCACAGCATCGTGTCGTTCTTTGTATTCAGTTGCAGCAAACGCTTGACAACCTCCTGTGATATGCTGGATATATTCAGATGTTTGGCAACCGTAGCTGCATATGTCGTTGTTAATAGAAGGGTCTTTAACGATGTACTTTAGGTAGTTCTTAGTTGGAATTACTTGGTCTTGGATTGCCAATATAAAGCCTTCCGTTTCAGGAAACATATGACCAGAGATCAACCAGTAGTTCGACGCTGCACTGTCGACATAATCTTGGTTGACGTCATTTATATGTCTTCCTTGAAGGGGCTTCTCTTTCCATTTCAGCAGTTTCTGATGTGTGGCCTGGTAGTGTAATTGGACATGTTGTTGTGTCAGCCGCAGTGGTGTCATCAACCTGGCACATGACTCTCTGTAGATCAGAAAATTCTGCGAGTTTCTGGAAAAGACTACGCAAAATAGAAATTTGTTGATCTAATAGTTTGCTTATATCTGTCAATACTCCTCCTCCCTCATACCGTGGCAAAGTTGTACGTTTGACAGAGTTCTTTGGGTGTTGATTTTGAGTTTTTGTTAGTAAACTCGAACGTTTCGTTGTAATTGTTCAACAGTCGTCTTATCCTTCTATAAAACTCTGCTGTTAGGCCCTTTTTCATAGTCAAGTGATCATTACGTTGAGCCTGCTTTATTCCAAGGTACTTATAAGTATGACCTTCCCCCATAGATTCAATTGAGGTGCCATCTCCCATTTCGAACTGCCCCTGCTGGATTTTGCCTTTAACTATATTAATAATTCGGCATTTGTATAGGCCAAATTTCATATGGATGTCACTAGAGAACCCTTCTACTCTTTTAAGCATATCATGCAGCTGTTGTTTCGTAGCTGCCATCAACTTTAAGACGTCCATGTATAACAAATGGTTTATCTTTATTGCTTGTACGTTGTTGTGTTTGAGACTGAACCCAAAATTTGTCGAGTTCAGTTTGTTTGAGAGAGGGTTCATAGCCAGGCAGAACCACAGCGGGCTAAGAGAGTCTCCTTGGAATATACCCCATCTGATTGGAATGGGGTCAGTTTGTATTGAACAATTGGCTTCTTTCAGTGAGATTTTGGTTTGCCAGGTGGACATGGGATATTCTAGAAAGTTAATAATACAATTATTCACTTTATAGAGTTTCAGTACCTTAATGAGTCAATCATGTGGAACTGAATCAAAGGTCTTTTTGTAGTCCACATATGCCATGTAGAGATTTCAAAGAAAACTATTATTATTAATTTTACTATTTTAGATTGTATCTTGCCTTTATTAAAAACTTTCATTTAATACACATAAACTTATATACAGATAAAAGTATTTTAGTGAGAAACTGAACATATTAAAATCCTTCTTGTAAACGTTTAATTCTATGATTTTTCCTGTAAGGAACAAATTTACTTCTGGCTCAATTTTTTATAAAAGTGCATCAATGATGACACGAATGGCTTCGAAAATTTCCATCATTGTAGCAATTGTAAAGATTGCATGCTTCGGATAATATAAAATGTAGTGAAGGTAATTTTTTATGAAATTAAATTGCTCGCAATTACAAAGAAGAATTGCACCCATGCGATAATTAAAGCGATTATGCATTGTGACAATAATTAGGACGATGCATGGCATTTATTATGGGGAACTGAAGCACTCAATTTAATTTTCCGGTATCATTGAGTATCTCTGTCATGCGATTTTTTTTTATTGCTGTTTACACCGAATATCGATTATTCCAGCCAGCATGGAAGCAACTTGTAAAATTATATTTTGTATTGGTCAACTTCTCACATAGGTGAAATATGTTTTTCACATATTTTCCGATTGTGCACATGAAAAATGCTGTTTTTGAGTTGCGCGATTTTGGGTGCCCTAGATCAGAGGTGACGAACCTATGACAATCATGTCAAGGGTAGAGAACCTATGCCACATGTCCCACACGCGGCACGTATAATTTTTTTTCTGGCACTTGGATTTTCAGACTGAATTTGAAAAGTGCAAATATTCAATATTTAAGGCCACGTACTAAGCCAAAATCTTGTATAGCGTCTCCTTACCCTTATAAAAAAATGGAGCTTACGAAAAAAAATTAGTGTCACTTCTTCGTCACTGTTACTGGAATTATCTGTTTACACTGTCCACAATGTCAATTTTTAAACAGGACTGAATATTAGTCATGAAGAAAAAGTAATCATTCGTTACTAACTACTCGTTACTTAGCGAGATACGAAATAAACGAGTACCCACGACTTTGGTTGCCGATATTATTTTTAATTATTTCTTTTCAATGTAGAAATAGATTTGTTACTTTTACCTATTATATTATTTATTACTAGAAAAAAAATAGCTTATGAAACATATAGGCTATCCAATATAACAATTTCTTCTTACTTTGTTGAACCACTTAACATAACTATAAATCTACCAATCCCGAATACATTTCACCCAAACTGCAAGTGCTTATGGGCCACATTATATAACAATTTGATTCAACATTTTTTGGAACCACCTCATAACTCTGCTTCACCCTATAGTGCAACCATCCTGTATATGCTACTGTTTACTTGTCATTCAATATACCATTTTTTAATTACCTAAACGCTAAACGCTATGTAACAATTATTTCTGATAATTTTTGAACCACTTCGTAAACTATAATTTTAACAGGCCTTTATATGCAACTTTTTCTAACATTGTGTTATACACAATATATAAATATAATTTTGCTTCGCTCCATATTTCAGATATTTCATATAGGAGGATGCAACTGTTCCTGGACAGCTCATGTTCAATTTAAAAAAATGTAGAACAATTTTTTATCCACACTATTTAACTATATTTCAACGCCACCCTATATTTCAACCACCTTGTATGTGCAACTACTTATCGGCCACCCAGTTTGACATTTTGTGTACCACCCTATATAAATTCCCAATATATTTCACCAATTTGCACTGCTTATGGAGCACCCTATGTAACAATATTTAGAGATTAAACTACTTAACTCTACTCCTCCCTATATTTCAAATATCCGATCTGTGCAACTGATTATGAACTACATTATTTCACATTTTTTCCTCATATTTTTTAAAGCACAGTATAAAATATCATTTCTCTTCATTTAAACCATCCTTCATTTGCAATTTTTTCTAACCTTGTTTGAAGCAGACTGTGTGACAATAAGTTGATTTCGTCCCATATTTCAGGTACTTCATATGCTCTACCCTACCCTATATAACAAAATTATTCTAACTTTTTTTACCCACACTGTATAATAATTATTCTACTCCACGCTATATTTCAACAACCTTGTATATTAGGGTAGTCGTTAAAAATTAAATTTTTTGCGACCCTCAAAAGCTTCCATTTGATGAAAAAACACTAGGAAAAATTTTGTAATTTTTTTAAATCAAAACAACACGTGCCTCTAGACGATCAAGTCAGTTTTTGGATATAATCATTTCATCATCTTTTTTGGGAATATTTCATGTAAAATACAGTTTTATTCGAAATATAAAAGTGAAGTCAATAAAACAAAACAATATTTAATCAAAATAACAATAAACATAAATTTAAATTCAAAATAAAAAAATTAATTTGAATATCTTTCATTTCTTTATTTAATAGACTAAATTAACTGGGAATTTTTTTTAATTTAAATCTGTATTTATTGGCATTTTGTTCAAATATTGTTTTTTTTTATTGATTTGATTTTTATAATTTTCTATATTTCGAACAAAATTGTATTTTTCATGAAATATTCCCAAAAAGATGTTTTATGGTTATAAAAAATCACTTAGGTCGTTTAGAGGCACATGTTGTTTTGAATTAAAAAAATATAAAAAAAATATTCCAATGTTTTTTTATCAAAAGGAATCTTTTGAGAGGGTGTCGCAAAAAAATCATTTTTAACAACCAATATATGTAACTACTTATGGGCCACCCAATATAACATTTTTTCACCACCCTGTATACTTAGAATCCTAGTCCACGCTATATTTGATCATAACATTCCCTTATAGATTTTTTTAAAGCTTCCTGTATAGCTGTAATAATACTCTGCTATATATTTTAACCATCCTACAATATGCTACTTGAAAATTTGTGAATTACTTGTGGATATAAAACCATTTTTTAACCACCCTATAAACTATAATTCCACTCCATCTTGTATTGCAACAACCCAGTATAAACAAGTTTTTTTCAACCCATTTCATCACTTTAATACTCACTCAAGAAAATTCAAATATCCTAACTGCTTACATAACATATTTTTTTATTCACCCTGTATAAATATAATTCTATTTTATCCTTATTTCACGTACATTGTATATGCAACTACTTATGACCTTAACAATATAACATTTTGTTATCTACCCTGCATAAATATAATTCAACTCCACCCGTTTTTCAACTACCTGGTATATACAACTGTTGATGGTCCACTCAATACATTTTTTTCGAACCACCCCGTATAACTTCCCCCTTATTTCAACCACTTTGTAATTCTATTCCCCTCTAAGTTTTACCTACCCTATATATGGAAAACACTGAATTTTGAATAAAAGCTAAGCTGATGCAAGTATCTAATATTTGGTGCATGAGGTGGAACCAATTGAATAATTGTGTATTACCAAACATGGTAGTAGTTTTTTCACTATATTTACCCTTTTTGGCAATGTAGGGGGATAAAATGTATACCAGATTTTAACTCAAACTATAAGCTTTGCAACAAAAAAAGTCTCAGCAAAAACAGTTCAGTAGTTATTACGTGATGAGGTAACAAACAAACAAACAAACAGACAGACAGACTAGAACATGCCTTTTACTGTTTATTTCTCAATTACTTCTAAAACTCCATAAAGGTATTTTGTGCCGTCCAGACTAACCATTTTTTATATTACTAATAATATAATGTTTTCAGCAAAATGAAAACATTTCTTTCCTAACAAGAAGTTAAATCTAATGAGATTGTGTTCGCTTTATTTATTTGTAAGCCTCAGTTTGAATACTTGTGGATATTCAATAAATTGTGTTTTAGGCCAATAAATTAGCAGTAAATTATGCACTGGATCTGGAATTGTCTGATATGGCTGAATCGACATGAGTTCTCATTTTCCTGAAACTAATCAATGAACATGCAAAAAACTAAAACAACATAATGACCCCGATTATCAAACAAATGTGACAGTTACAAGACATTCTCAAAATACTTCGAAAGTACTTCATGATTAATTTCGATAGCGAAATGATTGACAGTCATGGTTCAGATAAAATTATTACCTAATTATAATAATGTGAAGGATGGGATTTTATAATAAGTAATTATTTAAAGTGGCCGTCTACTATTCTTGCCGCCAACATTGAATGTCTTAATTACGAAATAAAATATAAGTATGATCTCAGTTTATTAAATTAATTAGACTTCAGAGAACTAATTAAAAGGATGTCGGACATAAAAGTAATTTTCGGTAAAGATTGTAATTTGCTTGTGTTATAGCGAGTCGCCGAACAGGCTCTCTGTGACATAAAATACGAAGAAGTTTGTTGTGTATTTCTCGGAATAACTAAGTATAAATGTTTCTATCCACATAATCTTTTACAAATGTAGCGTTCTGGTTAAATGCTTGAGCTGAATATTTTTCAGAACCATTAATATAATACATCGTATTTTCCTGCTAGTGTGCTATAAAAATTTCCACAATATATTTGGATTTTAACATATCCGAATTTGAAAAACCATTATTTCCAAGTTTTAGAAAATGGTTATAAAACTGATCTGTAACCGTTTTGATTTTTATTGTTTCTGAGTTCTTTGGGAATAACACCTGATAAACTTGAAAACCTGTATATTTCAAAAATCCAAAGGTTTCAAGGTCTAAATCAGACGCCGTTTTCAATGGTATTAACACAAAATGAACAAGAAACTAAAAAATTAGGATTCGCAATGACAAATATCATAATCACAATTTGACATTAACGTTTGACAATATAAAACATTTAAAAAAAATAACCGACTTCCACCTATAACTAAAAAGCTAAAAATAATTATAACAAAATACAACTCCAGCAAATAAATAACACATTCAATGTTGTTAGGTACCTACCCAGGAAGTAAAAAATGTAAACATTAAAAGGTGCTCATTCTGTAGAAATTAATTACCTACCAATCTAGTATATTTTTGAAGTCGGTGCCAAGCAACAATCAAGTTTGATGAATTAATAGATAAGTACGCAATGAAGGATTTTAGATTTGCTTGGCACCGGCTTCAAAAATATATTAGATTGGTAGGTAATTAATTTGTACAGAATGAGCACCTTTTAATGTTTACATTTTTTACTTCCTGGGTAGGTACCTAACAACATTGAATGTGTTATTTATTTGCTAGAGTTGTATTTTGTTGTAATTATTTTTAGTTTTTTTGTTATAGGTGGAAGTCGGTTATATATTTTTTAAATATGTTTTATTTTCAACTTTTTAGTTTTTTTGAACACAGGTATTTCATTCTTTATTTTTTATTTTGTATGTATAACCTTAATAGACAGGACCAGGTAACATGGAAAGCCTCAACATTACACAATGATACATTTTTATTTAAATTGACAGGTAAATGTTTACAAACAAAATGTACTAGTACGCGTTGACTTAATAAGTCCAAAATATATTTATGCCTTATGGACAACTCTGTATAACTATAGATAATTCCACTCCACCCTATGTACCAACCATCCTGTACTATAGGACGGAGTAGAATCCATCCCATATTTACGGAGTCAAAGCCGTACTATATTTCAACCATAGTAGATAACTCCTTGTGGGCTACTCCATAAATTGATTCATTTTTATCATTTTATATTATCGCTCTGTGTAACATTAACTCCTCTCCATACTTTATGCAACTTCTTATGGGCTATAAAATAAATAATTTGTTAATTACACTGTATAAATATAATTCAACTCCACCCTATATTCCAACCATCCTGTATATATGGCTGCCTCTGGACCATTATCATTCTACTCCGTCCTATATTTCAATCATATTATAAATGCAACACCTTCTATCACTTTACTTTGTGATTTTGTTTGCTATAACTAAACACCCTGTGTATAAACGCACCAAATAGCAGCTTAAAGTTTGACATGTGTTGTCACTGAATTTTCTATTTCGCCGGGAGAATGTTACAACCAAAAGCACCACCATCTTCGCAATTTAAATAGGTATTTGCCTGGTATACAAACAAAACGAGCTTGGTACTCATTGATTTGAAGAGCAGAAAATACTATGCTTTACTACCTATATGCTTAAGATGTACAAATAAAAATTTCATATTCGCAATTAAAACTTCCAGTGCCTAAAATTCCTGCACTATTACCTTGGAATTAAAATATTTATGAGGAAAGGTCATTTCGTTGAAATTTTAGATAAGAATTTTGGAATTCTCGGCGATTTTATGCAAAACTGCAAGTTGCACGTCGCAGAAAAGTATATGAGATCACCTAGGGATCTTCCTTAATATACATATTACAAGTCAAAAAACTATACACATCCATAAGGAGTTTTCGAAAAATCGACCAATATGTTAGGGATATTGGTCGATTTCCTTGCACGCATGTGTTCATTCACAAATTTCATTGCTTTACCAATAGAATTCTTTTCCAAAATTTGAAGTTTCACCAATCCGGATATATACTCTATTAAACAAGACCATATTCATCCAAAACGGTTCACCACAGAAGAAGAAATCAGGTAACATACATAAAAAAAATATGCGACGAATTGATAACCTCCTCCTCTTTGGAAGTCGGTTAAAAACTAATGTAAGTAAGGGAATTTATTGCAAATTTGATATATACAGGGTAGCACACATTTTTTTAAAGATCATGTGAAATAACAAAGCTTCTGTCAAATTGGAAGAATTTGAAAGAAATGAGATCAAAAAAATTCTGATGTTCCAGAGATCTCATTAAAGTCATAACCCTAGGAAACCCTAGGAAAAACCTTATGAACTATCCCGATACAGGGAAAGGATATTACCATTATTAATCCTTGATTATTGGCAACCAGGAACTGCTGAATTCTATAGTAGTACTAGCTATAGAATCGCTTTCATTTAATAAAATTTAAGCTTTCGTTTTTGTGTTGTCTTCTTCTTTGGGTAAAATGGTTGAATTTTGAAAAAGTATGTTATCGCTGAGGTTCGAGGCAATTTCACAAATTTTTTACTTTTATAATTGTCGTTTTTTATATATAATTTGTGTGTTCATTTATTCGAACATTTATTGTCCTAAAGGTTTCTCCAATATAAAATTTGTTACATTCGCAAGCAATCTTATAAATGCAGTTTTTCTTGTTTTGAAATACACTGAAATCAATTTTATCAAAAACTAAACCAAATAACGTAATATAAAACTCATCCTTCTGCTGATTTGCGAGTAAGGTTCTTTGTAATGTAGAAAGAGGAATATTGTCTTCTTCGCTTTCAGTATTGTCGATAAAAATATCATTTTCTTCCTCTCTTGTTCAAATGTCGCTATCAGACGCTGTGACATAAGAAAGAATATTTGCATCATGATTGTCATCAGATGATACGTTTTCATCATCATTTAAACCAGTTTTAAGTATTTGAATGCGAGCATGTACACAGTTATAAAACCTCTCCATTAACAGATAAGCAGGATAAAAAAATATGTCGCTACCTTAAATTGTTCCAAGTCTGGCACAAGTGAACAAATTCTCTTTCTGCAATATACATATTGAGATATTACTTCTCAACACGTCCAAGCAATACTTATAATATGTATCCTTGTCATAATAATGTTTACAAACCGATGGACAAACAAGTAATGGTGTTGTAAATTACCGGCAAACATGCAAAAAGCAATATGCTAATGTCTTATAGATCAGTTAAAACTGTTGCTAACATATTTACTGAAATAGAAGACAAAACGCCGAATGAAAATAAATAAAATGTAGTTTACTGTATTCATTGTAAATACTGACAAGCTACGTATGTTGGGCAAACCTCTAGAAGCCACAATAGCAGAATAGTTTGACATAAAAGTGATATAAGGCTTGGCAAAGTAAGCTATCTCTTGAAATACATTGCATCAACAACAATGACACTGCCGACTTTAAAAACGCAATGGTATTAAAGTACTATGGAAGGACACGCAGATTGTATAGTTTACTTTGTAAGAGTCCCTGAAATAGGTATTAAAATGTCATTTCTTTGTAATAAGTATGTAGGTAATTAAGGATCATCCTAATTTACATAATTTCGTTATCCAAAATCTTTGCATTATCTATTAAATCTGTTATTTAGAATCCAGGTACTTTGTACTGATTACTGTAAGTTGCTAATATTTTACTGGTACGTATAAAATAGGAAAAATTGTAATTTAGATTTAGTTTGGTTTACTCATATAAAGTAAATGTGGACTTACTTAATACTCACGACTACTTCAGAAAGCATGGTCTGGAAATTACTCCTAACAAGAGCGCAACTATCCTATTTGCTCAGAATAATTTATACGACAAAGCAGCCAGGAACATCGAACTAAAAATAAAAAAAATACATCATCTCTTTAATAGATAATATCAAAATCTTGGGTGTTACAATAGATTCAAAATTACTATTCATAGAACACTTAAAAAAATAATAAAATCCACATTTATCTGACAAAAGCAACTGTATAGAAGTCGGCATATACTGAATTTTAAAACCCGAAAAAAGCTGGCAGAAAATTTAGTTTTATCCTTAACAAATTATTCTTTAGTTCTTTACTAACCCTGTCTTGACTAGAGATCAAAACCTAAATTACAGAAAATACAGAACAATTGTTTTAGATTCGTCTTTGGTCTACGTAGATATAGTCACGTAACTAGCAAAATAAAAGAACTAGTTTGGCTCAAATTTAATAACCAATTCAGCTACCATCTACTCATTTTAGTATATAAAATTGCTACCACGAACATTTCTTCATACCTATAAGAAAAACTTATTCCGAGAGGAAATGGTAGTGCAAAGACTCTTGACATCACCATCAACTAACAATGTCTCGCCACAGAACAGCCTTCTATCAAAGAAGCTTCACTTACAATGCAATAAATCATTTTAACAAAATCAATCAAGTCAACAAAGAAAAATGCAATACTGTGTTCAAAAAAATCATCAAAAGACAGCTGCTGGACTAGTCTATATTAATGTACGAATATATATGTGAATGTATATATGTGTATATATGTATATATATATATATATATATATATATATATATATATATATATATATATACAGTGATGGGCAAATGTGTGGAACCAAGCAAATATCTCTGGTATTATTAGAGATATAAAAATGAAATTTGGAAGGTGGAAGGTTTGAACTTCCTGTTTTACCGGAAGTAATGTCGATTTTAAAATTTGCAATGAAACACCCTGTATAATATTTTAGATTCTGATGAAACATTTTATTGCGAATACAAAAATATCGGGTTTGATATTGTTTACTTTAATACCTACCGAGATATTAACAGAAAAGTAATTAAGGAAAGGAAAAATCTAATATCCATTAAAGAAATACATAATCATAATTATTAACTAAATATAAGTGATTTTCAAAACATTGAAACTTAACTAAACTTAATGTATTAGATGTTCAAACTGAGCACCGTTTACTTCTTGACAATAAGCAAGTCGGTTTTCAAATTCTCTAGAAACATTAGCTATTACTTCTGGTGTAATTCTCTGGATGTCTTGAGTTATTCTTGCAGCTAATTCTTGCAAATTATTTGATCTATCAACATAAACCTTAGACGTTAAGTAACCCCACAGAAAATAGTCTAGTGGATTAAGGTCGGGACTTCGTGCAGGCCATTCATAAATACCAATCCATCTGTGATGTCTAAATCTAAATCTAAATGATTTCGAACAATGCGAGCGTAATGGGGTGGTGCTCCATCCTGCTGAAACCAGATATTATTTGGTAATTGGGCATTTACCTCCAATGCCGGAATAACTTGTGTCTCCAAGAGCTGTAAATACCTATCTTCGTTTAAAGTTTCTTGTAGGAAGAAGGGTCCCACGATTCTGTTGTTATAAATGCCGGCCAAAACGTTCAGTTTTTGAAGATGTTGTGTATGAGCCTCTTGTACCCAATTAGGATTACTTTGCGACCAGTAGCGGCAGTTATGTCAATTAACCGTACCATTTAAACAAAATGTAGCCTCGTCTGAAAACACCACATTTCTTATAAAATTATTATCACGGTTACAAATATCCATCATCGTTTCACAAAATTGCAAACGTCTGTCGAAATCGTCTTCGGAGAGTTCTTAAACGAGGCGAATTTTGTATGGATGATATTTTCTCGCCTTAATATCCTTCCTACTGAACGACGGCTAATTCCATGCATATTGGCGAGGTCGGTAGTGGATAAGTGAGGATTTTCTTCCAGAGATATAGCAACATTTTGAGCTACACCTTCATTACTTGCACTTTTTAACCGTCCACTTTTCCACTTGTGTCGTACCTTCGCAAAGTTTTCGTCACTACTGAACGGGATATTTGTGTATTCGGATGAAAAATGTTAAAAAGGCCACAAACTTCTTGGTGTGTCCTTTTACTCTCCCCATAGCCAATCATCATTAATATTTCTATTCTTTCTCTTTCACTTAATTCGGCCATTTTACGATCAAATTAAAACATTACAATCTTTTTACGTTCAAATAAAAAAAAACTAGTAACTTATTTTGACAACTCCTGTCACTTCTGCAATGACTTTCATGGACTACTAAACTTGATTCAGATTTAATTTGCGCCTAATTTAAACAAAGGCACGTGTATTCGACTATGGAACAAACAGTGCTGTTGGCTGTGACGGTATAATGCCACCGATTGGCCAATAGAAATACAAATCCTTACCAAGCGGTTTGTTTATATCGGGCGTAAATGAAATCTGAACCGAGTTTAGCAACCATCGAATTTTTCCTTTGCTTAGTTACTTTTCTGTTAATATCTCGGTAGATATTGAAGTAAACAATATCAAACCCGATATTTTTGTATTCGCAATAAAATGTTTCATCAGAAACTAAAATACTATACAGGGTGTTTCATTGCAAATTTTAAAATCGACATTACTTCCGGTAAAACAGGAATTTCAAAATTGTAAAAAAATTTGGAAACATATAGGCAATCTACTGCAGTCTCCACCTTCCAAATTTCATTTTGATATCTCTAATAATTCCAGAGATATTTTGCTTGGTTCCACACATTTGCCCATCACTGTATATGTAAATATGTCTATGTGTGCACATGACTATATACATATGTTTCTATATAAGTTATCAGTGCTTAATAAATCATTCATTTTAATATCAAATCAAATAGTTTATTATATTCTATGTTGTAGGTATCTTTTTTTGTTTTTGCTTTAGTATCATTAATTATTCTGTTTGTTTTGTTCTTCCCTTTGTTTTTTGTTTGTTTTTTTTTCTCTTACATATATTTTTAATATTTAATGTGATTTGTTACTTAAACATTTGCATATAGTTGCATTGAGGTCAAATGTAAGGGTAGCCTTCTGGCTAAACTTCCCCACAATGTAATGTATCTCAATAATGACTTTATTTATTTATAAAGGGTTGCTGTTAGGGTGCAAAACTGTATTAAAATTATATATAATGAAGACGACAGTCATTTTACTTTCGCTTGTTATTTCAAAACACAGATTTGTTTTTTAGAAATTAATTTGGTTATGCATATAAAATTTTGGAAATTTTATCGCCAAAAATTCCAAATCTAGGGATTTTCAAAATTTTATTATGGAAATGAAGCCTAATGACTCAACAACTCGGATTATTTGGACAATAAACTACCGTTTTCACTGTTTCATAAAGAATATTCTCATGCAATTCGAGACAATGTCGGAAGTGTCACATATAACGAAATTATAACAACAAACTGACAACGCTAACAAGAATAATTAGAACTATTTAAAATTTTAAAAACGGTCTAAAATTCCATATTAAACTAATTTTTCATGCTACCTCCCGAAAACAATAAATTAAAACTATAATACACTCTATCGTGAATGAATTTTATCTTTTCCATCACCAACTGTCATAGTAAACGAGGAATGAAAGACACATGAATTATTTTTTAAATAACGTTTCAAAATTTAGTTTTTAAGCAGTTTTCAGTGTATCAAACGTTTGGTCGTTTAAGCGTCCTCCGAGGCGGCACTAATTGCAGGTGTCATGGACGGTTCAGATGCCTTTTCTAGATTATCATTTTCCCAAAATGTTTAATTAAATGCGCTTCCTGTTAGTGTGAGTGTATTAACTTCTGATCTTGATCACTTCCAGCCTTTTCAAAGTCTCGCAGTGGAAGTGGTTTTCCTCAAAGGGCGCTAGTCCATCGCGTATTAATTTCGTATTAAATTTTGAAGTAAAGCTTTTCTTTTGCTAAATTCTATTAGCATAATTATAACGTTGGCTGCCATAAACTTTGATTATCTCACGTATTTGACGTTATTACGTTTAGAAATCAGCATATTATTCCATTATAGATAACGAAATCGGAAATTGGACTAAGTTTTATTATTGCAGTGTAATAAAGAGCATTTCATGCATAACGTTTGTGATTAATAAAGTAAAGGCACTGATTTATGATATAAAGTTTTGTTAATTTTTACGGCTTTTGGCTTATATTTCTTGGATTTTTCTATCTAAGGAGATTGTTTCTTGTCAATTAGACTGATTTTTAAATGCAACCAGGTGGGTGCAGTATAAAGGAAATTAAAACTGTATCTAATTATGTACTGTTTAATCAATGACCATTAACTTGCACACATCGTTAGTAAAAACGAAACAATTTCAATATAACCGTGAAACAATCAATGCCTTCATTGAGGCATAATATTGAGATCCGATCAGAATTAATGTATTAGCAATACGAAGGCTGCCATTTATATTTCGGGATTGGACAACCCTAGTGTTGCAATCTGACAACTGACCGCTCTATCGTAAAGTTTGACATTTTTGAGGTTATACGTACTCAGAACGTTTTGACATACGAGCGCTATGTGTTGTTTACAGTAACTTAAAGGATTCATCTCGGCCAAAAAATGGAATTAAATCGTGAACATTTTCGTGCGATTATTTCTTACAACTTTCGACGTGGATTAAGTCAGCAAGAGTACATGGATGAACTTAATTTAATTTTTGGCGATGAAACTCCATCAAGGACCACTGTTTATCGATGGTATGGTGAATTCAATCGAGGCTGTAGTTCACTCCAAGACGAATTTCGTGAAGGTCGGTGTCCGCGAACTGATATTGCAAGATCGTCATGTGACCTATCGTGAGATTGAGTCAACCTTACACATTAGAGGGACCAGCATACATTCAATAATGCCTAAACATTTGAATGTCAAAAAAAATTGTTGGCGTTGGATCCCACACAATTTGTTAATCGTTCAAAAAAAGGCTCGTGTCGATTGGTCGAAAGAAAAGCTCAAAAAAGACGATCGCGGTGCTTCAAAACACGTTTATGACATAATGACAGGTGATCGTGGATTTACGCGTATGAGCCCGAAAGTAAACAGCAGTCGACTGTATGGGTGTTTCAAGATGAGCCGAATCCAACAAAAGTTGTTCGCGCCTGAAGCACTTCCAAGCAAATGATCGCCTGTTTTTTCGGAAAAACTGGACATGTCGGAACCGTACCACTAGAACAACGCAGAACAGTCAATTCTGAGTGGTACACAACCAATTGTTTGCCAGTTGTCTTCCAAGAAATGAGGAAAACCAACCGCCGAAGACGGATCACTCTTCACCACGACAATGCGAGCTCTCACACATCGGCTCAAACAACTGTATTTTTGATCACTCAAAACATCGATTTGATGAGTCATCCGCCGTATAGTCCTGACTTCTTTTTATTCCCGTACGTAAAAAACAAACTGAGAGGTCAACGTTTTTCGACACCTGAAGAAGCGGTTGCTGCGTTCAGAATGCATGTTTTGGAGATACCTCAATCAGAGTGGAAAAAGTACTTCGACAATTGGTTCAAACGCATGCAAAAGTGTATAGATCTTCATGGGGAATATTTTGAAAAACAATAAAGTGATTTTCTATGCTTAATATTTGTTTTTGTTCTCTAATCCCGAAATATAAAAGGCAGCCCTCGTACCCCTTCAGTTTCAATTGAGAAAAGCTTGGGCATCCAAAGTTATCACATAAAAATCACAGGCTGATAATATACCCAGTAGTAAGCCAATACTACACAACGGCCAATTTTTCGTTGAAAATTTCGAATTTATATTGGTAAATTAAAAATTCTAAAAATATATCCACGGTTTGCTATATTTTAAATAGATATCACCGTAACCGTAATTATTATTACGTACATGGATCATTAACTCGTAGTTCCATACCGCCAGAATACTAAGAAGGCTGGTAGTCTCATCAGCCAATTTGGCCCGGGTTTGCAAAATGTTAGAATCTATGCATAATATTTTACACATATTTTGTCGGTGCCCAAAAAAATCAACCAAGGGCTCATTTGAAAGCCTATGAAGTCTACTTTTGAATGCTGTGTGGGCCTTTAAAAAATCAAATATGGCGGTTTCAATATGGCGACCGAAAATGGAATAAAAATTTCTGGAAAAAAGCAAGACCGTATTTAGACTCAAATTGTAGCAAATGAACAGCTCTTTAAGGCTGGTGCAGTTGGATAAGATGGCGTATCCAATATGGCTGTGCAAAATCCCACGTTATTGTCAAATTTCTCACATTCAACCATTTGGCGCCAAATCTTGTATATGAGGGTTTTTGGGGTCGCTGACCACTAATACAAGATTATATTTAAAATTTAAAAAATTCAAAATGGCTGATCCAAAATGGCGGACGGCTGTTTTCAAAAATTAACCGATTGGCACCAAATTATGTTAACAAGGGTTTTTGGGGTCGCTGACCACGAACATAAGTTTATATTTAAAAACTTTAAATGCGCACACTGCATTCGAAACTAGACTTCTAAAGCTTTAAAATGAGCGCTCGGTTGATTTTTTTGGGCACCTTGAATTTTGGCCACAGCTCTGATTCACTTGACATGGTTATCCCGTATATAAAATAAGATTGTTGAATGTCGACATATTTTGCTAGTGACAAATAGACGTGGCAACATCGCACGATATTAGTATTTTAATATTTCATTGAATTTCTTACTAGGAAAAACAGATAGCTGGGTATTAAAGTAATGGTAATTTTCCTTATCACTATATGAAGATGAAAATAATGCCCAGTTCTGAATAGTGATCTTAATAATTGAATAATAGAGAAAATAGTATTTCCTTTACATACTAATTAAATAGGAAATGATTTATACTCACTTATATAGTTAAACTTTGTCAAAATGGCTGCTTTCACTTCAAGTTTATGAATTAACGAAGTATGTACCTGATTAAGGTAAAACGAACGCTCTATCACTGGAATGACGACGTAAGTCATATGAAAACTGACATTAATAAACTATAATCTACAGATAAATTAATTTGTCAGTCACTGTTAATTTCTATGGGATATTCAAAGTAAATTTTTGCATATAGCCCCATATTAAAACTCATAGATGTTAGGTCAGGGGATCGTGGAGACCATGCTGCAGGACTACCAACCAAACCAAATTTGTGCACAAACATTTTATGAATTAATAAAAAACACAATCTTTAATTAGAACTTGTGTATTCTATCACAATTGCCTCTAAAGGGTCGAGCATATTACTCGCCCTTACGTAGTACTGATTCGACTCTTTAACCGATGTCGATAGTCACTAAGTCATATATGGGTTCTACTAAGCATCAGTTCCTGCGATGCCTTTGTTTTACCCGCAAAATAATTAATATTACTTCCATGTCGTTGTTACACAAAGCTTGATATTTCTATTCACACATTTGTAAACAAATCTGTAATATTTTCTTTAAATATTTCACAAAGGTTCTTTTTGTGAATTGTGTGTATAATATGGTGTTACAGTATTATAGTAGAGTTGCCGACATATAAACATACATTTGAAGGGTCAAGTTGTTTTAAGGTAGCCACTAACAGTATAATAAAAAACCTGTTGGACTTTACTGGGTCATTTTGTTATAGGGGGCATAATATTTAGTTCTCACGCCTGCAGCAGTGCAGTACACTAAAACATAATTCAGTGTAAAAACCAAACGCTTCCAATATAGACCTGGAAACGTTTGGTTCCTTGAATATACAGATTTTTGTTTGGATTGTGGTGTTATTTCCCAAGAACACATAAAAATAATCAAGAGTAAATAACAACTAGAAGAATACTAGATTTCAACAAGAACTCTTTTCTGGCGATGCTACATTTTTCTACAGTTTGTAATTATTTTAGCTTTATCGGCAGTGATTTTACATAAAGGCGGGTCGATTTATTTATTTATTTAGCGTATGGCAATAGTATACATGAGCTGATCTTATAATATAAAAATTCGAAATTATATTTAAACACTAACAATACACAAGAACAAGAATAGTACAGAGTAAAAACAGAAACAGAGCATTTGTAAATAACAAGTCCACACAGAGTAATCACAAAATAACATATAGGTTCTTTATCCATTCAGTCGTTGCAGGAGAGAGAGTATATATATATATATATATATATATATCTGTTATTGTTCCCTGGTAGGCCGTAAGTTTACAGTCTTGGTATATATGTTTGACTGTTTGATAGGCTGCCCCGCATTCACAATTGTGCGTGGGTTGTTTATTCCATTTATACAGCATATCTGCGCAGACGCCGTGTCCCGTTCTAATTCTATTTGCCGTCTTCCATATATTGCGAGGTAAATCGAAACCCGCAAGTTCCTCACGGATGCTCACATAGTCAAGTACCTGTGGAGGGGCATCCTCCCTCCAACCTGCATCCCATTCCCGGAGACCCCTGAAATCACTTTCATGCAACGCTTTCGCAGTCCTGATTGGTGGATGTCTGGATTTCAGTCTGGTGAGGCAAGCAGTTGGTATATACTCATGGATGGGCAACTCCGGGATATCCATTATTTTCTCGTGTTCTCGTAGGAGAGCTTCTTTCCGTCGGATATTTGGCGGCATAATATGGCTGAGAGTTGGGAGCCAGTAAGGTGTAGATTTTATGCATCCTGTTATGATACGCATGCTCCTGCGGAGCTGAACATCAACTTTTGTGGCTGTTCATCCATACTGGAGCACCATACTCAGCCGCGCTGAAGACGAGACCCATTGCCGAACATCGTAAGGTATTGGCAGTTGCTCCCCATGAGGTTCCACAGAGCTTTTCCAGAATGTTATTCCTCGTTTGAATTTTGGCAGCCGTGTTCTCTATATGTTTCCTAAAAGAGAGCGTTCTGTCCAGTGTAATACCCAGGTATTTTGGGTTCGGATTGTACCTAAGGCGTTCACCATTCCAGAATATTTCAGACTCTTGATTAGCCTGTTTATTATTCAGGTGAAAAAAGGAACACTCTGTTTTGCTAGGACTTGGAACTAGTCTCCATTTTTTATAATAAACATCCAAAGTTTCGAGATCTTTTTCTAACATTCTCTTTGCTGCATCAAAAGATTTAACTTTCACCTCTATAGCCAGGTCATCGGCGTACGCAAATTTATGTGCAGTGGTTGCAGGAAGATCAGCGGTGTATAAATTAAAAAGGACAGGAGCAATTACGGAGCCCTGAGGAAGGTCATTATTTAGAATTCTCTGTTTGCTGGCTTTGCCGTTCATGATCACTTGGAATTTTCAATCAGAAAGCATGTTATTCAAGAGCCTTCCAAGTTTTTTACAAGGAATCACATGCAGAAACTTATAAAGGAGACCTCCTCTCAAGACTGTATCATAGGCAGCTGTTAAATCTATGAATACAGCGGTGGTTTTAAGACATTCCTGGTATCCTGATTCAATGAATGTTGTCAGGTTTATAACTTGGTTCGTGCAGCTTCTACCTGGTCTAAATCCAGCTTGTTCGATTGGAGTGTTCGCAAGTAATTTGTGTCTATTGAGTATGAGTCTTTCCAAGAATTTGTAGCAGGTGCTAAGGAGGGAGATTGGTCTATAGCTGTCGGCTCGTGATTCTGGCTTTCCAGGTTTTAGTACGGCAATTATTTTTACTCTTTTAAATTCATTAGGCAGTTTACTAGTGTTCAGAATGTCACTGAAAAATTTTGTTAACCACTGTCTAGCATAGGGGCCGCAGTTGATGAGAAACTCATTGCAAAATCC
Organism: Octodonta nipae; assembly: GCA_034190945.1. Lineage (NCBI taxonomy): Eukaryota > Metazoa > Arthropoda > Insecta > Coleoptera > Chrysomelidae > Octodonta > Octodonta nipae. The sequence continues at coordinate 35,361,787 of CM067216.1, read as the reverse complement.
ATCAAATCCCGGAGCCTTTCCAATTTTTAGGCTGAGATTCGCTGCACATATCTCATCGATGTTAAATTCTCCAGAGAACTCGGATAACTCTGGGATTGACTGTTTTAATGCCTTTAGTTCTCGTTTTATCATTTTGGTATGCTGGCGATCTTGAGGAGCTCTTGACAAGTAAACTATTCGAGTAGCTATGTTGTTTGCGGTGACTGCAGTTTGGTTTCGAGTAGAGGGTCGACTAGCACCAAGCTTCTTGAGTAGATTCCAGGCTTTACGACTTTAGTGCTTAAAGTCAGTATTTGTGGTGGTCTCTATCCATTTTAATTTTCGAGCCGCGTTAAGAGAATTCAGAAGGTCATCAGCTGTCTCTGGTTCACCACTTTCAGCGAAATCCCGATAAAGTTGTTTACTTTCTTCAGACCATCCCGGTATGTACTCCTTACGGAAACCTCTAGGAACGTGCTTCTTAGCAGTAGATATTATTGCACCGACAAATCTATTGTAATTGCCGGCAACAGGGGGGATCCAACCAAGGCACTTGTCTAGGTCTATTTTGAAAGAGCTCCAGTCAGCCTTCTGAAAGTTCCATCTAGGTCTCGGAAACGATTTAATTATTAGAATCTGTATGCCCATTTCAAGTTTAACTGGGCGATGCTGGCTTTTCGGAATTTCCTTTAGAACATATCTCGATATTGAGACAGGCTGACATTTTTCGTTAGTTGATACGGGTCGATAATGTGTTGTTTTGATTTCTTTCTTGACATTGACAACTTGGCTGTTGAACTGTTGTTGAGTTTACAAAAAAAAGTAGGATACTTTAACTCTGTGATTAAGCATCTTTGACATAGTCTCTTCTAGTTTCACTTCTAATTCTATGGTATATACTTTTTCGTTGCTATTTTCAGTTTTATTTATCTAATAACAAATCATCGATAGTTTCACGTATCGAAATTTAGTTTGAATTCTGAAAATAATTTCCCACATTAATGGATCCTTAAGTCAACAAATTAAGAGAAAAAAATTAAATTTAAGTTCATAATAGGTTTTGTAGTTACGTTAGTTACAAAGTATTTTAATTTCCTTGAGCTTCTTCATTAATTAGAACTGTAATGTTATTTTGATATCAAAAACAACGTTTTGAATTTATTGAGAAATCATAAAACCTTTTAAAACACAATTTAATTGCACATTTACTATAGCGATAAAAGTACACGACTTTTTTTCATACAAAAAAAAATTGTCGTAATGATAAACTACTTTTACAGGTAAAATTGTATTATTTAAAAACAAAACGTCGTCGTAGTATGTATGCTTCAACCATTTTGAAATTAATAAAGACTTTCAAACGGTAAAAAATAAAAAATGAGTTTAGGTATCATTTACATATTGTTAAACATTGCTGTTACATGTATCATTTGAAATTACATTATGTTGAATATAATTTCGATTCGTTTGTTTAAATTGCTGTTGTATACATAGTTTACTTACTTCACAATTTCATCTTACAACATATATATATATATATATATATATATATATATATATATATATATATATATAAGCTATTAATGTTTCACAAATGATGTTGAAGTGGTATTTTTATATTCGTTAGAAATATTTCATCAGTTCAAGACTAAAGGTTGTTTTTTGTCTGTTAAATTTTTAAAATAGTTTTCAGTGATCTGTGGAAACTGATTTCTTGATTTTGTATCAGTAATTTTATTTCATAAAAACGGTCTATATGTCCGATTAGTTTTAAGCGGAACTAGATTTAAAAACTCATTTGGAATGATTGTATCACTATCGAAATCATACAAAAAGTTGGACGTCCAGTATATAAACTTACTACATAGAGAATAGGTACCTACGATCATTTTCTTCCTTCGTACTCTTCAAGAATTGTCTCAATACTTCCCTAAGTATTGGATCCGCATATGTTTTTTAGTTTATGGTACTCCACGAGAAAAACTAAGTTGATGTAATGTCAGGTCATCGACCAGGATAATGAATTGGTCCAAATCATATTTATTTATTTATTTAACCTATAAATATACACAATAATATCTCCACAGAGGTAATCGGAGTTACCTGTTCGTGGTCTTGGCATAATACCTAAAACTAATAATATATAAACCTATCTTATGGAAAATATATACTTAACATAAAGGAAAATATGTAAGAATACATAAAATAAAAAAGAACATAAAAGAAAAAATAAATAAATAAAACATAATTTTTCAGGAAGTTTCAATAACAATGATATCTTTTTTGTCAATTGCCTATCTGATTCTGTTATTATCTTTATTAATTATCCACTTTTTTAACTTATTTTTTATTGCACTTACATTGTATGAATGATCTTAATAGAGCTGTCTTTTTTTAATTTAGTTGAGTGTAATTAATTTTTTGAAAGTATAATTTTGATGTATGATAATATATAGTTTCCTCTTATTTGATATTCTCGAGCTTCACTAACCTTTAGCTTGTTTGCAGTTTGTTCTATAGAACTAATGATTTCAATTTTTGGAACAGTTTTTCGGGCGTTTAATTGTTGATCTGAAATATTTATGACAGTTTTTGTTATTTCAAATTGGTTGTTTTTTACATTTTTCTCATATTTTTGTCTGAAAGACGTTGATTGAATTAAGATGTATGTGTTCTAAATTCGCTGTTGTAAGTTATAAAAGTACTATTTTTAATTCGATTAAATTCGTTTTTTAGGATTCAATAAGCAAAGACTTCTGTCTGCACATACCAAAAACGTTTTTAACCGACTTTCAAAAAGGAGGAGATTATCAATTTGTGGGTATGTTTTTTTATGTACGCTCAGTGATTATTCAAAAACGGCTTGGGCGATTATGATCATTTAAACGGCGTTGTATTAAGGGATATTACAGAAAGGAGCCATATAAATTCCTATAACGTGAGATTTATGGTTTTCCAGAAAAAAGGTGTAAATCAGTGAATTTCAATAAATCTACACCGTTTTCTCTAAAACGACTCAATCAGTTTGAATATTTTAAATTGAATTCTACAAGGAGATGTTTCAGCTGATTTCTTATAATTTTCTATAACGTAAGATATATATACCGTTTTTGGGAAAATCGTAAAAATAACTGCAACAAACGGAAAACATCTAAATGGCAAATTTTCAACATAAATATCTAGCTTAATTCTCAAGATATGCCATGAAAGTATATCGTACAGGGAGTTGTAACTGTTTTCAGTTTATACGTCTTGCAGTCCAGCAATGTGTGCAGTTGAAATATAGGGCGAAGTAAAATTAGAATTAGACAGGTGGGTTCAAAAATCTTTCAAATAAATGTGATATTGGCTTGAAATATAAGGTGAAATGGAATTAAAGGTATACAGGGTGGTTCAAAAATTGTTGTATTGGATGGCAAATAAGTAGTTGGATATACAAGGTGGTTGGGTGGTTGAAATAAGAGTGAAGTATAACTATAATAACACAGAGTGGATCAAAAAACTTAAAGAAAAACGTTAAGTAAACATATGGATATTTGAGTTATAGGGCGAAGGGTTCAAAATGTGTTAGAAGCAGTGGCATATACAGAAAGATTGAAATATAAAGTGGAGTAGAATTATAGGTATACAGGATGGTTAAAAAAATGTTATATAGTGTGGAACATAAGCAGTTGCTTATCTTGACACATGGGACGTGGAAAATTATAGGTATACAGGGTGATTTATACAATAGATAAATAGAAATAGTCTATAGAGTGGAGAGGATTAATACTTATACAGGACGCTTGTAACATCGTGTAAAGTTGAATTATAGTTGTATATATAGTTACAGTTACAGATATAGAAAGTGAACCAAATAAAAATACGTGTAAAATATAGAGGAAAATACATATTAGAAAGAGAGATAAGAATACGCTAAAATAATCAATAGAATTGTACCTTAAAACAAATAAAATAAATATATGTCATAAAACTGTAATTGATAGCACACGGTTTCTAAACAGTTTTTGTTTTAAGCCAGTTGAAGTCTTTTAAATATAAATTATTTAATTTAACCTTATTAATACAATGAAATCGCCGAGACATTTGCTAACTATTTTGAAAGTATTAATCAAAAGCGGGATACCAACGGCATAGTTTTGCATAATTCCAATACATGCCTAATAACCGAAATCTTAGCAGTTACACAAATCAATGACAATGATATCCGCCACGCTGCAAAAAAACTTAAGCCTAAAAAATCATATGGTCCGGACAATATAAAGCCTTACATATTTAAGTGTTGTGTTGATTTATTAATGCAGCCACTGAAATTAATATAATTAATGTATGACTGTATAATGAAAACGAGTATGTTTCCAGTTGCATGGAAGTTAACAAAAGTTGTCCCAATTTTTAAAAGCGGTGAAATGAATGACATAAAAAAATATAGACCCGTTGCTATGTTGTTTACTGCATGTAAGATATTTGAAATGATACTATATGAAAAAGTCTTCTCTCATGTATCCCCAAATATTCCTGAAGAACAGCACGCATTTATGAAAAAACAATCAACTGTAACTAATTTCCTTACTTTTGCTCAAAGCGCATTTAAGGTTGTAGGAAACGCTGGGCAAATGGATGTCATATATAGTAACTTTGCAAAAGCTTTCGACAAAGTTCAACATTTAGTACTACTGCAAAAACTACAAGGGATGGGTCTATCTGATAATTAGATAAAACTGTTCAACAGTTACTTAGAGACAAGGCAGCAATATGTGGTATTTAGAGGTGTTAAATCTAAAATATATTTCTCAACATCGGGAATCCCTCAAGGCTCGAATTTGGGCCCATTGATATTTCTTTGTTTTATTAGTGATCTGCCTAAAGCCATATCACATTCACGCTGTCAACTTTTTGCAGATGATCTCAAAATCTATAAAAAATATGTCATATTTCTGATTCTTTACTGTTACAGGAAGATTTAGACAGAATATATGAATGGTCTAAAAGAAATAAATTATCATTTAATTTGAGTAAGTGCTTTGCTGTCTCGTTTACTAAGAAAAGGAGCTTACTATATTATCAGTATTTTATGGGGCATATCGTACTCCAAAAGAAAACTGAGGCTAGAGATTTTGGGGTAATTTTTGACAACGGACTTTCATTCAATAAGCATGTAGATTATGTCGTCCAAAAAGCATATAGAATGCTAGGGTTCATAATTCGTAATTCCTGTAAGTTTACAAGCCTAAGCACATTAATAAGACTTTTTAACGCTTATGTAAGAAGTATCGTCGAATATGCTGCAATTATTTGGTCTCCGATTTATGAAATTCACAAAAATGAAATTGACGTCCAAAAAAAGTTTTTAAGGTTTATCTATTACAAAAAATATGGTGAATATTTATTTAGTTTACCATATTCAACTTTAACTAATGAATTTAAATTTAAAAAGCTGGAAAGTAGACGGAAAATGGCATCGGTTCTGTTTTTATACAAACTACTAAAAAACGAGATAGACTGTTCTGTTCCTGGTAGAATCTCTTGGTTGGTACCACAATATTTTAATAGAAATCACAAATTATTTTTTTTGCGACGGGGCGGACTAACTTGGGAAAGTTCGCTCTATTAAATAGAATGTGCATGTTTTGTAATGAGTTAGGGGATACGGATATTTGGGCGGAAGGATCAGGTAGTTTTTACAGAATAAATATTAAAATATTTTAGATTATTTTTGATTATGATTATATTTTAGTTGCTAATATTTGGTATTATTTTTTGTATTTTACAGAATGGTGTAGCTTTTACGTTCATTTTTTAAATATTCTTATTGTTATGGGAATGTTATAAATGCTTATTCTCTTTATTTGACTTGGTGCTATATGTTAATTTGTGAAAATTGTAATCTGTTATTGGGGCTTGCCCTCTTGATTACTTGAATAAATAAATAAATAAATTGGATTCGGTCTCTAATTGCTGCGAGGTTTGCTCCTTCCAATATGCTATGAATTTAGCCATGGTTGACTAAATATTAATCCTTTGGGAATAATCCTCATCTTTCGACATCTGTACAAGAATGTCAAACTATTTTTGCTTCGCGCAAACTTGTTATTCAAGTCTTCTAAGGCCCTAAATGCTTTAAATACTGCAGTTGAATAAGATGTGCTCTTTGTCGTACAATAAACAATAAATAATAAATTTGTCTTGAGGTTATTTTTTAAATATTCATTGTGTTAGATTGCAGTAACATCGGCAACAGTTAGTTGCAAAAACTTAGTTGATTTTCATGTGTTTGCATTGCAAAAAAGGAAAAACTAATCAATCACTTGGAAAATCTAATACACTTAAACAATTATTCTCATTAGACAAAGTGACTCATTAAGATATTGTAATGAGTGACATTAAGCACTATTCGTAAGCCATAACAATGGACGACTACTTGGAAGTGTATCTAGATATATAGAAAAACTAGAAAAACTACTTGTCTTTTAATGTAAATGTCATGTACGTTTATTTCCACTGACCGCTTACGAAGGAAGTGTGTTCATTGTAATGATTGGTCTTCCCTTTTGGTTTTTTATGAAGTTACCGTAACTCGGAGACATTCTTCCTTGGGAATTTCACGCTTGAATAATAAACGATACTATTTTCAGTAAGGATGTGCATTATTTCGAAAGAGAAACAAGTGTAAAAATTAAAAAAAATACATGCACTAATATATTAACTTTCAAGCAGGTGTAATTGGTTGGCAATACAAGCGTAACAAGCTTTTATTTTAAAGAGAGTTTATCTTTGTAATTGAAAGCTTTGCGAGTTGTTTTATATCATCACCTCCTTGCCATCTAGCATTTGACAAATCTGTTATCGAATTCATATTTAGTAACCATAAAAACCCCCGTATACCAAATTTGGTGCAAATCAATAAGTTTTTAAAAGTTAGGCCATCATGTAAGACGTCGGACTGCCATATTGGATTCGCCATTTTGAATTTTAACGAATCTATGCATCTGCTATTAAGAGATGTCCATCAGCTAGACTTTGAGCCAAAATACGGTCCGGTTGCTTGCGAATTCTTTTTCTACAAGCTTTTTTGCCTTATCCTTCACTTATCCTCATTTCTCACCGGCTTGTTCGGGCCGCCATATTGAATTATTCAAAGGCGCACAAGCTTAAAATGAGCCATTTTGGTCATAGCGGTAATCATCACATTTGGCGCAGTCAGTAGGATATCCTAGTCGCTGACATAACATTTGGCAGTAGGATTATCCTGTACGCTAACACAACATTTGGTGCAATCATCCAGATCTTGGGCGCCGACAGAACACGCGTAATCCCTAAATTGGTTGCTCACTCCGGCGTTGGATTCCAATCCTTCATCCAAGAAAACGAACCCCGCAAAAGAAAGAATCGCTCAGCAGAATCAGAATCCTTCAACAGAAGCAGATTTGCAGTCTCCAAGTCAAAAACAGTGACAGAACACGCGTAAGTCCTGAATTGGTTGCTCACTCCACTGAAAGAACTTAGGAAACAAAGCAGATTCACTCAACAAAGCAGAATTGCAGAAGAAAAACCAGTCTCCAAGTTTACAGTGACAGAACACGCATAAGTCCTGAATTGGTTGCTCACTTCACTGGAAGAACTTAGGAAATAAGGTAGGAATCATCATCTTGATTCAATGATAACAATAAAACAATTGTATGTTCTAATACCTTCAAAGGGTAAAATAATCCTTAAAAATAACAATAAACTGTTACAAAATAATTTAATTAACTTTCAAGAAAAAAAAAGAGAACTTTCAATACCTTTCAAAAATGTCACACCCAGAGGAACATGTTTTAGAGCCATACAAATTATCAGCAATTTTCAGTTTAGTAGACATGAATTGTCGTGAGAGCGATATATAACATTTAAAAGCAAAAAAAAAGAGTTCGAAATAAAGGAAATAAAATTATATAAGCTCTTTCCAGTAGCTAAAAACCTCAAAACTTGAATCAAGAAATGTGCAGGCATAGACTATGGAATTGGTGATAACTGTCTATTTACATTGCTGTATGCCGATAACCAATTACTCAAAGATGATGGAGATATAGATTATACAGGGTGAGTTTTTTTTGATGATCAGTATGGGGATCTCGGAAACTAGCGGAGATAGAGCAATGGTTAAATTGGGAAAGATTTGCAGTTTTACTGGCCCAATTTAATGACACTTTCAGATGTTTGTAAAAAGGCATGGCTTTTTAGATATTTTGAAAAAACGAAATTTTGTCGATTTAGTCTGATCCCTCTAGCTCCTTTGTTTTTGATTTTATAATAAAGTGTAAATATCAAAATTGAAGGGAATTGTATCCTGAATATGATAGTCATGTCCTCGTTTGCGTGACAGCTATCGTTTTCGAGATATGACACAAACTTATCTTTTTTTGAACAGAAACCATAGTTGGCTATGACCTCAAAAATCGGACATTTTTAGAGCTGTTCAACGATATAATACTCGGTATAGTTATTCATAAAAATAACGAAGTTATGGATGGTTTTCTATCTTATTTTCACTTTTAACGTAGGTAGTTATGAAAAAGATTGTTTTCATTTTGATGTTTCCTCAATTGAGAGTAATTCCATTAGTAGTGCTGAACTTAGAGTCGATATTGACAAGTTTTCGTGATAAAATGGAATATTCTAAGGAAGAAATACTGAATATGGTGGATTGTTATATCATATGCCATAAACATTCAGTTCGTGCAGCTGAGGAATACTTTCATAGATATTTTAATCGTCGTCAACCTGCTCTATGTACATTTAAGAGGCTTTACGATAGTTTACGCAGACATGGATCGTTTACTAAACCACCAAAGGAACGTAATCAAATTAACCAAGCAGCACACATAAATGTTTTGGCAATGGTAATCTGGCACATCTCATCGAACTGTGGTTAAAGTACTGATAGCGCACAAGTTCCACCCGCACAAACTTTCAGTTTCTCAAACTTTGCATGCTGGTGACGAACATCCCGTATTTTGTTTTGTACATGGTTTAAAGACATGTGCCTTTACAATCCACAGTTTCCATTAAAGGTGTTATGTCAAATAAAACTAGATTTACTAACTGCGGTATGTTCAATAGACACAATGGGCATATCTGGGCTAAAGAAAACCTTTTCCATGTAGAACAAAGACGACCCCTGATAAAATTTGGTTTTAATATTTGGTGTGGTATCATAGGGTCTACTATCCTGGGGCCTGTTATCTATGACGAATCACTTACTGGGGAGCGCTACTTGCATATTTTATTTATTTATTTACTGTTCAAACAGGTTTACACCCAACTACAGAACAGGACAAAAAGCAACTTAAGAGTAACAATAAGTAAATTAAAAATAACAGTTTTAATCTAAGTTTACAACAAACATCAACGATATTGAATAATTCAGAACATGTACACAAGCTAAAAGTAAAAATTGTATCTTAGAATTGAGAAAACAGACAGTTCAGACACTTATATAATAAATAAGATGAATAGACTATTTCAGTTATCTAAAAAGCAGGTCTTTATGGCTGAAATAGTACAATTAAAGATGTCAAGCTGGTAATTCACCTCATTACACTTCGAACACATTTTATAAAGTGGAGAACGTTTTAGAATATTAGTACGGGAAGTGGGAAGGTAAAACGTGTGATTTGTCCTAGATGTGATTCTAGGCACAAAAATATTTAGTTTTTGCAGAAAAATTGAGTCGTTAAGTTTATTATTGATGAGTTTAAACAGAAAAATTACTGAATGACTGTCTCTCCGATGGCTGAGTCTATCTATTTTATGTCGGGTAAGAAGTTCAGTGTTTGTGATATCAATTCGCGGATAAGCATGATCTATTCTATATGACAGGAGTTTTAAAAACCGTCTTTGAATTAACTCTAATTTTTGTATGTGAACCATGTAAAATGGATTCCAAATTATATCAGCATACTCAATTTTAGACCTCACAAAAGCAAAATATAACATTTTTAATGTCTCTTGTTGCACCAACCAACCAACCAACAAAGCCGTACATCTTGTTGGCAGCAGAGAAAACGGAATCGATATGAGCAGCAAAGGAAAGCCTACAGTCAAATGTAACACCCAGGTCAGTAAAAGTGGGCGGTCGCTCAAGAATAGAATTATTAATTTTATATTGAAAGTCGATAGGATGTTTCTTTAATGTGTACGACATTACTTTACACTTACTTGTATTGAGAGATAAATTATTATTTTGGCACCAAATTTCAATCAGTTTTAGATTTTGAGAAAGTCTCTCGCAGTCGGAGATACTTTTCATTTTACAGTAAATCTTCAAATCATCAGCATATAATAAGCAATTTACGTCTAACTTATTAACGATATCATTAATGAAGATATTAAATAAAAGAGGCCCCAAGTTACTGCCCTGGGGGACACCTGAAGTGGCCACGTATTCGACAGACTTAAACCCATTAAAGACTACCGACTGTTTCCTATCACTCAGATACGACGAAAAAAGTTTAATCAATGAATTTGATAGACCAAACTGAGCTAGTTTAGATAATAGAATTCCATGATCGAGTCGGTCAAATGCCTTCGAAAAGTCCGTGTATACTACATCACACTGTACCCGATCGTCTATACATTCAGCCAGAAATTGAGTCATGTTGACAAGGTTTGTGATAGTTGAGCGTCCTTTCATAAATCCATGTTGATAACACGTAATAATATTGCTAAGTTGAGAGTACATTCTATTATAAAGTAATGTTTCAAACACTTTACTGAAGTTACACAAAATTGAAATTGGACGAAAGTTGCATATGTCAAATTTGTCTCCCTTTTTAAAAACTGGAATAATTTTAGACGTTTTCCAAATAGCAGGTATAGTAGAATATTTAAGGCAAATATTAAGTACGGTAGTTAATGGTGAGGCAAGAATTGTTGCACAATCTTTTAAAATAAAGGCTGGAATGAAATCAGGACCCATCGTCATTTTATTTTTAACCTGCTTGAGTACAGACAAAACCTCCTCTTCCCGAAAACCTGATATGGTGAGGTGTTGTGCATTAGTAATCACGTGATCAAATGTGACCATCTGCGAGCTAACGGAAAAAGATTGGGCAAAGAATTCGGCAAAACCGTTGAGTATATCAGCAGGATTATGAAGCACTTGACCGTTATACGACATTCGATTCGATATCGCAGTACAACCTTGTTTACTATTTATAAAAGCCCAGAATTTCTTAGGATCCCCCTTCATATTTGCTTCAACCGATATCACATAATTTTTGTAGGACTGACTAATGTCAGATTTTATTATTGCTCTTAAGCGTTTAAATTTGTCACGAGCAGACGGGTCATTATTTTGCTTAAATTGGAGATTAAACTTAGACTTTAGTCGCAATTGTTCAATGATACCAGGAGTAAACCAGGGTGGATATTTCCTTTTAAAGATTTTGGTCTGCTTTGGAACATACGCATCAAATACAGAGTAGAGCTTACCGTAGAAATATGAACAAGCATCCTCAGGACGGTCAAATGCTTCAAGGAAAGTCCAATCAATATCAGTAAGACGTTGATACAGTAAAGGAAAGTTGGCCTTTCGAAAATTAAATTCGTTATATGAGGATGTGGGAAAATTTCTCTTTAAGTTGCGAATGAAGTTTAATTTACAAACAATATTTAATGCCGGATGATGTCTATCCTCAGTAACCAAAATTTCTAGAGACTTCCCTACCTGGCAACTGTTATTGTACAAAACTAAGTCAAGCATCTTACCGAAATCGTTAAATATAGAGTTTTGTTGAGTAAGGTTAAAAATGGGAAGGAAATCATTCAATTGTAACACCTGTATATTATCAGTATTATTTCTCAAAGAATCAGCGTAAGAAGAAATGTTAAAGTCACCTACAATGAGTAAGTTGTTGCCATGCAAAAATACCAGATTGTTAAGTGACTCGAACAGACTATTATATAACTCATTACTTAAGGAAGGCGGGACATATAAGTTAAGTAAAAATATAGAACTTAAATCGGTAAGAATTTTCACCAACACCAGATCCACAGACAGCAACGAAGGAGGAAAAAATCTCTTAATATCGACATTAGATGAAGTTAAGAGATTGTTTACTGCTACAAGAACACCTCCACCTCTTGAGCAGTTGCACTCCTGATAACGCCTGTCACTACGGTAAACCGAAAAATCAGGTGGAAATAATTGTCCATCTAGAAGAGTGTCATTAAGCCAGGTTTCGGTTAGCGCTATGACCTGATGCTCAAACATAGATACGACATTAAGAAAATCTACTGTCTTCGAGCGCAGCCCTCTAGTGTTCTGATAATAGATACTTAAAGATTTGGAGCTATTTAATTTTGCGACCTGTCCACTCAAACTGCATCCACTTGAAGCCGAGAATGATTCATGCAGCACAGGGAAATGCTATATATAACCAAGTAAATCGTTTTTAAATTTTGCTAAGGCAGATTTATATGCAGTACAGTTAGACCGATCCCAAGCAGCATGGTCGTCTTGAATTGTCGTATTTTGTTTTACAGATAGTTTAACGCAATTAGAACATTTTCTTATCCGTGATTTACAGGTTTTTACATTATGATCTCCCCCACAAAGAGGACAGCTTAATTTATTGGCACAAGATTTGGAAGAGTGGTGAAACTCATTACAATTAAAGCAACGCGATAATTCAATTGCGTCGTACACCTTACAGCTATCCAAACCTACAAACAAATTACCAGCTTTTAACGCCCATTCATAGACATACTTTTCAACCTGAATGACAGCTTGATAGATTCCTGAGTTTTTTTTGGTACAGAAAATTTTAATCACTTTACAATCATTTGATTCGGAAAATATGTCCGGGTTACACTTCATAATTAAATCCCGTACTTTAGATTCAGAGTAATTTTCAGTCATCCCCACAATACACAGTCTAGGATTGAAACCCATGACTTCCTTAACCGCATAGGAATCCGACATTTTCTCCTCTACCAGCTTCTTTACTTTTTCATTATCTTCCTTGGACTTGCAGCCAATAAGAACACCTCCATCTTTCGTATTTTTCACTTTGGACAAACGCAAATTATTATCAGGTGGAAGTATATTCAGCATTAAATCGGATTTCGTTTGATTCACAGCCTGACCCATGCGTTTAGGTTGTATGATAACTGCTGGACAAGTTTTGTTTTTGACAACATCTGAGTATTTCACAGGCGCTACATCACACGAAGATTTTTTATTATTTTTCAATACATCCGATTTCAATAAAGACAATTCATTTCTGAATATCTTGCAATACACTTTTCAAGACATGTTGCATAAGTTGAATTTGAGAACTCGTTAAGAAATTGAGTGGTTCCAACATGATGGAACACCTGCTCACAACTCGATATTAGTAAGACAACACTTAGATAATATCTATCCAAACTCTTGGATAGGAAGAAATGGCCCCCGCGAATGGCCACCCCGTTCTCCCGATTTGGCAGCTATAGACTTCTATTTATGGCGTGCGCTAAAAAGCAAAGTATACAAAAGAAAGTATGAGACAGTTGATGACCTAAGTGAAGCGGTATTACAAGCAATTGAAGAAATTGATAAACGGTCTGTGAGGAAAGCGGAAAAAAGGTGCAATTTTTGTCTAAATAACAATTGTGGACTTTTCGAACATAAATTGTAACCATTATTATGTACTTTAATTTCTCAAGTTTTTAGTAAGTACCTACTTATTTAGTTTTTTCGTTATATCTGATATACCTAACTGAAAAAACGTTCAATGTTTTTTGGAATAGTTATTAATAAATCAATCTATTTAATGGCTAACTACGTTAAAAGTGAAAATAAGAGAGAAAAGCATCCATAACTCCGTTATTTTTATGAATAACTATATCGAGTGTTATATCGTTGAAAAGCTCTATAAATGTCCGATTTTTTGAGGTCATAGCCAACTATGGTTTCCATTAAAATAAAAGATAAGTTTGTGTCTTATCTCGAAAACGAGAGCTGTCACGCAAACGAGGACATGACAATCATATTCGGGATACAATTCCCTTCAATTTTGATACCTTCATTTTTTTATAAAATCAAAAACATGGAGCTAGAGGAATTTGACTAAATCGACAGAATTTCGTTTTTTCAAAATATCTAGTAAGTCATGACTTTTTACAAAAATCTGAAAGTGTCATTAAATTGGGCCAGTAAAACTACAAATCTTTCCCAATTTAACCATTGCTCTATCTCCGCTAGTTTCCGAGATCCCCATACTGATCATCAAAAAAAAACTCACCCTGTATATAGGAAACTTAAGGAAAATTTTTTATCATGGGATTTAATAGTAAATTTAGAAAAAAACGGACAGGTACGTTAGCCAGAGAGTAGTAAAAACCATTCAGAAATGGAAAGTGTTGTATTAAGTCAAGGATATTCAGAAAATGACAACAAAACTCGAAAAGCTTAGGCAAGAATGTGTTCCCAGATACTACTACGGCCAGCCAAGATAAAAATAAAACGAAGTAGATAATCCATAGAGCTATAGTGAAACCTGATTTGACATACGAATCAGAAAGCTGGAAATGTCGAATGAAGATAATAGCAAAATACAAACAGTGGAGATGTACTATCTACCTAAGATCCTGTAGAGTTTCAAAATCAGAAGGTGTCCGAAGCATTAAAATGGAAATGAGAGCTGAGAGAATGGAAACTCGTCCTTAACTGACCTCTAGTCATGAGAATGAAAAATGAACAATTGTCAAAAAAAATTTTAAACTATGAACCTTACGGTAGAAGAAAAAGAGACCGACCAACCACAACATGGAGTGACATTTAATTTAATTTAAATGAAAAAAAATTGAAGCAACAGAACACAATTATATCAAATCATACTATTTGTTCCTCGAAGTTTCCTTGGACTTCCATCGTCTTGAAAAGGTTGATCTCACAACGTTTCAATAGCTTTGTATCTGCTATCGTCATCAGGTGAATGATGGGAAATTCAGTTTATCCGTGGTATTTATACCTTTAATCGGTCAGCGTTCTCGTATCTGGCGGTTGGTTGTCGGTGATGCGTAGCGACAGTGGCTGAAGAAGTGGTTTCCAAATGTTTTTAATTTGGCCGCTGGGCTCGCTAATTATATTCTCGTTCGAGATTGTATATGCTGTCTCTATAAATTTTCTTTTATAGCAATGCTACTCCTTGTGAATTACCCTGGCCTGGTCCCAGTTGATGTTGTGGTGTTCGGTCCACGCGTAGTTAGCTAGCCCAGACTTCGTCAGCTCCGCCCTTTGAGTAGCTGTGCGGTGTTCCTTAACCCTGGTGTCCAGCGGTCGCTTTGTCTCTCCAATGTAAAGATTGCCACATTCACAAGGTATACTGTATATGCAGTTATTTGGTATTGCGGGAGCGTCCGGCCTCGTTCTTGTAATCATGCTCCTTAGAGTGTTGCTGCTTTTGAAAATCATTCTGATTCCATATCTGTGTGCAATTCGTCTAAGTTTCTCCGACAAGCCTTTAGTATACGGTAATACTAGTGTTGCTATCGTGGTTTCCTCTTCCTGCCTAGGTGGTTTGTCCAGTTCTTCAAACGCCTTGTTAATGATGGTTTCCGGGATCCATTCGCCAAAAGGTCTTTTCTAAGTTTCACTTGTTCTTCTTTGAGGACTTCTGGCGTACTACAGATATTTCTGGCTCTATCGATTAGAGTCTTGATGATGCCAGTTTTCGTTGTTGATGGCTGGTTAGAATTGTAATGTAGATACAGTCCTGTGTGGGTAGCCTTCCTGTAGACTGTTGTTTGGATTCCGGTCCTAGTCCTTTGACACTTTACATCTAGGAATGGTAGGCACCCACCTTCTTCCATCTCCATGGTGAATCTAATGGATGGTTGGCATCGGTTTAGGTGCTCAAGGAATGCCTGCAGTTGTGTCTCTACGTGTTGCCAAATGATGAAGGTGTCATCGACATATCTCAACCATAGCTTGGGCTGCTTCTCGTATCTCTTCAGTGCATGTTCTTCGAACCACTCCATGTGGATATTGGCGACGGTTGGCGACAACGGGGAGCCCATCGAAGATGGATTGCCTATGTCACGCAATGCAACAGTTAATAGGAGAACAAATTAGAAACAAAACTGAAGACCAAGAAAATACAGACAAAAATTGGTAACCTAGGAAATGCTGAAGAACTCACACATAAGATATTGAACATATAAATTGGAGTAATCAAGTAAATATATTTCAAAACGCGATCGCAGTGATTTAAAGACTTAAGAAATCTGCTTAATAAAATATAAAAGCTTCACTCAATACTCCAATACATTATCGAAAATCTTTTATAGACAAACACCATTTTAAATATTATTTATCTAAATATTTTCAAGTGGTGCTTAATGGAACAGATTGTAGTTTCATTATTGCCCATTGAGACTGAATTTTTTTAAATGTTGGTTTATTTTTTGTTAAAGTTCTAATTTTGAAAAATGATCGTTGTTAAATAAATAGTATCCATCCTGAAAACCCTTACATTAGTATCTCATATAGTTGAACGATAGAAGAGAACTTTTAAGTATGTTAAAAGAGCTGGACAACACAGAAATTTTTAGAAGATTCAAAACCCGGTTTTATTTTTCCTACCTAACAAAACTTTTTTTCTTCTCTTAGCAGATATGGCTGTTTTAAAATAAGTTAAGCCTTTACGCTGGGTTGTCATTCCAGCATTTGTTTGGTCGGCATATGCTTCTCATACCTAATGGTTATTTGTCTCTGACTGTCCAAGCGACTCTGCTATTTATCATCTTGTTTAGGTTTTCTGCCATGCTCTTTATCTGTTAAATGTCCATTCGTTTGTTTTATCCACATGTTCTTCTTATTTCATCAGTTCCCTCTCTAAACATGTTTCTGGTTATTCATTTTATTATTCAAATCTCTGGGGGTTCCAACACTCTTTATGTCCTCCATGTATTAAGTGTTTTTTTGACTGTATACGTTAATAGTGGTCTTATCAATTTTTGAATCTGAATATTGATTTCTTTTTTAATTTCTCCACGGCCGTAAAGTAATGTAATGCTGTAATTCCCAAGTAATTGAACTCTATATTTCCCTCTGTATTTGTATCATCTTTATCTATCGCACGTATAAAGGGTTATTTGCTACTTATCGTTGATTTCTTTTTTTTTTTTGTTGAGATATCCACGCAACACCTTTTCGTTGTGGCAGTCGTATTGGATTTGTGTACCAGTCTTTGAGGTTATTTTTTTCTTTGCTGTGTCATTTGCGTAGCATATTTTCATTTATTTATTCCTCATTCTGTATCTTCCTTCTCCGGTAACCAATAATCATGATTGTTTCCTGTTTTAATTTCTATTGTGACGTTTATTCTTTCATCTACTCCAGATTCTATTTGGTTCTGTTTATAAATGTTTTCAATAGCTTCGATGATGTCTAATAAGATTTCTCTATTATTAGGAGCTGAATCACCTGTGTTGCTATCGAGTGCTTTTTTTAAGGCAACAAAAGAACATTATATTAAGTTGCTTTTTCTGTAATTTGTCTTATCATAAAAACTGCATCTCTCGATGTTCTAGCTCTGCATTATTCTTGTTGTTGCTATGCCAGTGTTATTTTCTGGTTTTCTTCTTCTGATAGTATCGTTTTTGGTAGTTTTAAAGTGATGTTCCAAAGTTTTATTCCTCCATAATTTTTTGTATTTCTTTAATCTTTTTTATATATATATATATTTTTGATATGGGTTTGGGATTGGGAAAACAAAATCGCAATCTCTTCTTCAAAATGCATATGCGAATTCCAGTAAGTTTAGAAATCGTGTAGCACCTATATCCAGAAGATAATTTCACTGTTAAGTTTTTTTTATGGTTGAAGTACTTCCTATACTTGAGCTGCAGCTATGCTGCGTCTTGACTGAAAACTGGTTTTAGTTAATTTTTTTATTTTTTGCCCTTATCTGAAATTTTATTGGGGACGTCTTCAATACCCTACACACTGGATGGGCTAGTATGAAAGACAGCAGAATTATAAACGAATAAAAAAGGAAACTATAGACTACTCGGGGAAATAAGCAATAAGCTAAAACCAAATGATTCCTTATCACAAGGTGCTATCGGCCATATTGATCTCAAAAATTTTCTACATTTTAATATGATGGAACAGTTTCGATAGAAAAAGTCACTTTAGTTTCATTTTCATGTATAAACCCAGTTTGTAGTTTGATGTTTGCCTATTTTGTCTATCGTTTACTCAAGATTTATAGTTTTAATGTCGTTCGTCTTTAATTTGTCAGTGAAAATTGTGAAAAAACATGATAAAAGAAGTTCGGTTGTGTATAAAAAAACCAATTAATTCCTTTTTCTCTTATCTAAAACATTCAAACAGAAATGCCTTGTCATGGTCACTTAGCGTTTCACCGGTAAGCCTGACATTAAGAGCCTTAATCGAAATAAAGTTTTTGCATAATTTAATATCGTGACCGGTGGCCAATAAGGTTGAAGGTATATGAGGAATGAAATGGGAAAAGAAATACTCTGAGTTTTGTGAAAAGCGATGTTGACAAATGCCAGATTTATACCAATTGTTAAGATTTTACGAAATAGGGGATAATATTGGAGGTGAAGATACTTTGATAAATATAGCCATATCATATAGTATAACAAGATCTGAAGCTTGAGCAAATTTCACCTTAATTTTCAGTTATCTATCTGATTTGTATTTCTCAAAACCAATTATAAGGAGTGCAAACTCACTTAAATAATCAGAATATACCTTTAGGTTAAAAATGGGTTCATATTTAACGCTTGCTTTTCCCACTTGAAAAACTGTTTTCAACGTCCACTTTGACTATGGTGCTGGTCTTTGCTGTGCTATTCCATCTTTTATGGAATGCTTGGTACTTTAGCAACCCGAAGAGATGACGCTTATTTCCATTGTGAAGTAGGCTTATTGTAAAGCTGTTGATGAAGAACACAATTTCTTCTATAAAACATATGTACTGTGTGGCACAGCCAAATGGAATAAATTAGAAAAAAAAAGGAAGGCGTGTTGGAAAAAACCTTGGACACGTCGATTTATATATAGGGTGTCTCATGTGACAGTGTCCAATACCAACTTTCTTATTTTAAATGCCCTGTATTTTATTTATTTTTTGGTTATGGAGATAACACAAGGACACAAATGGAAGTTTCTCGCTTATTTCACGAAAATTTTCCAAATTTGCCGTCTGTATCCCTAGGGGCAATTAGCAAAATAGAAACGCAGTTTCGCGCGCTTGGTCATGTAAGACAAATAAAAAAGTAGCTGCCAATGCTCTAAGTGATAATACGAAATTGTATATTATGCTTGAGTTTCAAGAAAACTCACATAATTCTGGTCGAATTGCATCTTCACTCTTCAATGTTCGCCACACATAAATTTTTCGAGTATTAAAGGAAAGTAAAATGCTTCCCTATAAAATGATGACGACTCAGGAGGAGATTTCGATAGGAGAAGGTATTTTTGTGAACAAATGATGGTAAGGTTAAATAAGAACGTGATCCAATTCGAAGATGTTTTGTTTTGTGATGAGAGCACATTTTCACTTCACGATCATGTTAATCATCAAAGTTGCCGCTATTTGTCTAATGAGAATCCTCACTGGATGACATACGCAATATCCTTAAAACGTTAATGGTTGGGCAGGAATTGTTTGGAATCATATCGTAGGTCCCTTTTTCATTGATGACAACTTGAATGAAGATACATTTAAAACTATTCCAAAATAATGTCGTGCCAACTTTGACAAACTTATATCCTGATCCAGTAAACCCACAAGTTCCTGCCAATTCAATATGGTTTCAGCACCGCCTTATTATGAAATCAATGTCCGGCAGTACCTGAACCAAATTTTTCCAAATCGGTGGACTGGGAGGCGCGGATCGATAAAATGGACAGCACGACGCCATTGGACTACTTTTGTGGTGATTTGTCAAAACTACTAGATATAATATAGCCCCATCAACTTAGATGACCTAAAAAGAGGAATCACGCTTGCGATTAGATCAGTCACGCCTGAGATGTTGAATAACGTTAGAAGAAATTTCTATACATTAATGTTTTTTTTGGTTTTTTTATATTATTAAGAAATCAGTATTACTTATTAGGTTTTTAATGTAATGTGCGAATTTGTGAAATAAAATAATTTTCTTTTTTGTGTTAATTTTTGTTATAAACCTGAAAACACTTAATATTTCCGAAACAGTTAAAGATAGGTGTAGGACATCGTACATGAATTATGTATAGAATACAAAAAAAGAATAATATACAGGGGCTTGCATTTTAAATAGGAAAGTTGGTATTGACAACTGTAACATTCAATTTGGCTGTTCGACACTGTATATTTAGGTGATATTCTTAAAGCTATCGACATTGCACGGAACAACTCATACATGGGCATTTTTTGCGTTTCTTTTTTCTTGATTTTGTTTAACTTAATATTTTAAGTGTATTTGGTAAGCTATTGAAAAGCATTATGGCTCTAGTTGTACTATTTTTACTGGTGACAGACAGTTTCATACCTTTTAGGTAGTTGTAGATATTTATTCCTGGTTATACTTCTGGATGTTATATATTTAGTTTTTAATATTTTATAATGATAAGTTAAGGAGTCACAATCAAATAGTTGGACTAAATTGCATGGTTGCGTTGTCCTACAATATTATTTTACAATGTTTAGTTTTTTATTTTTTACTCTTTGCACTAAGTCAAGATTCTTGGGAAAGGTTCCTCCACATGAGATAATAGCAAAGCTATGAAATAGAGCACAGTAAGTCGTTCTTAGTATCTCTGTAGCCATAATACTAGAAAATTTATTAAATAAGTATACTAAGTACTTGGTTGACTAAGTACTCTATATGTTTATCCCATAGTAGCTTGAAGTCGAAAGTTACTTCTAAATATATACAACTATGCACCCTTTTTAGACTTTGGTCATTGCTCTTAATATTTATGTTAGTGCGAATGCTATTCGTATATTGGTGATATAGGTATGCTGTTTTGTCTATATTACGTGTAAATTTATTTTGTGCGAGCCATTAAGATAAATTATTAAGGTGCATATTCATATTGTTTTCAATTTCAGACCAGGATTCACCAGTAGAGATAACTGCCATATCGTCAGCATGAAACAACAGAATCTATGAGGAGATCATTAACATATAGGATTAACAACAGTGGAACCAGAATTGTTTCTTGGGGTACACCATATTTCACCTGCATGTACTCTCTCTGACATCCATTTACTTTCACTCTCTGAGACCTATTATTTAAGTAACTAGTCATCAAGTCATATGCAGTTCCTCTTATTCCGTTGTTATATAGTTTATCGAGCAGAATCTTTTGGTCGACTGTCGAATTCTTTGAAAATTACAATTCAAGTCTCTCAAGTATGAAAATTCACGTTTGTTAGGATAGGAACGCAAAATCAACTTGTTTAGTCATTGTTTGGGAAAAAATCGAACTAAAAACGAGCAAAACATCCATAACCACCGAATTTGAAAATCACATTGCTCATTGTCAGCTAGTAAATGGTGGCCAATTTGAACACTTGCTTTGATTTAACCAACTTCCAAAAAGGAGGAGATTATCAATTCGTCTACAACTTTTTTTTATGGATGACAAGCAATTATTCAAAAACGGCTTGGACAATTTTGATGATTTATACTACATTATATTAAGGAACATTACATATAATTATTAATTATTAATAATTACTGTAACATGACATTTACGGTTTTCTAGGAAATGAGAAAAAAAAGTAAATAGGGGACACTTTTTCAGCGATTTTCAATAAATCTTCACTGTTTTCCTTAAAACTGCTCACGCAATTTGAATTTTATAAATTGTATTATGCAAAGATATGTTCCGTACATTTTTCTATAACGTAAAACATATCATTTTTTCTGATAATCGAAAAATATATGCACGAAAACTGTAAACATCATGGTAAATGTCAAATTTTTATCATAAATATCTTAGTTTAAATGTCAAGATATGCCTTGAAAGTCTGTCGTTCAGGGTGTTTGTGATGATTTTCATTGTGATGCTTTTGAAGTCGGTTTTTTTAGAGACGAAGTTAAGTTACAGTCACGTGAAATTGCAGAAATTATTCCATTAACTTATTAAAACGAAAATTTGTTATTCAGGCAATCTCTTCTGTATGGAATACGATTGAAGCGTACGTGCATATTATATTAGGTGGTACATAAGCAGTACATAAGCAGTTGCATATACAGGGTGGTTGAAATAAGACTGGAGCAAAACTATACTTATACAGAGTGGATATTTGCGTTATAGGACGGAGAATAATTACAGTTATACAAAAGACTTTAAAAAGTGTCAGAAGCAGTTGAATAAACAGGATGGTTGAAATATAAGATGGAGTATAATTACAGTTATACAGGGCGGTTTAAAAAAGTTATATAGTTTGGAGCATACGTAGTTGCTTAGGCAAGGCCTTTGAAATAAAGGTGGGGTAAAGTTATTGTTATTCAGGGTGTATCAAAAATTTGTTATATAAGCATGAGCAGTTAGGCTATATGAATTATAGGACGTATAATTATAGACATGGGTAAAACAAATATTAGAAGCAGTTGCATATACCGGGTGTTTGAAAATAAAAGGTAGAGTAAAATTATAGTCATAAAATGTGGTTCAAAAAGGTGAATTTTGTTATATAGTGTAGACCATAAGCAGCTGCATAAATGGAATACTAGAGATATGGGGCGAAGTAAAATCACTGGTATACAGGTACATTTTAAACAATAGAAAAATAGAAGGAGTCAATAGTGTGGAGCGGATTTATACTTATACAGGGTGGTTTTAAAGATATCATAACCGTTGTAAAATTGTGATGAGTTGAATTATAGTTGTAATTGAAAATGATAGACCAATAAGTTATATAGGGGTGACCCGTACACACAATCATATACAGTGTGGATGCAATATAGAGCGAATTTGTTACATTTATGTATTTGGAAAATATAGACAAAGAATAAAAATGAGTGAGGTAGAAAAAGAGAGAGAGAGAGAGAGAGAGAGATAAGAATACGCTAATTTTTTTTTTTTAGAAGAACTTGTTATGTAACCCATTTGAAATTTAAACGTCCTGTATGTAGAATCACTAGATGTTTCAAACCACATTAATGACTTAATGAAAAATCTATTTAGTCCAAATTTGCACATTATTAAATTAAGGTTGATATGTTCGAGGGTGTTTTTTATTTTATCTGAATAGATTGTATTTGGTATATTTCATACTATACGTGCACCTTGTATATATTGAATAGGAGTTACATCAAGACTTTTATAGCCTACTTTAGAATCTTAATCATTCGTATAGTTATTAAATTGAATTTGTCAAGACCAATCATCCCGAAATGCGACTTCTCCTAGCATTCATACTCATCACTTAAACCGCAATAATTGCCGGCCATTGGAATCGTGTGCGAGTTTCATTATTTTCGTCTGACAACAACGCTTTTAGTTAGTTTCAATTCGGAATATAATAGTAGGTAAAGGTCCGCGGGGTCGAATCGTACACCGTACAGCTAATTATAATAGTGTTGTTTCGGGGGGTTGGTACAGTGCATCCGTTCTCAGGTGGAGTAAGGCGGCATACACACAGGTGGGGAAGGGGGGAGCGAGAGACGAAGGCAAAAGGGGGGCGGTCACCACCGTCCGACCTCACGCAGTCTCTCCTCGCACCAAACGGACAACCAGCGCGCTTTATACCGTCCTACTCGCTCAACACACATTGTTACACTGAACCGAACGTTTCTGTATACCCAAACAGACAATACACATGCACACACACTCACACACGGCTATTGAGCGCAACTCGGTTGACGACGAAGCGGTTTGATACCTTCAACCGCGGAAAATCGGAAAATTCTACCGCGGCGGAGATTTTATGCGTTCAGCTAAGTACAGTGCAAGACCTTAAGTGACGAAAAAGTGACAGTGCCGAGGACTTCAAAGTGAAAGAACGTCAGATTAATTTTCAGCTAAAGTAGTTTCTTTACTTTCTTCAACACCAGCTTTTGAAGTGTGCGCTCCTTGCCGGCGTCTTTCTAAAGGCAGACACCTGTAGCACGTGCCTGTTTAACAATACCTTCTTTCTCAATGGAATAATGGTAATTATTTCTAAATTTAATGGACCACCAACGCCGATAACGTGGTCTGGTGAATAATTAATTGACAGTTAATTCAGTGCGCTCTGTTTATACGATTCAAGTGGGCCGAGATTTGGTGTGGGCGTCAAAGATGGAAGACAGTTGGGAGACCCACGTATCCCCTTTGATGATGGGCGTGGGGATGGGCGAGATTCAAAGCATGGGGGAGATGCAGCAGCAGCAGCAGCAACAACAACAACAGCATCATCATCAAGAAATGGTGCAGGCTTCGCACCATTTGGATATGTCTCAGAGGATTCATCAGGATATCGAGCAGGATTTGGTGCAACATGATTTGAGAGAGCAAGGGTTGGTCGAAGAGCAGGATTATTATGCTCATCAGGTAGGTTAACGAATTTTTTTAGAGTCTTGTTTTACTGGGAAAAACGATTGATGCCCCTTGTTCAGTTATGCTTTCATCGTTTCTTCCTCACGTTCTTAATCAATACTTTTCAGGCAGTATATCAGGCTGAGTACTCAGTAGACGCAAAATATGAATACCAAAAACTACTTACCTGTAATGTTTTATATTAAAAATGTTTGAAAAAATTTTAATAACAGCACATTTATTGAAAATGTGACTTCACAATCTACATATAAATTTTTTAAAAACATTTAACATTGTCTTACACAAAGTGCACTGTTAAAGTATTTTTAATATATGTAATATGCATTATTTTGCCTGTATATTAAAGTTTTCTTTCCTGAATTAGTTCCTGCAGTATGTAAGTATTTGAAATTGTAAATGGCAAAAAGTGTAGTCAGGCAGTTTCAAACAATTCCTTTACCCATATATTTTTTGAAAATGAAAGACAAGATATTTAGACATCGTCACTGTCGAAAAAACAGACCAATGCATTCTTTTGCAACATTTTTTTGCATTTAACACAAGCAAAACATGCAGTGATTAATAACAACTCCAGATTTGAAACATCCTCAATCACAGATAAATATCAGATAATATACAAAACCCTTATTTAGTTACAGGAATACTGGTTAGTCACATTTCTTTTTCTCAGAATAACTGTGGAAAAGATTTTTTTGTACAGACAAGCAGTGTACCCAGCAGTTTTTCGAAATTCTTTACTACACTTTTTTCTTTACTTGCAAATTGAAAATGCTCATGTGTTGTAAGAAAAAACTGAGGATATTAAAGACTAATGAATAGGTAAATAATTAAAGAACAGTAGATATATAAACTCCACACCTTGTCATTAATTCTTAAATATTGTTAAAAAATAATCCAAAAGCATTTTAATAATAAGATCAAAAATACTATGATGCCGATATTTTAACTACAATAGACTACAGTTTTTCACAATAGCCATTTATGTACTTTTTTAAATACGGAAAACCCAGCAAATAAGGCCTTAAAATTATTTCCAATAAAACCTGAGTTGCTAATAAATATTTAAACTCAAAATAATGACATTGTCTTTATAAAGTAAACATAAACTTGTACAGAAACATGTTTGGGGTTAAAACATTCTCAAGATTCCCTTATGTATGATAATTTCATCTTTTTCGTACTATGCCAGTTTTTTTTTGTCTTTCATATAGAATGGTGTATTTTTCCCTTGTTTTCGTTAATGATTAAATATATAAATTTATTTTCAATTTTCTAAAATAAAATTGTTACTATGTTGGAGTCTTTTCTATGAACTCAAATGTTAATTCCGCATTAAATGGTGAACAAATCTCCAAACTTTTAATCAGTCCATATAATATTTTACAATTTTTTTGAGATTACGAAACGTGTGGAAGCTTTGAAATATACAAACTTTTCCTTAATGTAGTGTTGTTACCAGAATATTTATAAACACAAAACCAGTAATTTTACTACAAATTAGATAAATCATAACTTTTAGTAAGATTTTGTCAACAAAACTAAAACAAATATAAAGAATGGTAAAGCAGATCACTAGCTTTTCGTAAATCTAAATGCTTTTTAAAATCAATCGATAGTAAGAAAGAATGGTCGGGTTTTGATTTAAGATGCTAAACAAATGCTTTTGCTTTTTTGTGTCAGATTAGGGCTACCCTGGTTTCACTTTTGGGGACCTATTCTTTCGATATCTTTCTTTGGTTGTTTTTCACTTTCAAGAACATAAATTCTTCAACAACACTAGATCATTAAACATAAGCCCCGGATGTGTAATATTTATTTCACTCGTTAGATACATTCTTTTGCTTCTTTCTATACAATAGTGCAATGACACGATTTTAGAAACTTTCAGCGTGGCCATTGCCAACCAGAGATAAACCCTGGAGAAAAAAAGATCTTTTTGTGTATTAATTTGCGGTAAATATACTAGTTTGGAAGCAGTTTTGAAAAAGGGAGAAATACTACAAAAAATTGAGCACCCTCAAAAAAATTACATTTGAGTTAAGGTTTCTCGAGTTCTGAGTTTCTAGGCCTCCTTAAATAAGATACCAATAAAGTTTTTAACATTCTCTGATCCAGTCTAAACGATCCCTCGAAATTTCATGTCGATATTTCAATAACTTTGGCGGCATAAATTTTTTAATCATTTTCTACATTTTCGGGATCACTGTGGCCCCCAGAGTTTATTGGGGGTCCTGCTCTAACATCCTCCATTTTTATCACAAACTAACACAGTGTAAAAACTGAATGAATTTAAATATATATTAGCTAATCAGTTCAGCTCTAGGACTAAGTAAATTTCGTCGTAGGTCTAAATACCTAAATATCATAAATAATATTATTCGAATCCCAACTTCCATCTGGCCTCCATAGGGTCATAATCAACTCAGCTAACAGTCAAATCCTCATAAGTCCATTTGAGGAAAACTTTTTCATACAATTCATCAATACGGTATCCTCAGATTTTAACACTCCATCAAAAACGCACTACATGTAGCCGTGGATTTCTAGTAGTTCGACCCATTTTGATCCTCAGCTTCGCAGGTTTGAAGTAAACGATGTCTTGACGATTGAAAAACATGAAACGAATAACGTTTGAACGTTTATGAATCTTCAAAGGATGCCCTGATAGGACAATTATCTTTATTACCAAAAGATAAGGATTGGAGGACAACAAGCTACCAGTGACTACAAGAACAAGTCTACTGTTGACTTTTGTCTAGCTAAAAACCGGCGCGGGCTACGGCTGTAGCATCTGGTTGGAAAAACGTCTCAAACTTTTTTGGCCAATCTACATGCCTGCTCTTCATTCGGTTTAGATTAAATCAGAACCTAAGTACCTCCAGATCAAGATACATATATTTTTCATTTCTTATCTAGAAAACTGTCAAAATTTGTAGCTTTTGTGACGCTCCAGTAAGCTTATAGAGATTTTGTAAAACGTGAAATTTTCAACTTCTGTATTCTCGTTTTCGTGACAAATTGCAACTTAGATTTCAATATCCTGAATCATGCTGTGTTTTGATATAGTTTTTGACTAAACTAGTGGATTTTGAGTAACATTTAAGTTAAATAGTGTCATTCGCTAAATAAAAACTGTTACTACTACTACAATTTTAGTAAGTATCAGAGATACGAGTACTACTGATTAACTCTGAAGATACTTGTGAGAGGAAAAACATATGCAAAGAAAAACAGTAATTATTTATTGAGCAAATATTCCTAAGTGCTGCAGCTTTCAGTCAGTAGTTGTTTCTATAAAATATAGAATTATTTCAACCGCTGACATAACAACTGGTTGGTATTCACAAAATTTATCACTTTTCGTGAAATTAAGTTATTTCTCTTAAATGTTTAGCCCTAATTTTGCTTTGACATTGTTTCCATGCTTCTATTTATCTGTATCATCAGATCTTTATTTGACTTTTGTTATTAAGATATTTCCCGGCTCAAACACATTTTCAGTGTTCACAATTTTTTCCTTGTCATCAATTTTTCTGGTCACTCCATCTGTGTCTATTTTGGAATACTTTTCTTCTTTGGTTATTTAAGCTTTTGCAGTTTCCTGATTCACAATCATTCCTTTTTAATAGCACAATTGATAATATTTATTATTTTATATCTTATTTCACCCCGTATTTTGATTATAGAAGCTTGATTTCGTTTGAGTATTTCAACAACACCACTATGTTCTAATACAATGGATTGCTGTAAGCTGTATGCAAGACCTCATACACGGAAATTTGGAAAAATTATATAAATCGTAAATTTTTTTCAAATATTTAATCAGTTAAGCGCATTGGACCCATATTTCATCCCATCTTCAGAGCCTCTAACAAAAACAATTATATTATTATAACCATAACTAACTTACTTAAGATTATGAGTTGACAATATAAAATATTTATTAATAAATCAACGTAAAGCATATATTGATTTGAACACCCAATATAGAGAATTGGTCAATTTAAAATTATGGGAGAATTGCAGTAAAGTTAAGTAAAACATGAAAGCATGTGATGATCCCGTCTAATACAAAATTAACCAATTTAACGCAAGAGACTTCTATGTAATGCAATAAAGGGTTTATTTAAATTTACTTTGGTATTTAAACAGAGTTGGTTAGATTTTATTTTATCATCAATAGTAATGTCCTTTAAATTCTAGTCTGGTAATAATGTTATTTGCTACTGGGTTTTTATTTGACTTATTTGTAAAGGCTCTCAAGATGACTCATACATGAGTCGAGAGCACTTTGGATTAAATATTTGAAAAAATGTTGTATGATTGGTATAATTTTCCTAAATTTCCTTGAACACCACTATGATCTAAACCATTTACAGTTTTTTTCACCGATACACAAAGATTGTTTGTACAGAATTTATTTCATGTGTTCTCTTCTTTTTCATACTGTATTCGATATTAGGTATTGTGTTGACAATGACCTTGTCGTTTAGAATTCCAGCTTTGTGAAAAACGCTAAGAAATCAAGGAACTGACAGGTCAAAATTCCCCACAAAAACAATAGGTATATACACGCTTGTGCTGAGTCTGTCACAAAAATTGTTCAGTTCAAGTACGGGAACATATGGAGCCTGAATCAGATGGAGCCACCTCAAAAAATTTAGTTAGTATTCGAGTAACTAGAAGCGAAAGCAGAAGGCTACGAGAATTATGCGCACCGACCTGAAGAGGGCAGATGTGACTCTGCCGAAACGTCGTCATTTTACCATCGATCCCGGCAGGGATCAGTTATCAACTACGCGGATGAGTTCCCGGAAACCACCTAAAACATATATATATATATACATAAACATCATTTGTTTTTAACATTTAGCATTCAACTTGGATTCTTTTCAACAACCACAAATTCAAATTTACTTAATTCAAGAGGAACCAAAACAAAGCAGCATAAATTAACGAAAAGCAAGCATCGCGTGTCATATTTAATACAGTGTGAATCGATTAATATGCACTGTTCGACGACGCTTTGCCTCACGACAGTCTCGCCGTGAATTTTGATTGGACGGCAAGATTTCGTCTAGCGCAGCATTTCATGGCGTGTCCTGAATTTTGGAAATGACATACGACAGTCTCATGGCGATCGTCGTGTTGTATTTTGCTGTTAATAATGAGCACATTGAGTAGCATTTTTGATTAGAACACACACATACACACATGTTGATACTGTACTGATAGACGACATGATAGTCGTTATAATTTTACGTGCATGATAATATAATGATTTTTACGTTGACGACCCAGTTTTTTTTTTTTGTTTTCCTTGTCGTGCTCGAATGACTATTCATTGTGGCTTGGCATGTCATGGAAAGAGATGTGTTTTAACATGCGAACTGGGCCGCCAGATTTCGCATTAGTAATGAGGCAGTTGTGGTATAAGTTTACAAATAGTTTTTTCCGCATTTTCACAATACCGAAAATGACTTATTTTGTCTATTCATTGGGTTTTCTCTCCTCCAAATTTTTTCCTGTAACAGATAAGTATTTAAAAATTGTATATGTAGAACAAAGTGTTGTAAGGCAATTTCGTAAAATTGCCCGGATTACTGGCTATCTGTACAGAGGTTCTTCCTCACAGTTTTTCTGAGAGAAAGAGATGTCTATAAAATGATCAACCAGTATTCCTGTATATAAGTAATGTATTGTATATTGTGTAATACTTATCTGTGTATGGAGACGTTTCAACTCTGGAGTCGTTGTCAATCGTTTAGTGTTGTTTTCGAGGTTTTTTTCTAAAAAATTTTCGGTTTGATTTTGAATACCGAAAATGACGTTATAAAATTATTGAAAACCTATAAATAAATAGACGAACAGCAAACAATTCATGACCATTTGCTCCTCTGCTCCTCAATTGATTTTCTTTGCTTTTGTTTAGTATAGTAACTATTGACGAGCTTTAGTGCAGAAAGCTGAAACTTTTTAAATAAAACAAAATTCATTATTTACGTCCATACTGCTACTACCAAACATGCATTAATAACAGTGTTGCCAGATTGCTTGGACAGAAAATCCTAAAATCGATTGCCTCGTATTTGAAAAGAAAACTGAATTAAACGAAAAACTAACAAATGTTGACCCGTCCCTAAAGGTATTCTAGACAGTCGTACTATAGAACCCACGAAAATTTATATTACTCGTTCATAAAAATCGTCTTTTATTCGGCTCTCGCAAGTTTGAAACTTTCTTTGCATTGTAAATATGGTTTGTCAACTAAAATCAGAATTATGTTGCAACTAGTCAATTTATTACTGTTGATATTTTATTAATATATAAAACGCCTGTCCCAAGTGCAATAAATTTCCTGAAGCCTGGAAAGTAGCAAAGGTTTGCCGCATTTTTGTTCTGTCAAATTTGTCAAAGCTATTTGAACTCATACTGTACAATCGCATATTTCCACTAGTACGCAATCAACCATATCAGCACGGATTTATTGATAAAAGGTCTACAACAACCAACCTGCTAGTAAAACTCAATATATCTCAGAAGCACTGGACACTAACACACAAGTCGACGTGATCTATACAGATTTCAGTAAGGCATTCGACAGAATTGATCATAGAATTCTGTTAATCAAATCAGTATTTGGATTTTCTATCCAAGCAGTAAATTTCCCAAGTCTTACTTATCAGACAGATAGATACATTGATGTGACTTATAATTGATTCAAGTCGGAGTCTTACTTAGTTAAATCAGGAGTTCCTCAAGGGTCGAATTTAGGACCTTTGCTATATCTTTTGTTTATTAAGGATTTATGTAATACATACATATCGACAGAAAATTTATGCTTGGTTGATAACTTCAAGATCTTTTCTACAATAGAAGGTGTAAATGACTGTCATAATATTCATAGTCAATTAGTATTTATAGAAAACTGGTGCAATAGAAATAATCTAAAACTAAATGCAAAAAAATGCATATTAGTGACATATACTCGAAAAACGTCAGCCATCAAATTTCCTTATTCAAGTCAAGGTACACTGTTGGAGCGAAATACTAGTATCTACCTAACCTAACCTAACCTTTTTAGAGCATATATCTGTAAAAACATCTGGAGCATTAAAGTCCTATGGATTTATATTGAGAAACTGCCAAGACTTTACTAATATTTCGGCATGTTCGGTCTAAAGTTGAATTTTTAAGTATTATTTGGCATCCATATTGTGATATTCACAGCAAACGTGTTGAAAGGGTCCAAAGAAAATTCCTGAAATATTTGGTTCTCAAATGTAATGGATTATATCCAGAAAGGAATATACCTAGTGATGAGCTATATGAACGTTTTCCACTGCCTTCTTTGCAATTAAGGAGAAACTGTGGATCTGTTGTATTCTTGTTTAAATTAGTAAATAATATGTTAGACTGTTCAGAATTGTTAAATCTAATTAAATTTAACGTACTTAAGATTCACTCAAGGAAACACCTATCGCTAAGACCACCAAGAGCCAGAACAAACATTTTTTTGAAATCACCAGTTTATGTTATGTGCAATTTTAATAATATATTAAATTATTGTGATATTTTTACATGTACCCTGAATCAAATAGTTACTACCGCAATGTTGTATCGTTAAATTGGCCTGTAAATGGGAGACTGTTGGACAATAAATCATTTATTTTTTTATTTATTTAAATTTAACATTATGCTTTTAGTCTAGATTCTTTTATTTTAACCGGTTAAGTTTCACATAATTTGACTAAAATTACAAAAATCGAGAAATTATGCACAGATCATAAGATTCAGGCTAAATAATGAAATCTGGCAGCCTTGATATTCATGACAATCGTTGTTATAGCAAATTTCATTTGTATTTTAATATTTAATAACATTGTTAGATGTTATTTTAAGGCACGCTGATTAAGGTACGTCCTGAGTTTAATTATAATGGTGCTCGACATTTATATGTATTATTTAACATTAATTAACAGCAGGTGCATTATTTTTTTATATTTATCACACAAAACGGAAATAATCATTGCTTACTATGTGAGTTTCATTTAAATTAATGAAATTATATTGAATCTTAAGATAGATAGTTTGAAGTTTATATATACTTATGTAATTGTAAATATTTGAAATGTAATAGTATTGCACCTTCATACTAACATTTGAATTAGTTTCTTGTATTTACATCTTGCGTTCTAAAATCGTAACTGTGAAAGTTATTTATATTAATTTATTGATCTAAAAAGATTACAGGAAAGTAAACTCTACAAAAGTTAAACAATTTTATTTGTTCGTAAGGAGGAAACTCAAAAATTAAAATAATACAAAATATTAATAACAGTGCAATAGACTTGAAATAATTAACACCAAAATAATTAACATTTTATTTCTAATATCGTAGACAAGAAAATAATGGATTTTTAGTTTATCATTTTTGATCTTTTTGTTTTTTTACTCTAAACAAAACTGTTGTAATAAATAAATTCATGTTGCAATTTGCATTAGTTTTAAAAATTTTATAAAATCCAGTATTTTAAATTGGTTTTCGTATTCCTTGAATTTATTCTCTACAATATTTTAAGATTATTACGTATTTTTTAAACGTTGTTACTGCCTTAATTTAACTGTTTTTATACCTAACCGCTTTATTAGTCTGTAGTAGCAAAATTCCTTTATTTATTGTAATACTAAATTTTAGCACCTATTTCTCAGCTCATCGTAGATAATGTTTGTTTATTGATTCAAATGCAAAAGGTTGATCACACTTTTTAATGTACTGAAAACACCACCCCATGCTATGATTTCACTGCTAAGGATGCTATGAAAAACAGCGTAGTAAATCATTTATTTATTAGTGTGCCTTTAGGGGAAATCCACTAAACCACAGATATCCTAGATATGAAAAGGGTTTAGCTCTGTAGGAGCCCTTGCCAGGTTTTCAGGCCCGTGGTTGGAGTCGTGGCGGCAGTTTCCCATGAATTTCCTGACCGTCCGGGCTGTTCCTAACAGGACGGCTTTTTGCATTTGTTGGTAAAGA
Source organism: Octodonta nipae (assembly GCA_034190945.1). NCBI lineage: Eukaryota > Metazoa > Arthropoda > Insecta > Coleoptera > Chrysomelidae > Octodonta > Octodonta nipae. Next base: position 35,328,227 of record CM067216.1, on the reverse strand, counting down.
TGTTCGTCCAGACCGAGGTATATTAAATTGTTTAATAGATGTTTAGGGACTAGTCCTGTCGTTGACATAACAATTGGTACAGTTCGTGTGTTGTTCATGTCCCACTGAGTCTTTATTTGAAATTCCAAATCCTTATATGTGGTTATTTTCTCAGCCTGCTTGATATTTATATTATTGTTCTTGGGAATTGCTATGTCAATTAAAGTGGTTTTCCGAGCGACTTTATCTACCAAAACTATATCTGGTCTATTGTGAGCAACAGTCCGATCAGTCAGTATCGTGCGGGCCCGGTACAACTTCTAGTTGTTATTTTCTAAAACAGATTCTGGATTGTATTTATAGTATGGTAATCTCACTGACTGTGATAGTTCAAGTTTCAGTGCTAGTTCCTGGTGCAGTATTTTTGCCACAGCATCGTGTCGTTCTTTGTATTCGGTTGCAGCGAACGCTTGACAATCTCCTGTGATATGCTGGATAGATTCAGATGTTTGGCATGTTGTTGTTAACAGAAGGATCTTTCACGATGTACTTTAGATAGTTCGTAGAAGGAATTACTTGATCTTGGATTGCCAATATAAACCCTTCCGTTTTAGGAAACATATGACCAGAGATCAACCAGTAGTTCGATGCTGCACTGTCGACATAATGTTGCTTGACGTCATTTATATGTCTTCCATTTCAGCAGTCTTCTCTTTACATTTCAGCATTTTCTGATCAGTGGTCTGGTGATGTAATTGGACGTGTTGTTGTGTCAGTCGCAGTATTAAAGTGCTGTCATAAGTAGTTCGCTGCTGAATTTTATGTTACCTAAAAATATCTATTGACTAGTATACTTCTATGAGAAAATTGATTTCTTTACAACTTGTGGAAATAGTTTTTAAGTTTACTATAGATAATGTGATAATGTAAACACATGTTTCAGGATGTTACGTAGTTTTTTACTTCTCATGCGACCTACTGGAAAATATGTCATTACAAGTAAAAAAAGGTTAAAAGTGATGAACAACCAACAAACTCGGTTTTTAAAAATTAAAAACATTTCGTCCAACAAATGGTTATTAATATAAGGATTAAAAAATTTAGTTTTTTACGCTAGATAGATATATTTTCTGTATCTAAGTAAAACTGATCAAGTCCCTTCAATTAACATCACTAACTCGAGACGAGAAAGCTGTTACTCGAAAATCACTCGGTAATTAAGGTGGTACCGCCTTCGGGTTATAGAGAGGTAATATCCCCGCGAGTGATGAAGGCAAAGAAAGTTCGCGAAGTAGAGAAACGTTGAGTTATAACAAGGCACCAAGCACAAGACAACTTTAAGAGTTTAAGCAAGTATAGGAAATCGTAATTATGTGAACATGTAACGAAATGTAGTTAGAATTAAAGCGGCAGTTCGATGAAACTCTAAGACACTCAACTGATAACATCACTTTATACTTCGCTCTGTATAATGTAACACAAATGTCTGAAAGCAATTAAGAAATGTTTGCCAAGAACGAACCTACTTCGACGATGAGGTGTAGATTTCGTAATCTTTAAATGGAAAAGCTTATCTACGACGATGGTTTGTTGTGTGGATTATAGTAATTTTTGCATCTAAAAGCGATGATTTGGATGTATAGCAACTTAATATAAAATCAGAAGGGGATGAATGAGGGATTAACATATGTGGCCAGCATCTGAACTTGATATAATTTATAATTAAATAATTTGGTCAAGTGCGTGTTGGACTCGCATACTTAGGGTTCCGTACCACCTTCAAGATTCTAATACCCCAGTTTTAGACAAGCAGGGAATGGGTGCATTCTCTTATATTTACCCTAATATCGTTTAAAGGAAGCGTTTTAAATTTATAAACAATATACTCTTTGATTTTCCACACATAGACTTTTTATTTTATCTGCTTCAGGATTCGGTTGATTTTTATCAGAATACGTATGTATTTAATTTTCTAATTTGGCCCCCAAAAATTAACATTAGAGTTTTAATTTATTAATAAACTTTCAGAGAAGTCTTTTGTAATCTACTGTCTGAGTTTTGAGGCTCTGTAGTTTGGAAGATTAACAGCAAAATAGGTCAAGTTTTAAATTATAAATTATTAAATCTGTTATTAAAAAATACAAATAAAATATATTTTTCAAAATTTAATTAGTGTAGTTTCTAAAGTGGGAATTAAGTCGATGTTTAATATTTTTGTTAATATCTTTTAAACAGATGATTTAAAAATATGATATATTTGTAATTCACATAATGAGCCTTTTATCTAATATATTACATGATGCATTTGAAAACTTAATATTTTTTTTCCATTTAATTGTGTAATTGGTCCCTAAGATTACTATGGGTGTTTTCTAATAATTTATTTATTGGCCCCCAAATAATAGAATTAGGGATTTTTTTCATATTTTTCCTATAAACAAAAAAAATGAGGTCTTATAGTTTGGGGAATAACGGGGAGAATGGGTAATTTTTTTAAATTTTTTTTAATGTATTTTAAAATATTCATTATAAAAAAATTATAAAAATATATTTGTATTATATGACCCGTTAGAAACAATTATAATTTTTTATTTTCCTTTTAATTCTATAATTTGCTCCCCAAAATGAATATTAGGGGTTTCTCCTTATTTTTCCAGTAAAGTTCAGGTGAGGGGCTATACTTCCATTTTTCTCAATATTTTTCAGCTTATGGTTTCGGAGATAAGGGGGGAATTTTAATTAATTTATTTTATAAATATGAAAAAAAATTGTTTTCTTCATCATGAGCCCTTTCATTTGATATATAACATGCTGGGTTAGAAACAATTCTAATTTTATATTTTCCATTTAATTCTATAATTTGCCCCCCAAAATTAAAAGTAGTGGTTTCTCCTTATTTTTCCAGTAAACTTCAGGTCAGAACCTATACCTCTAATTTTTTTTCTAAACTTTACGTTTTATAGTTTCGGAGATAAGGGGGGGCGAATGGGTAAATTTTGGTATATTTTCATTAATATCTTTTTAAATAATTTTTTTAAATATGAAAAAAATATCTATTTGTGTTCCTCAGAATGTGACCTTTCATTTGATATATTACATGATGCGTTTGAGATTTTTTTTATTTTTAATTTTTTATTTAATTCTATAATTTGCCCCCCAAATTTAATATATATATATATATATATATATATATATATATATATATATACATATATATTAATGGTTTCTCCTTATTTTTCCTGTAAAGTTCGGGCAACGTTCTATATTTCCTATTTTTTTCAAAATTTTAGCCTCAGTAGTTTCGGAGAGCAGGGGGGGTCGTTTTTTTAGTCCCCCCCAGAAGTACCCCTAAAATCAAAATTTCTTCTTTTACGATATGTACTCCTGATCGGGTCACCAAACTATACATTGATACCAAATTTCAACCTCTTGCGTCCAGGAGTTTAGGAGAAAATTTCTGTGATGTGACAGAGGCAGAAATCCTGAGTGATATTATAAGGGTATCCGTATATTGTATATACGGAACCAACTACAACTGATTTAAAATTGAAACAGTTTAAAAACTATCACTAATTTCTGACATATCGTCTTTTTTTATTTGATTTTATTGGTTCTATTCTATTGATTATTTAGTATTTTCTTCTCTATGTCTATGTCTATGTCTCTGTCTCTGCCTCTCCGTCTCTCTGTCTCTGCCTTTCTCCCTTTCTTTCCAATTTGTATGCTTTTTCTATATTTTTCACATATTTTTTAATTTTTATATTTGTTTTATTATTTGGACCACTTTCTATATGTTTAATTCTAATTCACATTATATTGCAACCACCCTGTATATGCTTCTGTGTGTTAGTCACCCTGTACAACTATAACGTTCAACTTTAGACGATTTTGCAACCGCCCTGAGATATTTTAAACCTCCCAGCATAAGTATAAATCCTCTCCACCAATTTTTGATTGTTTCTATTTTTATATTGTTTGAATTACCCTGTAAACCTATACTTTTACTTCGCTCGATATGCCAAGTATTCTATATGTGCAACTGGTCATACTCTACCCTATATAACAACATTTGTTACATTTTTGAACCACATTGTATAACTATAATTTTACTCAACCCTTTATTTCAACTATTCGGTATATGTAATTGCGTCTAAAAATATTGTAACTTATCTCTTTGTTCCGATTGCCTGTTCTAAAAGTGTTCCTCAATCCTGAGGATAATTCCAGTTCCTGAAATGAAAAGGGTTGTAAAGTTAGTTGACCTTCAATAGCATCAGATTTAAGCCCATGCAAATTTTGACTTTGGGGATGATTAAAATCGAGAATTTCGGTCTGTTCTAAAATGGAAATGGAATAGACTTAGGTCTGAACTGCTGGTCTGCTCTAACATTAGTTCTACCCTTGTCATAAAATATACCTTCTACAAACAAATTGTTGATAGATACAGTCAATGTTGCCACATCCTCTTTTGTATAAGGCTAACCTAATAGTACAAAACAAAGAGGACTATAACCAGGTTATTGCAATATAATCTACATAATATCTTCAAAGAGTTTGGAAAACAATGAAGTCTACTGGTTTCATTAACAAGCAAGAAAATTTTAAACCTAGTTTAAATGTTTTCAGTACATTTTATCAATAACAAGTTTCTAAGAATAGGAGATAAATAATGCTAAATACCGGATATTTTGGGGTATTTGTGTGAAGGGTAGCTGTGACAACACTGCATGCAGATAAAAATGAAATTTCTAGTTTTGTTACAAATATTTTTTAACAGTGCAGAAAAAAAGAGCACCATTCATTTGAGACTGAAAGAAATATATGTTTAGATATTGAGTGTTTTAAATAGTTTTCTTCATCTGAATAAGTATTAGAAGACAAGATGGCAAAGAAAAGTGGTTTTGTTCTTAGCTAACATCATTACAAACACATAACATTACTACAAAACAAAATAATAAATTATGTACCCATATATTCAACGGTAGCAACAATTTAAAATTTATGAAGTTTTTATTCTATTTTATGTGAATTGAAAATAGTTGATAAAATTAAAAAAAGAGTATAATTGTTCTCGGTTTCGAAACCGAGACTATGGATCTGCAGCCATGCGCTTTAGACCCTTGACCACTTGTCTTTAATTGAAATATGTTCTTTAGAGGATATAAAAGTTCCGGTAGTTTGAAATACATCAGTGCCTCTAGTGAGTGGTAAACGTACTTTGTTTATTGCAATAACAAAATAATGTAAAAAAGGTCATGTTTTTCTTAATGTGTATCCTTCTATGAGTCTATATTCGTTGATAATATAAAATTTAATGCCAAGTTGTCTCTGTGTGGTATTCTTTTTAATTTTTGACGTACGTCTCCAATTTAATTTATCACAGAGAGAGGATTGAAGTGTTTATTAGAACTCAAAGCAAATTTTGTGCAGATAATCTATATTACTTAAGTGTTACATTGGTTTATTTCTTATTTATTATTGATTTTCTATAAAAGAAGAGACTTTTAATATATTACCCGGTCCCTGTTTTTTAACCGACTTCCAAAAAGGAGGAGGTTATCAATTCGTCGCGTTTTTTTTGCTTTTTTTTTGTATGTATTTTACCTGATTTCTTCTCCTGTGGTGCACCGTTTTGAATGAATATGGTCTTGTTTAATAGAATATATATCCGGATTGGTAAAACTTCAAATTTTGGAAAAGAATTCTGTTGGTAAAGTGATAAAATTTGTGAATGAACACATACATGCATGGAAGTCGACCAATATCCCTAATATTTTAGTCGATTTTTCGATAACTCCTTATGGTTGTGTATAATTTTTTAAAGTTTAATCTATTAAGAAAGATCCTTAGGTGATCTCATATACTTTTCAGCGATGTGCAACTTGCAGTTTTGCAGAAAATCGCCGAAAATTCCAAAATTCTTATCACAAATTTCATCGAAATGACATAACGGACATTTCCTCATAAATATTTTAATTCCAACATAATAGTGCGGTAATTTTAGACACTGGAAGTTTTAATTGCGAATTTGAAAATTTTCTATGTACATCTCAAGCATATAGGTAGTGAAGCATAGTATTTTCGGCTCCTTAAATCAATTAGTACCAAGCTAGTTTTGTTTGTATACCAGGCAAATATTATTTAAATGCAATTTTTTCCATTTTGCGAAGACGTTGATTTTGGTTGTCACATTCTCCCGGCCCAATAGAAAATTCAGTGACAACACATGTCAAACTTTAAACTGCTATTTGGTGCGTTTATAGACAGGGTGTTTAGTTATAGCAAACAAAATCCCAAAGTAAAGTGATAGAAAGAGTTGCATTTATATGAAGATTGAAATATAGGACGGACTAGAATGATAGTGGTCCGTAGGCAGCTGTATATACAGGATGGTTGGATTATAGGGTGGACTGGACGTTTGGTGGTATAAAAATGTTGGAAAAAATTTGAAAATAAGATTATATAGGGTGATTAAAAAACTGTTATATGATGTGGACATAAGCAAATCATATATTGGATGGTTGAAATATATGCTGGAGTTGAATTATATTTATACAGTGTGATTAAAAAACTATTTCTTTTATAGCCCATAAGAAGTTACATAAAGTGTGGAAAGGAATTAATGCTATACAGGGTGATAATATAAAATGTTAAAAATAGAAGAATTTATGGGGTGGCCCTCAGGGTTGAAATATAGGATATATATATATATATATATATATATATATATATATATATATATATATCCTATATATATATATATATATATATATATATATATATATATATATATATATATATATATATATAGGATTTGACTCCGTGAATATGGGATGGATTCTATTCCGTCCTATAGTTTACAGAAGGCTAACAAATTTATGCTTGTCCGTGGGCAGTCGTATGTACAAGATGGTTGGTACATAGGTTGGAGTGGAATTATCTATAGTTATACAGGGTTGTCAAAAAAAGTTTAAAAGAGGTTACATGGCGTAGTCCATAGGGCATATATATATATATATATATATATATATATATATATATATTGGGCTTATTAAGTCAACGCATACTAGTACATTTTGTTCGTAAATATTTACCTGTCAATTTAAATGAGAAAGTATCAAAGTAAAAAAATATAACCGACTTCTACCTAGAACTAAAAAGCTAAAAATAATTATAACAAAATACAACTCTAGCAAATAAATAACAAATTCAATGTTGTTAGGTACCTACCCAGGAAGTAAAAAATGTAGACGTTAAAAGGTGCTCTTTCTGTAGAAATTAATTACCTACCAATCTAGTATATCTTTGAAGTCGGTGCCAAGCAACAATCAAGTTTGATGAAGTGGTAGATAAGTACGCAATGAAGGATTTTAGAATTGCTTGTCACCGACTTCAAAAATATACTAGATTGGTAGGTAATTAATTTATACAGAAGGAGCACCTTTTAATGTTTACATTTTTTACTTTCTGGGTAGGTACCTTACAACATTGAATGTGTTATTTTTATTTGCTAGAGTTGTATTTTGTTATAATTATTTTTTGCTTTTTAGTTATGGGTAGAAGTCAGTTATATATATTTTTAAATGTTTTATTACACAGTAGACTGAATCGGATAGGTATTTCGTGGTGTCAGTCCGAACGTGTCGAAACAAATGAAATTTAAAGCTATGTATTTCATTCTCTTGCTCAACTAAATGCATATGTGTAAGTTTGGGCCTCCGTTAAAAAGCTTTCGCTTCAAAAATGCAGTCACCAACATTTGTATGAAGATTTCTGCTGGAAAAATTCGTTATTAAAAACTAAAGCAAAATTCACCAACTTCCAAGCGAAGTATATTTACCAGAGACGGTAAAAGACGTTTCGCTAATCTCGCATCCATCAGTTAAAACTGTCCAACGGATCGCTAATTAGAGAAAACGTGGCGGCAACGGCGCGGTTTTCCTTAGATTATGTCCAACTTGCACGACATATATATGCATACCGAATTATCACGGAAACACACCACGTACCGAATGTGACTATGACAGATGGGACAAAGGTACACAATTCTCGTGGACACGTGCACATTGTTCTCGTTTCGTACACGAAAAAAGTTCCAATGACTCTAACTGACTTTGAATATCGATTCTGCATTGTTTTCTTGTCGTTCCTGAAGATGTGCGACTAAAGAACTTAATCGTGATTATTTAGAAGTAATCGTCTGCATGCCAATCGGTTATTTGTTCCTCAGAATTTCATGAACTTGTGTTCGATTAACATCGATCTCCCACACTGACACTGCTAAACAGTGTTTATGTTACACCAAATTGACTATATTGACAAGACGAATTTTACTATTAATTAATTATTGACTTTCCAATATCTTAGGCTAAATAGTTTTGGAGAATTCTAAACAATAGCGTTCCTCAGGGGTCTTTAATTGCTCTTGTCCTTTTTAATTTATACACCGCTGATCTTCCTGCAACGACTGCACATAAATTTGCGTACGCCGATTATCTGGCTATAGCGGTGAAAGTTAAATATTTCGATGCAGCAAAGAGAATGTTAGAAAAAGATCTCGAAACTTTGGATGTTTATTATAAAAAATGGGGACTAGTTCCCAGTCCTAACAAAACAGAGTGTTCTTTTTTTCACCTAAATAATAAACAGGCTAATCAACTAATCAAGAGCCTGAAATATTCTGGAATGGTGAACGCCTTAGGTACAATCCGAACCCAAAATATCTGGGTGTTACACTGGACAGAAGGCTCTCTTTTAGGAAACATATAGAGAACACGGCTGCAAAAATTCAAACGAGGAATAACAGTCTGGAAAAGCTCTGTGGAACATCATGGGGAGCAACTACCGATACCTTACGATGTTCGAGAATGGGTCTCGTCTTCAGCGCGGCTGAGTATGGTGCTCCAGTATGGATGAACAGCCACCATGTCTCAAAAGTTAATGTTCAGCTCCGCAGGAGCATGCTTATCATAACGGGATGCATAAAATCTACACCAACTTACTGGCTCCCAACTCTCAGCCATATTATGCCGCCAAATATCCGACGGAAAGAAGCTCTCCTACGAGAATATGAGAAAATAATGGATATCCCGGAGTTGCCTAGCCATGAGTATATAACAACTGCTTGCCTGACCAGACTGAAATCCAGACATCCACCAATCAGGACTGCAAAAGCGTTGCATAAAAGTGATTTCAGGGGTCTCCTGGAACGGGATGCATGCTGGAGGGAGGATGCCCCTCCAGAGGTACTCGACTATGTGAGCATCCATGACGAACCTGCGGGTTTCGATTTAGCTCGCAATATATGGAAGACGGCAAATAGAATTAGAACGGGACACGGCGTCTGCGCAGATATGCTGTATAAATGGAATAAACAACACACGCACAATTGTGAGTGCGGGGCAGCCTGTCAAACATATATACCAAGACTGTAAACTTACGACCTACTAGGGAATAATAACGGATATATATATTCTCTCCCACCTGCAGCGACTGAATGGATAAAGAACCTATCTGTTAGTTTGTGATTACTATGTGTGGACTATGTGTTATTTACAAATGCTCTGTTTCTGTTATTACTCTGTACTATTCTTGTTGTTGTGTATTGTTAGTGTTTAAATGTAATTTCGTTTTTTTATATTATAAGATCAGCGCATGTATACTATTGCCATACGTTAAATAAATAATAATAAATAGTTTTGGAGATAAGTGATGGAGTTATGTAAATTTTCTCCTCAGAAGTACCACCGGTACAAGATCGGGTCATCAGGCTATGTTCTAATAACAAATTTAAACAGTGTTCGTCAAGCAGCTCAAGAGATAAAACACAAACAAACCTATGACAATAATTTAGGTTTTAACGTAAGAGGAGGATGAAAAAAAAACAGATGGTCATAGAATGGTTACCCCTGAATGACGAAAGATGAACATGAAGACACTGGCGAGATAACGTAACAGAAACAATGTATTGCTGTATATTTCTCTGAATACTTAATCAGAACTTAAATATCTCAAGACAGCACAATTCAAAATGTCAATAGTAAACTACCATTTAAACTTATGTGACACTTCATCGCTGATTTCAGCATAATGCCACCGCTGTCACCTAGTGTAATAATTCGCCCCCTTCGAAAATGTGTATTGGGAAAAAATATAAAGGACCTGAGAGAAAAGGGTTAATGATGCCACCACCCGGAACTGATTGTTGTTGGAGAGAAAGACTCCGGGTACCCCTCTCTGTATATGTTAGCTGAAAAATAAAAAAAGGGTCTATTGCTCCTAATCTGCCTTGACTCTCAGTCCCTGGTAGCTCTTGGCTTCTCATCACCTTGTCTCCTCTAAAAGGGTAAGTTCCCAGGCGTCGCAAATGCTGGTAGTTGTATGGAGAAAGGGGAAGGAGTTAAAAGTAAACACCCAAAAAAAGAAATATATTGAAAATAAAAATTAAAAAAAAAATAGAAACAATAAGTCAAACCCACAATGTAAATAAAGAACGAATGAAAATATTGAATACTCTTAGTTAAACAATACAAAAAAACACATACCCAGAAATTCTGGCTTTTAACTAACCCAAAATACAACAATAAATTTATAGAAGAAAAATACTACAATGTAATTATACCCACTAGTACGGGGAAGGAAACTGGCAATTCAACTCTAGATAAGCCCTATAGGGACACTAACTACAATATGTCTTTCCTTATATCGGCAGACATTGGTAAGCCAGTGTAACGAACGAAATTATGAGTATATTCCAAAGTAAATACAAAAGAAAAAACAAATTTAAATAATATATCCGGGAAAGAAAAACAAATTCTTGCTGTTCGTTTCTTTATCGACTCAGGGGGTCTGCTGAAATCTCTAAAATTTCACAATCTAGGTTTGCGTACTCCGACGCTAATTAGACCCTATCGCGAGGTTTCTTCCCTGCTGTTTGCTGGTCAAAGAAACCTATACCCTGGGTTCAGAATTTGAACCTATAACTCTACGGAAAAAAATTACAGGTATTTGGCACTAATACTCCTTTGTTAGAAAAATATAAGGCTGCTTAACAGATGCGAGTTATCCGTTAATCCCAACCTGTGAATCAAGAATATAACTCCAACTAATTCACTAGCTAGCTAAAATCTTTAACGAAATCAACGCACACTCGCGATTCTCGCGGTTTCTTCCGTCGGCGATCAAATTAGGCAAACTTTTATACAAGTTCGTGAAGCCCAATGTGGACATGTGAAATATTTCTCGCTAAGGAATCTGTTTTCCACCTTTCTCTGTCTCCTAAATCCGTCGCGCCACGTATGACTATATTTCTTGAATTCCGGCCCCAAACTCCACCGAGTCCTTAGTCTCGTTGAAGAGTCACTTTTTCTTAATCTCATGTTCCCTCGAAATTTCTGTTTCGCCTGCATATGAATTAATTTAAACAAATTTCCTCTATTTGTCGAAATCCCGCGCGCCCATTGGTTCGTTCTGAGACGGCGTTTTAAAAATTCCTCTACAATATTTTCTAACTCGATCCAAATAGACTGCTGACTAAGTTTTTTCGAGTTTTTGACCTTCCAGCTATCTTTTTTTTGTGCTACTTTTCAGCCTGTACAATATTACAAAATCAACCAACAACCTGAGTCGACAAAATAGAAACGGTAACAGCAGTGCAGAAACTATTCAACGTTGTTTAAAATAAAATTGCATGTTTTTCGCCTAAATGTTAAATTTCGAAATGTGTGTTTGATATTTACACTTCCTTTCTGCTAAATAAGACCCATTTTGGTACAAAAACTGCTTATTTAGCTCGTAGCGACAAATTTCGTCTCTATCTATCTCTTTCTCTCTCTCTCTCTCTCTCTCTCTCTTCTCTCTTCTCTCTTCTCTCTTCTCTCTTCTCTCTTCTCTCTTCTCTCTTCTCTCTCTCTCTCTCTCTCTCTCTCTCTCTCTCTCTCTCTCTCTCTCATTCTCCGGAATGATTGACATCTGTCGTCGTCAGATTTGTTGGCATTGTTCTTGTCTTCGTCTGCTTACGCTTTTGCATCATCAAACTCAAAGTGTCCCATAAACATGTGTTGTTTAATAAAGCAATAATGTCAAAAGATAATAAATAAACGTCCACCAAACAAACGTAATAGTAACATTTCTAACGAATGTCCCCGGTAGCATAAGACTATTTCTGAACAAAGCATGTCCATTTTCAAAAATACAACTCGAAAGATCGTAGACTAAACAAATAACTCATTTTTTCCATCATTAACATTTTTAACACTCCATTTCCAAATAACTGTCCGAGCAAAATTCCTCACCCATTCTCTCTCGACAAGAATGACACGAAATCGTGGATGTCGACATCAAAAGTGAGCATTTTATTCAAAAATAACTAAACAGGAATCGTTAAACGCTCTACAACTTGTCGTAAATTATGTAATAAATTTGATGAATGAAAAGCAACTGAGAACCACTCACCGAGCATTAATATAAAAGGCCGAGTCCCAATATTTTGGCCGTTAAACTCACAATAAAACTCTCGAAGAGCCGCGTTGATTTTTATGAACTCGTAATGGCTGGCATGAAAGAGATAAATTCGTCTCCGAAGAATTATTGGCATTATATGAAATGAATGTTAAAAAAATTACACGATTGTCCTCGTCGAGCCGGAGAATTATTTATTAATCGACATGTGGAACGGAAACATGGGTATTAATTTAATTCAGTCAAAACTTGTTTACATACCCATCGCTAATACGTGTAATCGAATATATCAACGCCTAATTCTTTTTCTTTTATAAAGGGTTTACTGCTATGACGGGCAGTGAAAAATGGCCTATCTTCGATTGTAAGACTCATTAAATTATTTTTGTCTTGGTAAACAAACTTAACTAATTCAATATGGAACTAGTTAAATGTTAAAAAAATGTATTTTTTAATTTTTATTTCAATTTGTTATATGTTTCTCCAAAATTAACATTGGGAGGCCTTATCCTTATAGTGTAAAAAATAGGCTGAAGAATTTTGGAGGTAAAGTGGGGGAATGTGTTTTTTTTTCAATTACAAAAAATATATTTTCGTATTTCTCATAGAGAGCCCTTTTATTTAATAAATTACGTAGTATTAGTAAAAATACCTAGTTGTCTTCTAAACGTTGTTTGTGGCATATTCTTGATTACTTTTATGTTTTTTTTGGGCAATAACACCACAATCGAAATAAAACGACGTATATTGAAGGAAAACCAAACGTTTCAAAGTCTATTCTGACTTCGTTGTCAATGACTTTATATATTATATAATATATAAAGCCATTTCCTTCAATATACGTCGTTTTATTTCGATTGTGGTGTTATTGCCCAAAAAAACATAAAAGTAATCAATACCTACTTTCATAAATAAAAGCTGCAATGGGTCAATTTAGAATTATTTTACTTGGTATTATTTAAGCAAATTAATTTCTAATTTTTTTTATTAATCATGCGCTTGATATAATGTTTTGTTTTTAACTTGCTAATGTAGCCCCCAAAATCTACTCTTTTTTGCTGTAAATTTTGAGACAGACCTATATTCTTTTTTAAATTTTGGGCCCTTTAGTTTGAGGATAAAGGATAGAATGAGTTCAAGTGTCCCTTCATATCTTAAAAAAAAATTTTTCAAATTATTTTTTTTCTATTTCTCATCCAATTTTCTTAATTATGCTCCAACATAGCAGTCAGGATTCTCGCTTTATTTTTTACGTGCCTCTTATATTTTAAATTCAGTAGTAAAGTAAGAAATATGATGAGTTTTGTATATTTTCTTTAACAACTTTTAAACAAATTATTTCAAAAAAATACATTTGTACATCCTATGATAAGTCTTTTCATTTCATATATGTCACATTGCTCTTGAAAGAAATATATTTTCTTATTTTTCAACTAATTTTCAAATATGTTCACTAAAATTAATATGAGAATATTCACTTTACTTTTTCTGAAACTGTCGAGTAATACCCTTTGTGTTCACTGATTATTCAAAATTAATTTTAGGTTAAATATTTTCGAAAATCAGAAATCTTTTATTTGCCAGACAGACGCAGAGCTGGTTCTATTTGGGTTGCCGTTTGACCAATGTACAGTGCATCCCATTTTGGTTGAGATTGCCAGGTTAATCGGTTGTTATTGAAGATAGAGTCTTGCAGTTTTCACATACCTGTTCTACTTTTTTGTGAAACTCAGGATGGCCATATCAGATTTTGCATAAGTGTTTCCATTTATAAGATACAGGGCGATTTTGATAATTTATACTTTTTGGACCCCTTCTATATCTACGAAGTTATTAGAAATACTCTTGCGCTAAGAACTACGTCTAATAGAAAATTTTGCATAGAATCCAGTGGAGTACTCAATTTTTTTTTCCGAGTATGGTTTTGAAGATACTACACATTATATATTTTTAAATGGAACACCCTGTATTTTATCATTTCATTGAATTCGTTATTTTTTTCCCTTTAAAATAATGTATAATACAATACACATGGTATTATTAGAAATGCAAAAAAAACACTAAAAAGCTGAGTTTTTTGCTAGTATGCCATGTATTTTCCATTTAAAAGGAGAATCAAACAAATAATTCCATTTGAGATTTTTTATAAGAGTTTATCAGCAAAGAAAAATAATGTTAACAATAATTCAATAACATGAGACACGAAATTTAGGTACCTAAAAGCAACTAATAAATAGTTATACATCGTTCATTATGTATAACAAACAGAACAAATATTACAAATCAAATATGTATCTTAAAATTAATTTTGGACATTATTTATTACTTATTGATTTAACTGTTCAAATTGTTGTCCATTTTGCTAACAGATAATTGACAAACCTTTCCATCTCGCATGAATCCATTTAAAATTATTATAGAATTCCGCCTTTCGGAACAATATTTTATCTAGTGAGCGCTGGAGAGAAAAACGCAAATCTGATCAAGCTGTCATTGTTAGTAACTATTGTGTTTTATGGTGTTTGAGGTTACAAGATCATTATATAAATAATTATTCGTGAGTTTGCTGGTTGATAATTGATAATGGCTGGAAGAGAATTCGTTTTTCAAAATAACGAAAAATACGATATGATACAATGTTTAAATCAATGTTATGAGAATGTTGAAGAAGCTTTGGAACTATATTTCCACAGGTATAAAGTACGAGTATTTTACCATAAGATATTTCATGAAATCGCGTTTTTTAAACTTTTAGATATCCAGAGAGGCATCAACCTAGTCGAGCAACTATATTTAGACTAAAGAATAATTTACTAAGTTTTGGTGCATATTCTAAACCTTAATCAAAGGTGTATAACAAAGAAAATCGAGAAATGAATGAAATAAATGTGTTAGCTAGCGTTCATGCCTATCCCCAGACTTCTTGTGCGAAATTAGAAAATTACACTGGAGTTTCTCAATCACGGGTCCAAAGGATTTAAAAAATATATAAATTTAAACCTTACAAAGTCAATATTGCCCAGCACTTATATCCTGGTAATGCAGCAAGACGGTTAAATTTTTGCAATTGGTTTTTAGACCAAACCCGAAGGGACAATGATTTTGTAAGGAACGTTATTTGATCAGACGAATCTCATATAAGCAGTGTATATTTAACAGGGAGAATACAAGATACTAGTATGATGAGAACCCGCACTTAATTTTTTGCGACAACAGCAGGGTCGATTTGGTTTTAATGTAGCCTGTTTCATACTGGGGACAAAAATAAAGTACCGCTTTTTTGAAGGAACCCTTACCGCCAATAGGTACTTGACAATCCTAGAAGACTTATTACCCGAAATATTGGAAGATTTTCCCCTCGCCTTTCGCAATTCTATACACTTTCAACAAGATGGCGCCCCTGCCCACAATTCTAGATTAATTGGGCGCTTTTTGAAAATAATTTTGAAGGATGTTGGATAGGAACACATGGACCAATTAGGTGGCCTCCAAGATCACCCGATTTATCTATATTGGACTTTTTTTGTGGGGTTATTTGAAAAATAAAATATATACCAACAGACACAACAGTCGCGAAGAACTTCGTGCCGCAACGGAGGCAGCTTTTCGGGATTTACAAAGGCGACCTGTTATAATTTTAAATGCACTCAGGCGTATTGAAAAGTTTGCCAATTATGTGTTAGGGAAAATGGACAACAATTTGAACAGTTAAATCAATAAGGTAATAAATAATGTCCAAAATTAATTTTAAGATAGATATTTGATTTTTAATACTTGTTCTGTTTGTTATACATAATGAACGATGTATAACTATTTATTAGTTGCTTTTAGGTACCTAAATTTCGTGTTTCATGTTATTGAATTATTGTTAACATTATTTTTCTTTGCTGATAAACTCCTATAAATAATCTCAAATGGAATTATTTGTTTGATTCTCCTACTAGCAAAAAACTCAGGTTTTTAGTGTTTTTTAGCATTTCTAATAATCCCATGTGTATTGTATTATACATTATTTTAAAGGGAAAAAAATAACGAATTTAATGAAATAATAAAATACAGGGTGTTCCATTTAAAAATATATAATGTTGTGTAGTATCCATACTCGGAAAAAACAATTGAGTACTCCACTGGATTCTATGCAAAATTTTCTATTAGACGTAGTTCTTAGCGCAAGAGTATTTCTAATAACTTCGTAGATATAGAAGGGGTCCAAAAAGTATAAATTATCAAAATCGCCCTGTATCTTATAAATGGAAACACTTATGCAAAATCTGATATGGCCATCCTGAGTTTCACAAAAAAGTAGAACAGGTATGTGAAAACCGCAAGACTCTATCTTCAATATCAACCGAGTGGGGCCGTTCAAGTATTATGTAAGCACTATAGGGGGGCGGGGGGTCTTTGCTTTGCTTATTTTGATTTTTTTGATTTGATGACATGATAATTGTAATAAATCTGCTTACGTAATACTAGAACGGCCCCAGTAACCTGGCAATCTCAACCAAAATGGGATGCACTGTACAGACAATCTAAAAAAGGAGATAATAATCAAATATGTCACTATCAAAAACTAAAGTAACACACATGTTTTATTAACAAAGGACGCTTCTAGTTCGTCTGTTTATTTATTTGGGCAGTTTCAACCGTATTCTATTAAGAAAGTACTCGAAGTTGTTCCATATATACTTCTAAGACGTAAGGCATAGCATTTTTCAGAAAAAGACACTTTTTTGATTAAACTTGTTTCTGACGCATTCTCTATGTATAAAAGTATTCAAGTAACAGCGTTATTTTAGATCAGAGATAAAATAATTAAAAATTATCATATTATGTTAGCTTGTGTATGTACTGATTTTCATGCAAGAACTTCCACACAGTATATTTCCAAATCAGCTTAAAAACACCCTGTATAATGGATTAGGGTATTTAATTTGTTACACTGCTACATATTCTTTATACTGTATACGTACACTGTGCTTACATATACGCTATATGTCAACATCCCTTATAATTACAGCTTGTAATTGCACAGCAGCTTCCCCCTGATTGCAATCTTCTTCTATTCGCATTCTCTGTATCCTGTAATCCTTTATTCTTACAGCCCGTATATTACTAGGTATGCTTCACCTTGTATAAATACCCCCTGCGTACTTCCACTTTCTTTATTAGAACCCTGACTGGTAATTTACGCCTTGTATGCACTAACGAATATATTACACCTTGTATATGTATAATTGCACTCTATTTACTACCACCCTGTATATATACACCTTACCTTTCAACAATGCATTAATAGGTGCTCTAAGGCGAGCAAAATTATCACTAAGACGACGATATCGTGAGCGGGACCTATAAACTTTCTGTGTAAGTTTTTGGACGACGATAATTCACTATACTGATACTTTTTGGGATCATTTATTATAAAGCTTAATTTTCCACCAAGGGGATGACATCAGACGCTCAAAATTGAAAATAAAAGTAATACAAAGTGTTCGACTACAATTTACTTTAGTAATGAATTAAGTTAATTTTAATATTTAATACTCAAATTATAATAAGCTTTAAAATATAGGATTGTGACGTTGTTTCCTTTCCTTCATTGATATCCTCTTGAATCTCTCTGTCCATTTTTGAGTATATCGCGTTCTGACAGAAAGACGTGGTGAGGAAACTTTGTTTTATAAATATAGAGATAAAAATCAACAACTGTTTGCTAGTATTTTATGCCCTGTCATACTCTTCATCAAGTTTAGATTAAACTCTGTCAAGTTAGTCCTGAACTTTTATAGTATAAGCAGAGTAGAATAAACGCAAATATTGCACCCACAAATGTATTTAAAAACGAAAGTTTTTATGAGAATTTGGTGGGATGAATTCACATGTATTTCCTGGCGGATTCACCATAATGGAATATTGGAATGTTATATGTACCCTATGGAAAAATTTGATATTGGTTATGTTTCAAATAACTTTATTAAGCTAATTAAAGAACATTGGAAAGTTACCGCGATCAAATAAAATAAACAAGTAGGCGTAAGCACTTACTTTTACCCGTGTGAATATGGAACAAGACTGAATATGAGTGATAGCACAAGATACTACTCTTATCACAACTTAATTTTCTTTGTCTTCTATTTATCTATGCATCAAATATAGGGAAACTTAACTCATAATACTGAGTAGTTTATCGAGATCGTCAGATTTATTTCAGTGGTAAGTAATTCATTGATGAACAATTAGATATTCACTTTGATTACCAATATAATTATCATTTTCGATTTATTGTTGCGACCGGTTTCTAAACAAAAACGAAAACCAAATCTTGTATTAGCATTTAACAAAACAAATACAAGCATTCGATATTGGTAGACCGAAATAACAATAATTCAAACGACAATTAAACGCTCATACGAACAAATTGCTGGGTTTAACCATCTCACAAACTCTGATTTACTCTTAATTAAAAATCCAATTAGGCCTCTGTAACCGAAGTGTCCGAACTCTGATACTCGATTATTACGAACCGTTTAAAAACCAGAAACATAATTCATAAAATACATTTACAAAACAAACATATCATAAACGTAGCATTTATCTCATCCGCATCTTTGCTGTGATAAAATATACCCAACTAATTAGAATGAAAATAAATTACGCTCGTTATTTAGTTTCACTAATTAATAAAGCCTTAAGTCGATGCCCAGCTTACACTGAGAAAAAAACTGTTTTGGTTTAGACATACTTAAAATTTAGGAAAAACGGTCATTCTTTATAAAGTTTTAATTGTCAATAAAGTCCATTTACAAGATAAAAATTTTTAATGAGATGTACAGTACTGTTATTTATTACCTTTATCAAATATGTTATGCAAGAAATTCCTTTTCTACAATCGTAATTAGGGCTTCCACGATCAACCATACGAGTAGTGCCTAAAAAGGGTAATATTAGCTTTTGACATCTTATTCTGTTATCATTAAACAACGCTAGATTTATAATTGTGGTAATATCAACTGTTGGAAGTGACTGACCTCTAACTGTAACTGTTGGAAGTTGCTTCAAAACGAATTTGATGTTGAACAGAACTGAATATTATTACGTTTTTTTTTTACCTAGCACAAACGTCTTGCCCTTAGTTTTTAACAACAAGAACTAGCACAACTAACTACAAATTTGTCGAGCTATAGCTGTGGAGACACCATGTTTTTGGTCCTAATTGACTTTGTCAGTAATAACAACCACTATTTAAGTAGGTCAGATATAATAATAATAATTTTTATTTCAAGTCTAGCCATTCTATATATTTTAATAATAGTATAGTAAACAAATAATATTTAGGACAAATACTAAAAAAAGACACTGAAAACAATCCAGGTCGGATCCATACAAGCGCCCCGATATTAAAATAAAAATGAAAAAGAAACACTATAAATGTGCCACATATTAGATACCTAAAATGCATAAAATAATAATCAGCAAACAATAATGAATAATCAATCAATAATTTAAAAAGGTGATGATGAAAGTTTAACAAATCCCTTTATATTCCTGTTTAAAACTACATATTTAGTGTTAAAATGATTTTAGCCTTTCAGATAAGTTGTTATAAATTGAATATATGTTAAAAGTGGAACCTATTTGAAATTTTATTTATTTATTTACCAGATACATTCCATGCATATTTACATAGTAAATCCTATAAGGTAACAAAGCTACCTGCTCGTAGGCTGGTATATACTTACAACCTAACCACTAACTAAACTAATTAACTAAAATTAAACTAATTGGATAAAAAGAAGTTTCATTGTACTTATAAATATATTAATTTGTCCATAACACAAGAGTTGTATCCTAAGTACTTTCATACATTTTTCAGAACCAGGGTTTAAGTTGTGTTTTAATCTTATTTACATTTTCTGTTGCCATTGTTTTAGGTTTATTTGGTAAAGAGTTAAATGTTATTATTGCTCTATAGTAACTATTCTTGACGCTGACAGTTTTACTTCTGTTAGGGATTTGAATGGTTTTATTTCTTCTTATGCTCGTAGAATTATTGAATACATTACTAAGGGTTTTATAATGATATACTACAGATTCACATGTAAACAGTTGTTTAATGTTGAGTGGGTATTTTTGGTTAGGTATAACTTGTTTCTTTTCTATAATTTTTAGTAGTCTATTTTGAAATCGCTGAAGCATTTGTAAAGTGTTATTATATGCTCCTCCCCATGTTATTACTCCGTAGCTAATAACGCTATGGAAAAAATCGCAGTATAACATAAGTAAGAATTCAGTGTTCATAGATTTACTTAAATTATACAAATATATATATATATATATATATATATATATATATATATATAGATACTTAGTCTTACTTAATATATATTTAATATGTAATTCCCACGTCAACCTATAGTCGAGAACTACACCCAGATATTTAAAATGTTCTACCCTTTTTATATTGAGTTCATTAATATTAATGTTTATGCGATCAGGAACACTATTGGAATAGTTGCCAAAGGTAATATAGTCAGTTTTGTCAATATTTACTGATAATTTATTTACAGCCAGCAAATTACTTATTTTAATTAGGTAGTTGTTCATGTTGGTTTCAACTTCCTTTCAAGTGTCTCCACTAGCTACAACAGACGTATCATCGGCAAATGATATTACAATACCATCAGGCAATAGCTTTAAAAGTTCATTAATATATAATATAAATAGAAACGGTCCTAAGACAGTTCCTTATGGAACACCTGTATTAATCTGAGAGAATTCACTCATGATGTTATTGCTTTTTACTCTCTGGTACCTACTGTCTAAATAATTTGCCATTAATTTATGAGCTTTACCCCTTATACCGTAATTGTATATCAAGTAGTATCTGATGGCCAACAGTGTTGAACGCTTTGGCAAACTCGAGGAATGTCACAGCTACAGGACGACTCTTGCCTAATTTGTTATATATAATGTCTGTTATATAGTTCAATGCGTCTTTGGTTCCCAAATTTTGTGTAAATCCATATTGCCTTTTTGATAATATTTTATATTTTTTAACAAATTGCAATAATCTAGTGTAAATTATCTTTTCAAATAGTTTAGCAAAGTTTGATACCAATGAAATAGGCCTATAGTTTGATGTAAAATGTTTTTCTTTAGATTTATGTATAGGTATAACATCAGCTTTTTTTAAAGCATTGGGCCATATAGCTTGTTCAATACACAGATTTATAATATGAGTCAGCGGTTCAGCAATGCGCTCCGATAAAGCTAGAATAGTCTTCGCATGAATGTTATCTACCCCAAAAATAATACCCTTTTATGTGGTGGGAGTGAGATCAATTCTCTGAAGTACCTACAAACCCAAATCATGTTGATCTGTTCTGAATACTGTCGGTGTTAGCAAATACGGAGGACATTTATAAATCGATGGCTAAAGTGTACAACCTCTTAAGCCGAATTTTGTAATTTTTTAAAAGAGACAAAAAACCAAATCCCTTTTTTGATAAGGCGTTCCAGGTTTTGGTGTTAAGGATAATTAATGTTATAATACAGCTATATAGACTTGTGAGTACTTGCAATTTAGTACGTGCCAATATTTATACAATATTGGTGAATTAAACATAAAATAGGAAATTTGGACAAAAGAATCTGTTAATAGAATATTAACCGTACATGATAGAAACTGCCTGTTGGGTTATAACATTTTCAGTGTATCATATGCCTTTCTTTAGAGCTTATTTAACTGTGGCTTGTATCTTAAATCAGTGTGCAGTTCAACACTGAAATTTCTAGCAGCTTGAACATCTACTTGTTTGTCATTTATATCTATGTTAAACTCAGATTCAATTAAATTCCTGTTTATTCCACAAGAGTTGATATAATCAATATTCAAATCACCTGGAATATATTTTAGATCAAACTCGTCAGGAGAAAAGCACTAAGACTCGTGAATGTCATTTCTATACAGATATACTGTATACAGCTACAGGTGGAGATATTAAACGTAAATAAGCCAAATAAAAGGGGACATAAATAGATCCTTAATGAACTCCAGATAAGAGAGTCATTGGATATAGCACTAAATATAATGGACAATATTTAACACATATACTGTGAGCTTTTCTCAGTGTATAGTACGCATCGTAAAAAGTGCCATCTGCTCAAAAGTTAAAACATTGCATAAGTCAGAAGAACTGCAGCACACTGTTTTAATATTTTGTATTATTAATATAATACATTCAGAAAGTATTCGAAGAGAATCTGTTGCAATATTCAAAGGGAATAATGACATTCCTGACCGCACACCAGGGACTGTCAGCTTGGAGCAACTTTATTTTTTATTTATTATTGCATTTTGTATTATTTCGAGTTTTATTAAGGTCGTATGTGAACGGTAGCTGCAGAAGAGTAGAATAGCTTTTGTCGATTTATTTCTATATAATGTGGTATTGGTATAGCACAATATTGTAAATTGGATTGAATTTAGTCGAAATAAATATAAGTATATAAGTTACCAACCTGTACGAGGCAGAGGCAGTAGGTTTAGGTTTACATGTTGGGCAGATATTTTTTAAAATAAACTCGTACGGATCTTTGATTTTTATATCTCGGGAAAGTATGTTGCGCATATCATCAGCCTTGTCATTTTATCTCTCCTAGATGGTCAGCTTCAACACGAAAATCTTAAATGTGAATATTGGTCGAATGGTACCTTAGCTTAAATATGACCAAAATCTCTCTCACATGTACCTTATTTGATAAAACCGTTTTTGAAAAAATTATAGGAAGAACAATGGGGATGAAGATTACTCAGGTTTTAATTCAAGAAAACACTGTGTCACAGCTGTGTCAATTCAAACATTCTATTAAGTAGTACAATATGTATAATGAGTATTTAAAAGGCCAGTGTCAAGACCAACACAAAATATCTAAGACCAGGACAAATCTCCAAAGAATATTATGAACACCAATACCTAAACCAATTTGAAGACGCGAGATGTAAGACCGACATCTAGGATTTTCAAAGGAATGACACCTCGAAGAGAGTACCTAAACCAATGCCAAGACAGCTAAAGTCTTTGTATTTGGCTTGCTCTGCTCATTACTAGAAACAGAGCCGAGATTGCTGCAACAAGATCCAACAAATAACCCAAACATCGTTAATAGTACCCAAATACAAATGCTAAGCAAAATGGATGCTGAGACTGAACCCGTTTTTAGAACAAATAAAACGATAAAATCTTTCCTTGCGTATTCAAAACTCTATTATAATTTAAGTTTCAAATACTTGGTGTAAAGTGTACCTTGTGCTTATGGTCATACGCATGCCAGATCTCTGGAAGTAAGGAACAGGAATAGATTTCTCAACAGCCCTAGAGTAGATTGGAACAGAGCAACCTCAAGAAGAGGAAGCTTGAGCAATCTATCTCTTGACCAAATATTATTAAATATATTTTTAGAAAACTTCAAAAAATAACTAAACTAAAAAGCACGAAATAATTTTTTGCTTAAACAATTATATATTTACTCTTTAATGAAGTCAGTGTCAAGCTAAAATGAAAATATTTGGGAAGCACATTTATAAGTTGTATGTTGCAGTTGTATGAGAGGATCTACCGCTTCGGTTAATGGGAATGTTTTGGCTGTAAAATGGAAAAATACATAAGTGATCATTTATTATTTTTTTGAAATTTCGATTAAAGGTTCCATTATCTATATATGTAACTACGCAACTTCGATGTTCAAATTGGCACCGAGTACGGAAAAAGTAATTAATTGTTGTAGCAAAAAAATATTTCATGCTTTTTAGTTATTGTTTTTGATTTTTGAATATATTTATTTTACAATTTTTAGGCTTAAATGTATGCAGTTTTCAAATCCTGAAAAACTTTTTCGATATTGGATAAAATAAGGTATTTTACTTTTAAACATAATTTATTAGTTTATTTCTTTTACTGTTGAATAGAATAACTCGTTTTCTAAATATGTATTTATATTAAGAACATTTTGTATATGATTCTAACTTAGTTGGATCCACTATATTGTAGACGACCTGAATATCATCATACTTTAGGTTTGTTAATTATACTGATATTCCTTTAATAGTTTCCTCTCCGCGGAATCTTATAATAAATGGTTATACAGTTTTAATTGATATAGCATAATAGGACGTAGTTTTCGATTCTAATAAACTTTGTCTCATAACAATTTGAGTTAGTATTAAATATAAAGGTATTGAACTTACACAAAATTCATATTCTTTATCAAACCTAGTACACAATTTGGAAAATGGACGTGAAAATCTATTATACAAATTTTAGTGATGTGGCATCATTACATGTATTTTATAATTCTTATTACTCCTGCTTGATAAGAATTGTATATATGATGAAAACTGATTTGTTGACAAACCTCGTATACAGTTGAAAAGGTTATATGTAATGATTACAGTATACGTTTCTGACCATACAAATATTTTTATGAAGAATAACTTTTTCTATAAATAATATTCTTAAGAACGTTTTCCGTTTGAATCCAACTTATGAAGACACACTGTATATAGAAACCAACTGATGACATTCACCTCCAAGTTGATTAACTGACATTTATTTCGATTTATTTCCAATCAACTTTCAATTTATTACAGTTTTTAATAATACAGCACAATTTGATGCAGTTTCAATTCTAATAAACTTTGTTTCAATAAAATTTGAGATATTATAAAAAAATTAAGATACCTCACTTTTATACAAAATTGATATGTTTCTTGAAACCTAATATATAATTGAATAAGTTACATAAATACTGATTATAACATTTTTAGTGCAATGGCATAAATAGATTCAGTTTTTTATTCCAATTACTTCTATTTGATAACAATTTTAGATACTAGCATAAATTAAGATATTTTAATTTGTAATCAAAATTTCTATTTGATGACAATCCTCGTTTACAGTTAAATAAGTAACATGGAATGATTACTATTTACGTTTGAGACCATGCATATCTGTATATGATGAATAACTTGTTCTCTTAAAATTATTAATAAAAAGAAATCGTTTGATTTATGAATTCTCACTGTATATACAGACGAAAATCTGCACTTCGAAGTGGATTAATTCAATTTATTTACAATTGTCCTCGAATTCTGAACAGTTAATACCAGCAACTTCACTAAAGGTTACTGTATAAGAAAGCCGGTAAAAAAGTTTTTCCCCATTTTTTAAGAAACAGCACAAGCTATGTTATTGAAAAAAATCCAGACATCCCGGAACTAAGCTCTTTTCAATTTATCCCATGTTCCGAATAGAAGAAAATCCATATTTCTAATACCAGCGATTCCACGAAAGTTTACTGTATAAGAAAATCGGTAAAAAAGCTTTCCTTATTTTCTAAGAAACGGTACAAGCTATGTTAATAAAAAAATAAGGGACCACTTAGCAATCCCCGGAATAGGCTCCAGTATAAACTAGGGATGTTATGGAGCTCCGTAACCGTAACCGAAATTATCGGATATCCGAAATAAAAATCTATCCGAAACCGTAACCGAATCTGATATAAAAGTTTCAAATAATTTCGGATAAAGTCAGATTTTTATCGAAATGAGATAGGTACTTTACAAGACTGCTCGAAATTAGAACCCGAAAAACGATTGACAAACCGTTCTCGAAGTGAGCGCTGACGAATTACCGTTTACAATACCAGATTGTGTCCGGTTGTTCATCAGTTATTTATGGCGTTGGAACAAACCTTATTTATGCCTGTTTTTGGTCCAGCCGAGCAGGTACAGTAGCTGCGTCCCTTGCATTGTTGAAAGTTTTAATATTTCTATTGCATCCGTAATTCATATTAGTGAGTAGTCCATTCTTCTGATATTCTAATTCCTTGAGAAATCGACTTTCCGGTGATAAAGCTGCAAAGTTGCTTTTTGTTCAGTATAATTTACCTTTGTTCAGTTTTGACTAATTTAAATTTAAAAAATTTACAAAATTGGACCTCGTAAATATTATAAAACCGTTTCTTTTCTAACAATCACTAATTAAGAAGAAAATTATTGCTTATTTCAAAGATGGATAGTATGGACCAATTCCTATGTAATTTACTTTTTGTATCTACTATTTAATACAGAGTAACGCTCTTACAATACAGATTAATAGGATGCTTTGTTAGTGTTTACTTTCATTATATCAATTATTTTTGTCTTCTTATAAACCCAGAATTAGTTGAGATTTTTATTACATGGTAGGAACTAATATCCTTATTTTGTTTATTATAATTTGAAAACTGATTTTTTTTATTATCGGATTGTAGCACCAAATAATCTAGAAATAAAGTAAAATCCTTGACTTGTTTTTATTTGTATTTTTCTTTCTGAATTCAAAATAAACCAATATCCGTAACTGAAACTATCCAAAACTATCGGATAATCCGAAATAATTTGATGTCCGTAACCGTAACTGAAACCGATATAATATTATTCTTATATCCGTATCCGTATCCAGATCCGAAATTACATATCCATAACATCCCTAATATAAACTATCGAAATTCCTTGTGCCTTACTTTTTGAAGTAGGGTAACAAAAAACTGTAACCGTCACTATAAATTGAACAAAAAGCCAGTCAAACAAAGCAAAATTGTTAAAATAAAGCATATAAGTTACTCTCAAAAACATTCACAATAACCCCAAGAATTGAAATTGGAGGAGAGAGATAAATATACTCAATAGACTGGTTGATTATATTGGTTGTATTTCTTACTCTTAGTCTTGATTAGAAATGTCAACAGTAAATGAAAGAGGATAGATACTGTATGAAATTGTTGTATTGATTTTTATAACAATTAAATATGTCACATGTCAATGCCCAAGCAACGAATATATAGCAGGACAAAGACTTAGTAAGCCAAGTGAAAAATGTATTGTTATTTTATGATCATATCACTTTATTATGAGAATTATACTTATTAAGGGTATTAATCACACGTGTTAACAAAACTCTCATAAAAATAACGTATTTTATCCCCTATTTAAGTCCACTGACGGCCGCATTGCATACTAATCGCTTGTGGTAGTAAGCAAGTGGTGTTATAGGAACTAACAACTCTAAGGACTATGTTAAGTGGCCCGATATAAGTGTTCTTGAGAATACAGGTGTCCTTTTAGAAAATCCACTTGACATGCAAGGGATACGAAGTGTCCATCCACTCCGGAAGTGGCTTAATTGCCTCAATTTCTCGAACAAAACACGTGTGATATCAGGATATAAAAAAAAAGAAAACGTTTTGACCATGGGAATTTTTTTCTACGTTCTTAGTCTATAACTAACTAAACCGGTATAATAATATAAACGAGTACAGCGGAGACATTAGCCGAAACAATGGTAGTTGTATTTATATTTATGGTTAATAAATATTTATAATGAAATGATGAAAGCCCACACGTAGTTCGTCAAAAACCACCCAAAGTGAAGAAACTGGTTCAACTTGTACCATTTAAGTAATGTGAGAAAATAGTGTAGTAATTTCATGATCCTTGAGGTTTTACTAACGTTGTGTGAACCATTCGCTCACTTTTTGGCGGTATTATAAAATTCCTGCGAAATTTATTCGTGTGAATCAAACAGCTGAGAAACCTTCTAGTCAAAGCTCTACCCCATTAAAATTTATTCGTGAATTTAATTTTAATGAATTCAATAAGAATCATGTACGATTTTAAAGTTAGACACTAGACTTTTCGAGATTTTTCAATCCTATATGTCTGAATTCATCTTGCGATAAAATACTAGACTTCTTGTCAACTATTTAAGATTTGCAAATCATTTATTGGTAATAGGGCAACTATAAAGTATTTAAAGCAAATTGTTCACAATAAATAGATTATCTCTTGAATTTCTTTAATTTTTATTGAAATCTTGTAATAGAAACTTACAGATACGGTGCAAGTAAATACAAGGTATGTCAGTAATCTTACAACGGCAACCTTGCTGACTATATATGCTTTGAACGAATATAATTAATTAATTAATATTATTATAACTAATAACTACATTTGCTATATTTTAAGGCTCTTTAAAATTCTGTATAGATTTAAAAAACGTTTAGTATTGTTACGAGAATTCATCCGACAGCTGGTGCAATCGGCCATTAACCAATTCGTGGAAGGAACGTTATTCCCACACTTCTGGGAATGCGAAATGTTTTGTCTCTCAACAGGCCGACCGCTGCCGTTACTGGGAATTCCCTTAAAGCTTCCAGAACTTGAAAGAGTTTCCCGATGGTTCGTGGACTTACCAGATAATTCGAAGACAAATATATAAATATGGACAGCTGGCGATAGGAGGCATTCAGTTTTCGACGGTCGTATTGTACAGTTAAGATAAAATGTAAATAGTTTCTGTGAACACAAATTGTGTAAAAGTATTGGAAATAAATTAGAGTGAGTTGGACTGTGTTTTTAAATAAATCCAAGAACTGAACTGAACCCGAGTGTGAAAATAAAAACATTACAGTGTTTCAATATTTTCTTAAATTATTTAACTTGATAATCTTACTTATTTGTTATTCAATGAAAGATAAATGACTATAGGCTGTTGGTTTTACCTTATTTTTCTATAGTATCATTTTCACTCATTCGCTTTTTTAATTTTTAAACTCGTAGATTGTTAGACCTAATTTGAGAACCAAATGTATTGTTACTTAATTTAAAATAGTCATATCAACGAGAAATTCATCTAAGTTCTCTGGATTTTTTGGTAATGAATTTATATTGTTTATAATTTGTAAAATTCTGTTTTGTACCAAGGTTAAGATTATTATCATGTAACAAAGATTCATATATAATTCTCAGTATTTCAGCACGTATTTAGATGTTTCATAAAAATTAAATACAAAATATTTAGTTTTATTTTATTATATTTGTTTACCCTATCTTATATACTCTCTTTAAAAGATATATATATATATATATATATATATATATATATAAACCGACTCGTCCCTATTACATATCCAGATTCTATGTGCTAGATGTCGGTCTTTAAGTCTTCAAATTTAATGTAAAATACATATAAGTTAATAACCAAAATACAATCTATAACTAGCTAAAAATAATTATAACAAAATACAACTCTAGCAAATAAATAACACATTCAATGTTGTTAGGTACCCACCCAGGAAGTAAAAAATTTAAACATTAAAAAATCTAAAATCCTTCATTGCGTACTTATCTACCACTTCATCAAACTTGATTGTTTCTTAGCACCGACTTCAAAAATATACTAGAGTGCTAGGTAATTAATTTGTACAGAATGAGCACCTTTTAATGTTTACTTTTTTACTTTCTGGGTAGGTACCTAACAACAATGAATGTGTTATTTATTTGGTAGAGTTGTATTTTGTTATAATTATTTTTAGATTTTTAGTTATAGATGGAAGTCGATTATATTTTTTTAAATGTTTTATTTTCAACTTTTTAGTTGTTTTGAAGTCAGGTAGTTTTCATTCTTAATTTTTTATTTTGTATGTACAACCTTAATAGACAGGACCAGGTAACATGGAAAGCCTCAACTATACACAATGATACATTTTCATTTAAATTAACAGGTAAATGTTTATGAACAAAATGTACTAGTACGCGTTGACTTAATAAGCCCAAAATATATGTATGCCTTATAGACCACGCCATGTAACCTTTTTTCAACGTTTTTTGACAACTCTGTATAACTATAGGACGGAGTAGAATTCATCCCATATATACGGAGTCAAATCCGTCCTATATTTCAACCATAGTATATAACTCCTTGTGTGCTACCCCATAAATTAATTCATTTTTAACATTTTATATTATCGTCCTGTGTGACATTAGTTCCTCTCCACTTTTTATGCAACTTCTTATGGGCTATAAAATAAATAATTTTTTAATCACACTGTACAAATATAATTCAACTCCAGCATATATTTCAACCATCCTGTATATGATTTGTTTACGTCCACATCATATA
Organism: Octodonta nipae; assembly: GCA_034190945.1. Classification (NCBI taxonomy): domain Eukaryota; kingdom Metazoa; phylum Arthropoda; class Insecta; order Coleoptera; family Chrysomelidae; genus Octodonta; species Octodonta nipae. The sequence continues at coordinate 35,297,787 of CM067216.1, read as the reverse complement.
ACAGTTTTTTAATCACCCTATATAATTTTAATTTCACATTTTTTCCAACAATTTTATACCACCAAACGTCCACTCCACCCTATATTCCAACCATCCTGTATATACGGCTGCCTCTGGACTACTATCATTCTACTCCGTCCTATATTTCAATCATATAAATGCAACTCCTTCTATCACTTTACTTTGTGATTTTGTTGGCTATAACTAAACACCCAAATAGCAGTTTAGAGTTTGACATGTGTTGTCACTGAATTTTCTATTAGACCGGGAGAATGTGACAACCAAAAGCAACGTCTTGGCAAAATGGAAAAATTTTCATTTAAATAGGTATTTGCCTGGTATAGCAACAAACCGAGCTTGGTACTCATTGATTTAAGGAGCCGAAAATACTATGCTTTACTACCTATATGCCTGAGATAAATAGAAAATTTTCAAATTCGCAACTAAAACTTCTAGTGCCTAAAATTCCCGCACTATTACGTTGGAATTAAAATATCTATGAAGAAATATTCGTTATGTCATTTCGTTGAAATTTTTGATAAGAATTTTGGAATTTTCCCGATTTTCTGCAAAACTGCAAGTTGCACGTCGCAAAAAAGAGATCTAGATCACCTAGGGATCTTCCTTAATAGATTACACGTTAAAAAACCATACACATCCATAAGGAGTTTTCGAAAAATCGACCAATATGTTAGGAATATTGGTGGATTTCAATGCTCGCATGTGTTCATTCACAAATTTAATCGCTTTACCAATAGAATTCTTTTCCAAAATTTGAGTTTCACCAATCCCGATATATATTCTATTAAACAAGACTATATTCATCCAAAACGATTCACCACAGGAGAAGAAATCATGTAACATACATACAAAAAAAAACGCGACGAACTAATAACCTCCACCTTTTTGTCCACATTTCTTTTCGTTTAAATGAAAACTATAATGTTGGTTCGTATAAGACACTAACATTTCATATATTGAATTAAGGCACTAATTAGTTTTTAGTTCTACACCTTGCCTGATTATATCATAAGACATTATCAGCTTCGTATTCACAAAAACAAATAATATTTTCTACATGAACGCCCATTCTCTAGAGCAATGACCCAAGAATTGTTCCTAGAGGAATATATATTTTTAATGTTTTAGCTCATATAGTTTTAAGTATTATATTTTGTTGTCTACAGTATAAATCGATTTTGCAAGTTCAGTAAAAGTTATACATACCTATTGGTAGACTATTTATCAACTTTTTTTTTCGGTAGTCAAATTGGTGCCCACATCAAGTGCATTAGTTGTTCTTTTGATTTGAACAAAACCAAGTTGAGATATTTGTGGGTACAATTTATTTTGTTGTTTATTTGAATTACATTACATATTGAGTTGTTGTTATCTGATAGAGGTGTAATGCTAAATCTTGAATTTTCATCTTGTCAGTTTGGCTATACAACTGCACCTTAAATTGTCAATTGTATTATGCTTATCAATTTTATATGGCATTTCATCCAAAACGTAATCAATGGTGTTCCGTTTTTTTGGGCTAATTTAGGTATTTATTATTTGTCATACCTTCGTAGAATCGGTACGATTTCATTGATAGGAATCAGAATTACTTATCAGTTTGTCTGGAGTTTTAATTATTGTTTTCTGAATGATACTTGTGGCATATTTTTCAAAGTCTAAGTGCTTCTTGGGAAATAACACCACAGTTTAAAGGAAGTTGCTGTATATTCCAAACGTTTCGGGGTCTAGATCAGACCCATTGTAAATGGTTAAGAAACTACTTATTAAAAAGGCCCAATTCTAAGAAGTAAATTAAAATATTTGACAATGTGTATTATTTGATTTTTGACGTAACTAAGAGAATTTTATTTGTAATATACAGGGTAGCACCTAGGAGCGCCACATAAAATTCTGAAGATCTCCCTTTCAAATTCTTCCAATTTGAAAGGAACTTTATGATTATATGATCTTTACAAATGCAGTAATGCGAACTTAACAATATTAGCAGAAATTAAGTATGTTTTATTAAAGTATTATTTAGTTACCTAGTAATATCACAAAACCAAACAATGATATTTGCGATTATAAAATTATTAACGGCTTCTTAATCTTCAAGTCAGTCGATATTAGTCTTATATTGTATAAAGTTGCATACATTATACACAAATTCAGTCTTAGGGAGATTGTAGCATCTGGATAAAAGTCTATTTTTCCTATTTGTTATAATTTTATAATTCATTCTCTAATTTAACACTCGAATTATTAATTGTTAAGAATTTAAGAATTTTAAACAATAAATCATCCAACTCTTTTAATTGTACTACTATCACAAACGTGGAAATCTTTAGTTTTTTGTGGCATTATAAATACCTAAATTTTAAACTAAGAGTTAGTGGTTGACTAAGATTTTATATTGACCAATAGGATTAAATTATTATGCAGAGACAGATAAATAGTGAAATGTACGGAAATACAGGTTTTTCAGGATACTATCCATTCCAAAATTTATATATTACTAAAACTGAATCTAAAAATCCAAAACTTTGATCCATCAAAGTATTAAATATAGAAACTGGGGATTTGGTTCAAATTTAGTTGTTGCGATTTATCTCATTATTTTGGTCATTAGATTCATATTAACTAAATGTTTTGGTAATATAGAGTTTATGATATATCTGTTATATTGAAAACATCTTTTTCTATAGAAGATCTCATATTTTGGTTAAAATCGGTCATAAATCTCTATTGCTCAATTGAATAGAACCGATGCTTTTCAATCGAACGGATAGACGCTTGTCACAACATCAAATAGAGTGAAAAGATTTTCTTTAAGTCGGAGTCAGTTGGAGATTTGTAATCTGTGCAGATAATAATAAACTGGTAACACCCCAAAACTTGCAATCCATCAGATTATGTTTAAGTAAACATTGAAGATGTCAAAGGCTCGGTCTATAATGCAAATTTAACAAAAAAATTAAAAGGTATTCAAAACTGTTCGTCATTTTTAAAGGAGGTACGTGCTTGTGGACCATTACTATCTATTAAAAGTTTCAATAAATACATTTATGTTTAAATTGTATTGTTAGGAATATAAAAACTTCTTTTTAGTAGTAGGAGGATTTTATTTATTCTCAATAAAATATGAAGTGAATATACGAATTTAAAATTTATTGTTTATTTTATAAATTGTGGTCATCAAACTATTAAACTGTCTAACTAGAACATAATCAATTTTATATATACGTCTATAACATATTAATTACTCTTATGTATTTGATTGTCAAGCAAAAAAATTTACTGGCTATTTTTATTAGAGCTAGTAGCTGTCAGCTCTTACTGTGTGCTCCACCTTAGGCCAAGATCCATGTAAGCATTAATCAATTGCATGTTTTATGATAATTAATGAATAACACAAACTAAATAATGGGCAATGTATTAGATTTATCTATACGTTTGTCCTATTTACAATTAAATCCAATATTAATTTTATATAGATATGATTCATTTTTTTGTATTGTTATCATTAACAAGAAATGTTCACAAATTCTATCAGAATAATTATCAAGTGTAAAGTTTGATTTTGGGCTTCTTTACAATGTGTCATTTGCATGCATGTAGTATGTAGTATGATCGTTTGGCAATTCATTTAGTAAGTCCCTAACATAAGGTATGAAGAAGAGTGGTCCCAAAATTGCACCCTGAGGCACACCCATATTTACTTCTTGTCATTCACTTGTACTACCCCTTTGTCACCAAGACAATGTATTGATCCTCCAGTCGATGAACTCGGTAGTCAAATTGTACTATTTACTATTGGAATTGCTACCACACTTCTCATATTTCCCAGATCTAGTCCCATTGGATTTGTAACTGTTTGCAGATCTCGACAAAACTTTTTTTTATATTTTAACCGGCTGGTGTAGTATATTTTTATAGTTGGTCCCAGGCAAACCTGCATTGGTCCTGCATTGCTTACATATCTACTACTTCATCAGACTTGATTGTGGATTGTTTTCTGAATGATATTTGTGGAATATTTTTTCAATGTCTAAGTACTTCTTGGGAAATAACACCACAGTTAAGAAAATTGCTGTATATTCCAAACGTTTCGGGGTCTAGGTCAGACCCCGTTGTCAATGGTTAAGCAACTATGGATAAAAAAGACACAATTCTAAGATGTAAATTAAAATATTTGACAATTATTATGTATTATTTGATTTCTAACGTAACTAAGAGAATTGTATTTGTAATATACAGGGTAGCACAGAAACTTCTAAAGATCATATAATCATAAGTTCCTTTCAAATGGGAAGAATTTGAAAGGAGATCTTCAGAATTTTATGTGGTGCTCCTAGGTGCGACTTTGTTATAAGATGCATTCACCAAAAATGATTTTAATGGGATCACTGAATCAACAAAATTCTTTGGTCGCATTTTTGGCGAATGCATCTTATAACAAAGTCGCACCTAGAAGCGCCAGACAAAATTCTTTAGACATTAAACTACAACATATAAAAATTGCATATTGCCTGAAATATATTTTTGGACAAAAAGAGGTGTGTGACAAGTTTTCAGCTTACCTTAAATACCTACCCAAAAATTGGTGCCAGCTCTCCTACTATAACTATAATTTCGAGGTAGATATACCAAATAAATTCACATATAAAACCTTGACAAATAAATGCTGTTTATAACAGAATTCGAGACCATGAAACCCTCAAATGAAACGTAGAATGTTGCTGATCAAAAAACCTAAAACGGCATTAATGTCAAATTAAACTCTCTCAAGTTACCGTTACAGAAGATGGTCGCTTTTAATATAATTGTTCCCCATGAAAATTATAACAAATCCTATGAATATTTATGAAGCTACGTTCTGTTTTAATTATGTTATAAATTCATTCGTTAGCTAACAACGTATTCGCCTGTTATGTGAGAGAATTACTTTATATTTCTGTTCTTTTCTTAGTCGAGAGCATTTAGCGGACTTGTATATGAATTCGTTTAGGGTAATACCCCCCGCCCCGCCCCCCCGTTTTTACATCCGAGACAGAAGTCAGGCAATTATTTTTCTATTTAGTTTGCTAATGCTAATAGGCGTTACAGAACTTAATTGTCGTAAAAACTTTTGAATAATTAGAAGAACAGTTTTAACGGCGTGTTGTACAAGTTGTAGAAACTTATCAACCCTATTAGAGTTTGTGAGTCAGTTACGTGGTAATCGCATGGGATATTTGCGTAATTGGTATCAATTAGGGAACATAAATATGTATTTGCATAAATGTGGGTTATTTGTTTGTGTGTTTCTGGCATTTTGTTGAACAAGTCGATAAAGCTATCACCATTCTGAAAGATGGTATGGGTTTCTTTTGTGTTAGGAAATATTTTTCAATTAATTAATTAACATTAATGATATTTGCAGTGTGAAATTTTTTAATAATGCTATCTATGAGCAAGCTAAATTACCCTACCACAATCTATTGAAATAGAAAGAAACATATCCAAATTAAAATGGAATCAAATCAATAATAAGTTCTGATTAATAAATGAATAATATATAAAATAATAAATGATGAATTGAAACAAAAGCCAATATTAGATAACAATGCGAATTTTGTAAAATGATTCTAAGACATGTAAAAGTAATATGAAAACATCAAATGCAATTTAAAGATCAAAATGTGAATAGAAATGATTGAAATATAAAACAAGACTGTAAACTGGTCATGTGTAGATGATTTACATAACAAAATTCAAACAGTAAATGCATTTTTTGAAAATTAGCAAATGTGACAGTTTAAACTAAATTTATTAAAAAGAGAGTAGGAAATCAAATATGATATAAAAATATTCTATTGACTTATTATATTACACTAACATCATTTAATGAAATGAAAATATAAAACATACCTTTATTTCGAGACATTAAAGATTAAAAAAGGACTATTTCCAACAAAAATAACCAAGTTAAATTCAAATGTCGTAACACAAATTTGGAGGGAAATATTGACAAATTTAATGATCGGGTTAGATTGAAATTCATACGACAAAGCAAGTACTGAACGCTGAATCCATTAGTAGTAATGTTTTGTACCAATAATGAAAAATTTGTAAGAAAATTAAATAACAGGTCAACAATCAAGCCAGCAGGTACTTGATGACATGGAACAAAATAGTTAAAAGTGCAAATTTAAAGAAAAGTAGAGGATATTGTGAAAAGTTATTTAGATACGAAATTAAATATCAGGAAGTAGATTATTGTGTGTAAAAATGGATTTTCAAATATGCGGATTTAAAAAGTTTAGAATGTTCAGTCCTATGTCAAATAAAAACTATAAAAGGCAAAAACTGACAGCAGATAAGAGAAATTTAGAAGTGTAACAGAAAACGTCGTTCAAGAGTATAAAGTGACAGTAGTTGGTAACCTTAAAAAAATATTTAATTGGGTCAAAGAATTTTAAGTGAAGAAAGTTAAATAAAATAGTTACAATACAGTACAAGTTGAATGGAAAAGTACTGAAATCATGTAACAGAACATAATAGCAATCAAAACAAAGTTTGGCAAGTGAAAACAAATAGTGAACATTTCATGGTAGCAGAATTATTTGGTAGCAGACAGGAAAGCAGTTTAAGTTGGTAATAATAAATATTTGGCAGTAAAATCAAAATCATTCTAAAGTAGAAAGCAGAGTTAGTTGGAAACAGTTAAGAAAAACAAATAAAATATTCATAATAGAAAAAATATTATAACAGTAGGAAGCACAGTATATATCAATCAAAGTGAGATAGTGACCTGGTCAGAAAGAGTTACACAGTTTTCATTTAACCATTAGATTTATAAAGAACATTTGGGAAATAATCATTTTAACAACGATATAAGGTTTGAAAATATTGCGTTTGAAAATTCATTTAGCTTGAAATAAGTTTGCTGAAGAGAATTTAGAATCATTTCGGTACAGCAAATCTTTTTAGATTAGTCATTGATAGATATTTATTAGAAATTTATTGATCGATTTGATTTGTTAGATATTTGAATTTTGAAATTGATTTTTAAAGAGATTGATTGTTTCCAAGTTTATTTTTAAAAGGTTTGATAATATATTTAATAAATAAATTGACTTGCTTTATTATTGACAAAGGGTCAATTGGCGGATGAATAACATTTAAATAAAATAAAAAGAGTTTCAAGAGTCGGAGCAGTTTGGTTGAAGATAAAGAATATTGTGTGGAGTTTTTCGGAGTGGACCAATTTAAGATAAATAAATAAAAGTTCTAATAATAACCACGAAGTAAAAATTCAATAACACTGTATATAAATGGGCAAAGACAAAACGATTCGGTACCATTTTTTCCTCTGTCCTTCAACCGATTTTCTTTTCTTTTGTTTTGTTTAATAGCTATTGACGACCTTCAGTACAGAATACGTAAAGGATATTTTAAAATAAGTAATTAAAAGATAAAATATTAATAAAATCCAAGTGAGATGACGCCCACTATGAACAAGTAGCTTAAACCTTAATCTAATGTTCAAAATTTGACAGCAGTCGACAGTAAAATCCCAATTGTGTACAATCGTGTGGCGAAGTAGAATTGTTACTAAAATAATCAACCTGTACTAAGAAATATGTATGCTCTAAAAATCTTCTTTAATATTCATTTGTGACGTTACTCTTTTACAAAAACGATGAGGACAGCAACTGATAAAGTAACCAAATAGCAGGTGTTTATAAAAAGTTTGCCCATTTACAGAAGAATCCAATTGAAAAGTTTTACGTATGGTCACTATTTAGAGGTTCTAAAGCTAATTGATAATATTTGATTTCCAAACCTCACGAGTTGAATATCTACATTCTTTCAGTTATGAATTTCTCTAAAATCTAATAACAATTTACTAATATTTTGCAAAACCACCTGCATCCATTATCAAAAGGTACTAAAACACTCATGAGATGTGATATGCAAATTTATTAATTATTTATATTTATGGCATGTGGAAATGAAACTTGAATATGTATTAGTAATAAAGTAATAATATTGCAGTTTTATTTGATATAAGGTAAATCTTTTAAATTAATTATAGCTTCTCATCTAAAACTTAGCTAACAGTCAAAAATTGTTTAATGTTCTTTTAACGAGATGTGATATGCTGGAAATACAGTTTTACTTATTTATCTAATAATATAATACATATATTGTTTGATTATTTCCATACATCCTATTTATATTTAATTCTCGCAAACGAAACTACGATTTTATCGAAATTCCATTTCGAGGTTTTGGCGTCTACAAATTAGGATAAATCGTATTACCGAGAAAAAAACGAGATAGTGACAATAAAACATTTAAATATATATATATATATATATATATATATATATATATACCGACTTCAACCTATAACTAAGGAGCTGAAAATAATTATACCAAAATACAACTCTAGCAAATAAATAACACATTCAATGTTATTAGGTATCTACCCAGAAACTAAAAAATGTAAATATAAAGGTGCTCATTCTGTACAAGTTAATTACCTATCAATCTAGTATATTTGTGAAGTCGTTGCGAAGCAAATCTAAAATCCTGCATTGAGTAATTATCTAATACTTCATCAAATTTAGTTGTTGCTTGGCACCGACAAAAATATACTAGACTGGTAGGTAATTAATTTGTACAAAATGAGCACCTTTTAATGTTTACAATTTTTACTTTGTTGGTAGGTACCTAACAACATTGAATGTGTTATTTATTATAATAAAGGAGTAAACCAAACTGTTTGGATTACTCCTTGATGATGACAACTTAGAGTTGTTGAAAAGGCGTTGAGTGTTTAAAATAAAGGTTTGGTGCAAAACTGTGTTCTTACATTTGTGAAACACCAAAGGTTCCAACAGCTTTTCTATTTATTCTTATTTAAAAGATGATTAATTGTTTAAAATTGAATCTTAAAACCCAAAATTTCAAAATTTCGAGGCAGGTTTGTACCCCAGACATCCCAACCCCTCTGCCCCCGGTGGCTACGGGCTTGATTGTGTTGGCTGGCTGTTCCCTTTATAACCGTAGAAATTGTCAGTAGGTAATGCACTTTTCAAGATTAAGATTATTTTTTCGTAACATTCTTTTGTTTAATTATTATGTACTCATTGTTCCTCCTTTACCTCATTATTGTTATTTATTGACAAAGAGTTGGACCAACCATGAAGGGTACCGTATCGATTATAAGAATTTGGTTGGACCAGCTATTACATTTTGAGTTAATAAGATTGTTTTAAAGTTGGGACTTAAAATTACTAATTTTATTGGTTTTTCATTTTTTTACAACATTTTTTCCATAGTAGTAAACACGATGTCGTACAAAAACATATTTTTTACGGCTTTTATTTTTAAAATAGCATAGGTAAAACATATTGAATTGCTTCTCAACTAGTTTTATTATTTAGTTTTTATTCTAAAATTATTTTTTCACTAATACAATAAGAGCTAAGATCCTGGCTTACTCAAATTAATTTCTTTAAATTAGCAAACCTTTGAATAGTTTATCAGTCGAAAAAAACTCCCTTTGAATAATTTCAACAAACCACCAGAATAAATTTCGTATTAGAAATCATCAAAGCCATTAATTAACTGCTTTTTTTCTTTTACCTTCCAATCGGACGTTTTCTCGTGTTCTTCTCTCTGTGTGTTCTTTTAATTAATTGGCGTTTTAAAGTCAATTTGAAATTAAAATGGTTTATAGTCGACCGTCGAATACGACTGATAAGAATGAGAGCAAACAAAGAATCGGAAAGGTGTTAAAACACTTTAGAAGATCATTCTGATATAAATCTTTTGAAAAATTCAACGTTGTAAAAAGCAGAAAGGTCAGAGAGAGACGTGGGCCAGGTAATAGAAATACCATTTACTCGAACATTGTACCTTTAAAATAAATAATATTAAATCTAGTTCTTCGGGTAGATATCGTTCGAAGTACTCTTATAAATTTGCTAGCTGTTATGTACTAATTATTGTAAGTATCTTGTTAGTAGTTAGATAATTACAATTTAAGGAGATTTGTGTGAATTAAGTACCTTTGAAGATGAACATAGTTGCTTGAAAATGGTATCACTATAAAGTAAAGCCTGACTCTAAAGTGATTAGTGATTGTTGAGAGTTTGGGACCTCATAAAGTTTAATATAGAGGGTGAGTTTTTTTGATCAGTATGGGGATCTCGGAAACTAGCGGAGATGGTCAAATTGGGAAAGATTTGCAGTTTCACTGGCCCAATTTAATGACACTTTCGGATTTTTGTAAAAAGTCATGGCTTATTAGATATTTTGAAAAAAAAACGAAATTCTGTCGATTTAGTCGAATCCCTCTAGTTCCTTTGTTTTTGATTTTATAAAAAAAGTGTAAATATCAAAATTGAAGGGAATTGTATCCCGAATATTGTTGTCATGTCCTCGTTTGCGTGACAGCTCTCGTTTTCGAGATATGACACAAACTTATCTTTTTTTGAATGGAAACAACCATAACTGGCTATGACCTCAAAAAATCTGACATTTTTAGAGCTTTTCAACGATATAATATTCGGTATAGTTATTCATAAAAATAACGAAGTTATGCATGCTTTTCTCTCTTATTTTCACTTTTAACGTAGGTAGCCATGAAAAAGCTTGTTTTCACTTTGACGTTTCCTCATTTGAGACTAATTCCATTACTAGTGCTGAACTGACAGTCGATATTGCCAAGTTTTCGTGATAAAATGGAATATTCTAACGAAGAAAAACTGAATATGGTGGAATGTTATATCATATGCCATAAAAATTCATTTCGTGCAAGTGAGGAATACTTTCATTGATATTTTAATCGTCGTCAGCCTGCTCTATGTACATTTAACAGGCTTTACGATAGTTTACGCATATATGGATCTTTTACTAAACCACCTAAGGAACGAAATCAAATTAACGAAGCAGCACAAATAAATGTTTTGCCAATGGTAAATCAAAATCCGTCTACATCAACTCGTGAGATTGCGGCAGAAGCTGGCACATCTCAACGAACTGTAGTTAAGGTACTGAAAGTGCACAAGTTCCACTGGTACAAACTTTCAGTTTCTCAAACATTGCATGCTGGTGACGAACATCGACGTATTTTGTTTTGTACATGGTTTAGAAACATGTGCCTTGACAATCCACAGTTTCCATTAAAGGTATTATGGTCAGATGAAACTAGATTTACTAACTGCGGTATGTTTAATAGACACAACGAGAATATTTGGGCTAAAGAAAACCCTTTTCATATAGAACAAAGACGACACCAGATAAAATTTGGTTTCAATGTTTGGTGTGGTATGGTAGGGTCTACTATTCTGGGGCCTTTTATCTATGACGAATCACTTACTGGGAAGCGCTACTTTTCAAGACATATTGCATAATTTGAACTTGAGAACTCGTTTAGAAATTGAGTGGTTCCAACATGATGGAGGACCTGCTCATAACTCGTTATTAGTAAGACAATACTTAGATAATATCTATCCAAACTCTTGGTCTCCCGATTTGGCAGTTATAGACTTATATTTATGGGGTGCGCTAAAAAACAAAGTATACAAAAGAAAGTATGAGACAGTTGGTGACCTAAGGGAGGCGGTATTATAAGCAACTGAAGAAATTGATAGGCGGTCTGTGAAGAAAGCGGTAATGTCCATCTTAAAAAGATGCAATTTTTGTCTAAATAACAATGGAGGACTTTTCGAACATAAATTGTAACCATTATTATGTACTTTAATTTCTTAAGTTTTTAGAATGTACCTACTTATTTAGTTTTTTCGTTATATCTGATATACCTAATAAAAAAATCGTTCAATGTTTTTTATAATAGTTATTAATAAATCAATCTGTTTCATGGCTAACTACGTTAAAAGTGAAATTAAGAGAGAAAAGCATCCATAACCCCGTTATTTTTATGAAAAAAAAGATAAGTTTGTGTCATATCTCGAAAACAGGAGCTGTCACGCAAACGAGAACATGACAATCATATTCGGGATACAATGCCCTGCAATTTTTATATTTACATTTTTTTATAAAAACAAAAACAAAGGAGCTAGAGGGATTTGACTAAATCGACAGAATTTCGTTTTTTCAAAATATCTAGTAAGCCATGACTTTTTACAAAAATCCGACAATGTCGTTAAATTGGGCCGGTAAAACTGCAAATCTTTCCCAATTTAACCATTGCTCTATCTCCGCTAGTTTCCGAGGTCCCCATACTGATCATCAAAAAAAAAACTAAAAACCCTGTATATGCTATCTGGCGGTAATTGGTTTAGTGTTCTAGTGACTTTAGATTTGTTGCACCTAGAAGGGATAATTTTTTGACATCAGAATAGATAACTATATTTGATGCTTACTACGATACCAGTGTCAACATTTTAACTTAGATGATTTAATACAAAATTTTATCTAGTGTTTTGTGAAGAAATCAATTTAACTAGTTTGAGTTACAGCCACCGACTGTAGACAGAATATGCTAGCAGAAAACGAAGACGACCAACTGGTCAACCCACAAAGTATTAAGAAATGCACTTGAAACATCTAGCTCTACCAGACCGTTATGCTACTACCAGTGAGTGGACCAGTGGGTTGACTTCGTGCATACCGTCCACGATTACTGCTTTCTTTCGCTTCGGATTACTGCCATCAGGTTTGAATTGGTATACAGACGGAATGGCAGCATTCGCTTAATGTCATAATTAAAGATGAATCACTACTCTGACTAGGTATGCACAATGGTACTAGAAGGCCCTTGGAAAGCGAGGTGATTTTGGTCATGCCGTTCAGAGACATGTTGACAGGAATGTTGCAGTAATGGTTTGGGTGCTGTAGCCTAGAGTACCCGATGACTAGTTCTTTTTATTCGAGACAGTATGACAGCTGGGGTTTAAAGTGCTGATGTTTTATAAACTACTTCAGTGCCTTATCTGGAAGGTCCATAAGACAACATAACAAACATGCCCATATTAGTCATAGAAATATGGACTTTCTCCAAGAAGCTGGCGTTAATATATTTTGCAGTAGCCATCCCGTTCACCGGATTTAAATCCCATCGAACATATGTGGAATATGTCACTGAGTATATTTGTTTAGTAGCTGTAAGTGAATTTGGAAATATGCAAAAATTTGTCGCAGTAATGTGATACACTTTTATTTCACACACGTCGGTCACATGAGCATCAAAATAGATTTGAAGCCTATTTGCGAGGGTAGGCTTCCTCCCTTGCAATACCAAAATGTTGGGACAATTTGAACGAAACTGCTGCTTAGGTTGTCATGGCAGACACCGACTAGTGAGGTTCCAACCACGAAAAATGTGAAGAAATTCTACAACGTATTTTAGGGTGATTTTTGACTGAAGGTCCAGGTGACCATTCCCAGAAGTTCTGTACAACAATGATAAAATCGGTATGATGATGTTTCGTTGGATTGTTTGAGGAAGTTTCCCAGCAATGAAGTGTAATTAATGCCTCTATTAATAAACATATATGAAAGATGGGTCAAAACAATGGTGGAGTAAGCTTTATCTACAGGTAATATCATGACATTAGTCCTTTCGATGTACATTAGATAATTTTTACCAGTTATTTTCAGAATGGAAAAATAATCAAGGTACAGAAAATACAACAAATTTGTAAACATAAGTTTAAAACGTTAACAAAACTATAAAAAATGACAAACTATCAAAACAGTCAAACTATTAAAATAACAAATAAACAAAGAAGTCAAAATGTCTCTAATAAATAATGACTGCTAAAAATGTCTAATATGAAAAAAATAGTAAATCAAGAAACTTAAAAAGTCAAATGATAAAATAATATATTATATTAAAACAAACACACTGATGGAATTTTCACTTAAATTTATTTACTATTGACAATTGTTTCACCAGGTTACTGACTTCTTCAGAATACAACGTAAGACTAATAGTTAAATGTCTAAAACTATTACAAATAACTATGGGGATGCAATTACAGAGCTATTTAGAGGATTATTGAAGCAGGTAGAACGGGATTATCACTATTAAGAAAGAACAAAATATTGCAATTGGGTTTTTAAATGGGTAAATTATGGCTGAACTGAGTTTATATCATTTTATTGAAAAGATTAAGTAATGGAGATGAATTGGTTTCGGTTTAATCATTCAAGAGGTATGGTGAATTTTTGTTTTTGTTAATTTCTAATGACTCTAAAAGATAATTTTTTACTTTTATGTTGTAAATGTAATACTTCGAACGTATTCTGAGGTACATGATTTTCATTCAATAAATGATCGGCAAAAGTTGACTTATTATAATTGTGGTAGAAACTAGGGCAACTACCACATGTCAACTTATAGACACCCGAGTTGTTATTTTTGTTAATTTTATCTTTATTGTTTCTTAAATGTTTTCCTAAGTTGTTATCCGTTTTAAAAGCTGTATGAATGTTTAATAAAAATTCGGCTATTTTTTGAGAAGGAGAACCGAGGAATGTGATACTTTTATATAGTTTGGGGTCGATATTAGGGGTAGTAGGTTATACTTCATTTAAAGCCTTTTTATTTAATTTTTTAGTTAACATATTGTCGATAATTTGAGGGTTATAACTTAGTTATAAATAGAGCCTCTTAAATGTACAAAGAGCAAGTTGACGACGATTAAAATATCTATGAAAGTATTCCTCAGCTGGACGAACTGAATTTTTATGGCATATGATATAACATTCCACCATATTCAGTTTTTCTTCGTTAGAATATTCCATTTTATCACGAAAACTTGTCAATATCGACTGTCAGTTCAGCACTACTAATGGAATTACTCTCAAATGAGGAAACGTCAAAGTGAAAACAATCTTTTTCATGGCTACCTACGTTAAAAGTGAAAATAAGAGAGAAATCATCCATAACTCCGTTATTTTTATGAATAACAATATCGAGTATTATATCGTTGAAAAGCTCTAAAAATGTCCGATTTTTTGACGTCATAGCCAACCATGGTTTCCATTCAAAAAAAAGATAAGTTTGTGTCATATCTCAAAAACGAGAGCTGTCACGCAAACGAGGACATGAGAATCATATTCGGGATACAATCCCCTTCAATTTTGATATTTACACTTTTTTATAAAATCAAAAACAAAGGAGCTAGAGGGATTTGACTAAATCGACAGAATTTCCTTTTATCAAAATATCTACTGAAGCCATGACTTTTTACAAAAAACCGAAAGTGTCATTAAATTGGGCCAGTAAAGCTGCAAATCTTTCCCAGTTTAACCATTTCTCTATCTCCGCTAGTTTCCGAGATTCCCATACTGATCATCAAAAAAAACTCACCCTGTATAATTTAAGAAATTGCGATTCCCATTTTCTCATTCTTCTAATAATATAACAAGAAACGTTCATACTAGAGTACTTACCTGCTTCGTTGCTTGTTCTGATGACCGCTCTGTAGGAGGTGGACTGTATTTTGAGAGACTTGACACGAACGTACTTTTGTACTTTGTCTGTGTCTATTGATTATTTTCACGACCGGTGGGATTTTTCACTAAAACTACAATAATAAAGAACTAGGGAGTATTATTCCTTCTACGAGTGGGCGAAGAAATTGTTCAACCGTCCACTACAGTGACTTAAGCATCTCCGGTAAGAGACTATCTCGCCCAAAATAAATGTACACTAATTTACAACTAAAATGGATCCTCAACATAGTTTTTTAGAGAACTTCCTGAATGCACTTAAGAGACTCATTCGATAGGGTGCTTGGTTTTCTGATAGAGATTATCATTAACTTATTATTGAATTTCTTCTACTTTCTGGTCACTTAAAAAAATCTTTTTTAATTCCTTTTTGCTCAGAGATAGCATTTTTTTTGTTTCTTAAACCTATTACAAAATGGTGACAAATTGTATGAACGAGATTATACCAACCGTTCGGTTGATATATAGTCACACATTTTTCAATGAATTTCTTCAACTGTTTTAAATCGTTGTTGTTAACTTACTTAACAACAAGCTCCTTCTAGATAAATTTGAGGTCAGCACAATACTAACCATTTGGAGTTGTCTACAGGTAGTTTTGCTAATAACTGATGAAAAAAAGACCCATAAAAATTAATCAGAAAAAAAAGCTGTTTCAAATGCTGTATCAAGGAAGAGATGTCAGCCGAAATAGTTCAATATTTTGATGATAAGTCATATTGCATTCCCGATAAAGCAAATATTTTACAAAGCATTAGCTCCTGACATCTAGAAATAATCACCCTGTGCATAGGTCATACAAAACTGGTATGATTTACTTAAGCACATCTTTTGAATAAAACATCAACAGGAATTTCATGATTTTAGAATCGAAAATATCTGTTCAAAGCTTGATACATCAGCTACCATAATTCTCCTTCATTTAATTTCCTTTGTCTTACTTCATATGCACAAGTTGTTACAAATTAACCCGAATTTCTTGTCCAACTGTTATTCACAACATTTTATCCAATTATTTATCTCCGGTTCCAGAGACTTCCCATCTAATGTCGTATTAATTGGTTTTGTAAACTTTTTCTTTATCACCTTTATGAAGTCATAGTCCCAGAAGCCAGCCATAATTTAAGAAATTAATAGAGAGAACCTTCACCTGCTTTGCTAATATAGGGTTCTATCTCTCGGAACATTTTTCGAACGATCAAAGTAATCACCGGTTTCGTGGTCTGTGTCATTACTGAGGAGGGAATGACCGAAATATAGCCGCTACTTGAAAATTATACGTTTTGACGTCCAGATATATCAGTTTTGTGATTAGTGTAATGAAAAAGCGACCGTTTTTTTTAATACACATGCAGAGATGTTTGTATTGTATATACAAGGCCTTCTTGAATAGAAATTTAACATAATCTTAGTTTTCTATAAAGATAATTTGTTGGTTCACTACTGATACTGGGTATCCTTATTTTTATATTGTTACAAGGTTTGCGAGCGTCAGCTCTATCAATAGGGTAGGGCGGGGCTAAACGGTTCATATTTCACCTATAGTCTTATAACTATTTAGGTGTAATATTTCAGAATAACATTTTCCTAGCATAGGATAGAGTGACCTTTTAGCTACTAATAGTGATAATTGGACTTTTTCAAACTGTGTATAAGTCAAATATTGAAATGTGGAAAGTTCAGGCGAATGGTCCTTGATGCCCCGCAAGCGGTGTAAAAAGAACCACACTAGGTTAAAAAGGACCGGCCTCATTGAATCCAGCTTTCCCCAGAAACCCTGTCCGTGAAAAACTCACAATATTGTAAAAAACATTTTCTTCTTCAGAACTCGAACTCTTGCTATTCTTTTCTACAAATAGCCTTTTCTTCACTACAGCGTTCCATAGGACGACTACTCTCTTCTGCTGCATATTTTCTCACTCCAGTGAGAACTCTTCTATTCTAAGAGTGTCTGTTAATATAGCTGTTTTGCTTCGTTTGCTATTGATAACTTTACGAGGTCCAGCCTTTGGAAAGGGTCTGACAAATTCCGAAGGAGATGCTGCATTTGACCATTGAGGCTCGAAAATAGGTAGAACAGCTTTGGAGGTACCAAGAAACTGGGTGATATAGGCGACTGAGAGTCAATAATTGGAGACAACTGAATCTCTGTTGACGCAGCTGACAACGAAGGTGGATTCTGAGGAATTGGTTTATCCATCACAAAATCGAGATTATCAAATATTTATTTGACACAGACTTAGCACCTCGCACAGTAGGTTCTTTTATAATTTTTCAATCTGAAAAATAAGATGAATAGGTACTTACTGTTGTGCGGTAAAAGTATCCAATGTGGGTCATAAAGATCTATACGTGGTACGGCTTACCCTCAGGGGAGTTTGACGTACATTAGATATTATATAGAAAAAACAACACAGTGTATACGAAATGCAACCGTGTAATCCAAAACTTGATACTATTAACAATAATATTCGAAAAAACTGGCCTCCTGATCTCAATAATGTAAGTGTAAGACTGAAATCAAATAACAGAAAGATTCTTACTTATGTGAAATTTACAGGCTATAAGAATTCACACACCCATTGACTCTCAATATCTATATCCTTACTTCTTAAATCAGTCACTTATTTGTCTAACGGACTTTTAGTTTCGAAAATATGCAGAGCGGACCTTTAGGCCCCGCCCTACCCGACTAAATATGCTCTACATATGTCTACATATGTCTGTACACTTAGTTATTCATCTCCGCGACATAGAATATATAAAGAAATCACGGTGATGTCTAGCTAGAAGATCTCCGTCACGCAAAATAGTTGAGATAGAAGAAGAAATGTTGGAACTTGTCAAAACCGAACTAACAACAGGCCTTTGGTCAGAAGTTGGTCATAGCAAAATGTTCAAAACTATGTAAGAGCGGTGGTATCCCTACCAATATCAACAGGTACAAGTGTTAGAACACGAAACTTATTCTTCTTCTTCTTTTGGTTCCATTTCTTATAGGAAGTTGAGATCACTACGACGACCCTTACTTTGTTAACCAAGCACCCAAATTCCTATTTTCCTTCTTCCTAAGTTTCTTCCTCTTGTGATAGTTCTTTGCATTATCAACCGCAGCAGTAGGTACCTTTGTCGTCTTACAATATAAACAAGGTACTCCAACTTGTGCTGTTACATGGTTTTATTATTTCTCTCTGTTGACACAGTCTGTTCAGTATTTCAAAGTTTAACACATGTTCCACACATAATGTCCTCAACATCCTTCTATAGAGCCAAGGTTCAATTGTCTACAGTTTTTTTATATCTTAACTATAACAAAGTAGGTTTCTTAGTTTCTACATGAGCTCCAATTTTTTTGATCTGGTTGCAGTTATCTGTCAACCATATACCAAGATATTTATATTGGTTTGCTCTTTCTATATACTTGTACACTTACCTGTTCTGTAGCACTCTTTTCTTGTTTTTTCTGATTTTCGTACTTTGTTTTTATTCCAGAAGCATTAGAGTTTGAATTAAGACGTTCAAATGTAGATTGTAAATATACCAGATGATCAGTATCAATGACGGTGTCGCTTGTATACCACATTTTATATATAAATTCTCCTTTGACTTTAATACCATCCGTATTCTCCACTATTACTTCTTGGAATATAGCTTCAGCATTTGTTAGAACAGTTGCATTTGCTCTGTGGTTTTAGCAACATGAATGAAACTTATACCAAATCTATTTTGGCTGCCGACAAAGCCATATTTACAAGAAATCATTTCTACATCAACCGTATTTAGAAAACAGACTATATACATACTGTGCAAAGGTACATTGTTAGAACAGACTTTCAATAAATGTGATGCCCTAATAAATTGTGTGGCTATTGGACCAAATCGTCTGACTGGTAAAAATTATTTAAACTGTCTTGAAAACCATTTACACCAGTTTTATTATTTGATGTTTCTTTAGATATGTGGTAGAATCTTGAGTTTTTATCTTGTATTGTTTACAAGACTTACACTTAAACTCCACTAATCAATAGATCATTTATCACTACAGTCATGTAAATAATAGGCTATGGCTTACTAAACTACTTCATACAATTATTCTACTCATCAAACAGAAAAGTCCTAATTTTTATCAGTTCATCTTATTCCTGAATAAACATCTTTTTCTGCAAAAAAAAATACATTGCACGCCTTGATTGTTCCATGTTGTTGAAATTGTCTAGTTTCGTGCCTTCAACGTTATATCTTTTACCCTGACTTTATTTTGTAAAATATTTCCACAGCATCAACACAGCTTAGACCCCTTTTTGAAGTGGCGTCGTCGATTAATGAATTTTCTAATAGATGGATAGGACGGCATGTATCATCTATTTAAAATAGTTTAAAACTAAGAGGAAGTAAATACTGTGGAACATATATAACAGCGACTTGTTAGTAATAATAAACTTATTAATTTACTTCTCTATAAACTCCATCATACTGCAATGTCTATATTAAAATTTTTTGTTGTTCCAGGATGAAGGAGGATATGGCTTCTCTGGGAAAGAGGTAAGAGTGTTGCTTGCCAAATACAATAATTATAAGTGCTAATGTGCGAAATTTACATTTAACTATTCTTGTTTTAGCTAAACGTATCAGACCAATTTAGATACAGCTCTTTATATTAGATTAACTTTATTTGGAATATGTTTAATCCCAATTATTACCATACCGTGACTTAATTTTAGTTCGTAGGTATATATTAATTTTGATTGCTTACTTAAAACATATAAATTTAGTTAATTAATAACAAGGCTTACGAAATATCACAAGCAGTGCACATAAATCAAGCAAAGTCTATTAGAATGTATTTGCATGGCAAATAGAACAAATTTTATGAAATACTTACTAAGAAACTGCTTTGTTTCTTAGTTATGCCAAGTATTTATCTAAATATGTACATGATAACAATCAGAAAATATAATAAGAAAACTTTTGTGTTGATTATATGTAGCAAACAATTGATTGTGGACATATAATGATATTTTGGTGGATATAGAGGTAAATATTAATTTCGGTTTCTCTAAATTATGTAAGAAAAATCTTGATGAGTTAGTAAATAATCAAACTAATTATATGTAATACTAGACCAAGAAGTGTTAATGTTTAAGTCTTCAATAAAACTGGAAGGGGAAATCACAATCACTCAAAATTGAGAAAGGTGTGTTTCCGGGGATACCACGACAGAAAAACAGTTGGAGACAAATAATGTATAGTGTTTTAGAGCCGTAGTTAAAGACAAATGCTGTAACAAAACAAGAAGAACATATTACGATGAAATGCTCAAAGTTTCGGCCCCTGTTTTGAAGCCATCCTCAAGAAACATTAAAGAAGACATATCATCTAATTTGAAATTGTCACTAATGTACACTTATTCTGTCACTTCACTAATGCTTTTTGCTAAACTTTCATTTATTTGCTGATTTTAGCTGTGATATCAGACATTTAAGGCTTTCAGAGTTGTTCCTAGATTGGACTTGCAGGTTGACTGATCCTGTCAAAAAGAATTCAACACTACTTTTCAATATTTGGTTTCTTCTCAAGTCAACGATATGGTGCATGAAATTGCTTTGTAGTCATTTCTGAGCTATATTACAAGCTGCAAGTCTTTAGCACATCGAGAAGTCAGTTTCAAAAATGTTGAGTGAGAAATAAAGATCAAGTTCGGAATAAGCTGAGCCACAAAGAGGTATCAATAAGTGTGGAAGGATAAGAAAAAATACATAAATGAGGCGTCGTATTGTCCTATGCCTTGGTCTTAAATTGCATTATGACAGCACACGTTACATGTTCCTCATTTTCAATTTTCATGAAGTTTCAATTTAAACATTTTTCTTTATGCAGTCTTTAATCATTCATCCATGATACGTGGCTAGTCCATTTTATTGGCGTTCTTGGACTGGTTCTGTTAAAGTTCTCTTTATCTTCATGATGTCTCGAACTCTTCTAATAATAATTCCTTCATCTATAGTCTATTTGAATGGCATTTATTTCGTTTATATTGTTTTGTGTAGTTGTCATGTTACAGATCCATATACAGGGTGAGTTTTTTTTATGATCCGTATGGGGTTCTGGGAAACTAGCGGAGATAGAGCAATGGTTAAATTGGGAAAGATTTACAGTTTTACTGGCCAAATTTAATGACACTTTCGAATTTTTGTAAAAAGTCATGGCTTACTAGATATTTTGAAAAAACGAAATTCTGTCGATTTAGTCAAATCCCTCTAGCTCCTTTGTTTTTGATTTTATAAAAAAAGTGTTAATGTCTAAATTGACGGGAATTGTATCTCGAATATGATTGTCATGTCCTCGTTTGCGTGACTGCTCTCGTCTTCGAAATATGGCACAAGCTTATCTTTTTTTGAATGGAAACCATAGTTGGCTATTACCTCAAAAAATCGGGCATTTTTAGAGCTTTCAACGATATAATACTCGATATAGTTATTCATAAAAATAACGGAGTTATGGATGCTTTTCTCTCTTATTTTCACTTTTAACATAGGTAGTCATGAAAAAGATTGTTTTCACTTTGACGTTTCCTCATTTGAGAGTAATTTCATTAGTGGTGCTGAACTTACAATCGATATTGACAAGTTTTCGTGATAAAATGGAATATTCTAAAGAAGAAAAACAACTGAATATGGTGGAATGTTATAATCATATGCCATAATAATTCAGTTCGTGAAGCTGAGGAATACTTTCATAGATATTTTAATCGTCGTCAACCTGCTCTATGTACATTTAAGAGGCTTTACGATAGTTTACGCAGATATGGATCTTTTACTAAACCACCAAAGGAACGAAATCAAATTAACGAAGCAGCACAAATAAATGTTTTGGCAATGGTAAATCAAAATCCATCTACATCAACTCTTGAGATTGCGGCAGAAGCTGGCACATCTCAACGAACTGTAGTTAAGGTACTGAAAGCGCACAAGTTCCACCCGTACAAACTTTCAGTTTCTCAAACTTTGCATGCTGGTGACGAACATCGACGTATTTTGTTTTGTACATGGTTTAGAGGCATGTGCCTTGACAATCCAGAGTTTATTTTTATGAATAACTATATCGAGTATTATTTCGTTGAAAAGCTCTAAAAATGTCCGATTTTTTGAGGTCATAGCCAACTATGGTTACCAGTCAAAAAAAGATAAGTTTGTGTCATATCTCGAAAACGAGAGCTGTCACGCAAACGAGGGCAATCATATTCGAGATACAATTCCCTTCAATTTTGAAATTGACACTTTTGTTATAAAATTAAAAACAAAGGAGCTAGAGGGATTTGACCAAATCGACAGAATTTCGTTTTTTTAAAATATCTAGTAAGCCTTGACTTTTTAGAAAAATCCGAAAGTGATATTAAATTGGGCCAGTAAAACTCCCAAGTTAAAAATTGCTCTACCTCCGCTAGTTTCCGAGATCCCCATACTGATCATAAAAAAACTCACACTGTATAGAGACAGTTGTAAAGATGACTGAATATTAACAAACCTTCGAAATTAATCATTCCGACAAAAACATCCGGAATCTTCCATTGGGGCAAAAATCAACGACCTCGAGAAATTTCCTGATGAACGCTCAGACAACAAAGGAATAACCATCGAATTACGGGAAAATTATATGCTAATTATAAAAGGACAGTTGTACATGTTGATTAGTATTACTTTTTTAGTTTACATTTCCGTGTGTTCTATCGATAGCAATCAGCTTTAGTAAATAAATAGTTGATTATTTTTGTGTAAATAAAGAAAACGAAAGTGAACGTAATTATCAGTTTTAAAATTTATTACATTATTATATAAATTTCCAATGGAGCCCGAAATCTACTTAACAACGAGTTAATAGATGATATACCCACGAGAATTATTTGAGCGGTTCTAACCAATTTCGAAACTTTGTTCAAGTCGTGAATGTGAAAGGTTAGCAGATAAAACTACAAGGATAATTTCTCTATAAAATAAGAATTATAAACATTTCACTTGCCAAAAGTAAAAGTCAAATTCTCATTCCGTTTCTGTCCATCCGAAAGCCAACGGAAAATACCAAATACCAACGGCCTGTGCCATCAGGTAAAAGCAAGTTCCTCAGAGCTCGGTGGCGCCACGCACGGAACTAAACTAATAAATTAGTTGGTTTACAATCCGGAACAAAATCAAGGCCAAGCAAGGGATGGATTGCTGAAATTTGAGAACCCACTTACCGAATGTTTAAAGAGGGTTCTTTGACACCTCTGAGATATTGGCCACAACAGATGAGTAATTTGAGAGAAAGTTATGCTGAATTGCACAGAAGGCATTGGAATTCTTTGTACTGGAAAAAAAAGAAGGCTCGGATTTCGTAGTAGTAAGATACAATAATTGTGGTTATTTTAAGTTACGGTCGTTCAGAATTGGAAACAGAATATGGAATACAAGTTGAGTTTAAAAGGAAATTTGAAAAAACATTTAGTACGAGGGCTGCCTTTTATATTTCGGGATTAGAGAACAAAAACGAATATTAATCATCGAAAATCGCTTTATTGTGTTTTCAAAATATTGTCCATGAAGATCTAAACACTTTTGCATGCGTTTGAACCAATTGTCGAAGCACTTTTTCCACTCTGATTGAGGTATCTCCAAAACATGCATTCTGAACGCAGCAACCGCTTCTTCGGATGTCGAAAAACGTTGTTTGTTTTTTACGTATGGGAATAAAAAGAAGTCATTTGGTGACAAGTCAGGACTATACGGCGGATGACTCATCAAATCGATGTTTTCAGTGGTCAAAAATGCAGTTGTTTAAGCCGATGTGTGAGAGCTTGCATTGTCGTGGTGAAGAGTGATCCGTCTTTGGAAGACAACTGGCAAACAAATGGTTGTATACCACTCAGAATTGAGTATTCTGCGTTGTTCTAGTGGTACGGTTGCGACATGTTCAGTTTTTCCGAAAAACAGGCGATCATTTGCTTGGAAGTCCTTCGTGTGCGAACAACCTTTGTTGGATTCGGCTCATCTTGAAACACCCATACAGTCGACTGCTGTTTACTTTCGGGCTCATACGCGTAAATCCACGATTCATCACCTGTCACTATGTCATAAACGTGTTTTGAAGCACCGCGATCATATTTTTTGAGCTTTTCTTTCCACCAATCGACACCAGCCTTTTTTTGAACGATTGACAAATTGTCAAATTGTGTGGGATCCAACGCGAACAAATTTTTTTGACATTCAAATGTTTATGCAATATTGAATGTATGCTAGTCCCACTAATGTGGAAGGTTGACTCAATCTCACGATAGGTCACATGACAATCTTGCAATATCAGTTTGCTCACAGCATCAATGGTTTCCGGAACTTCAACTGTTTTTGGACAACCTTCAAATATGCACTCTTGCTGACTTAATCCACGTCGAAAGTTGTAAAAAATAATCGCACGAAAATGTTCACGATTTAATTCCATTTTTTTTGGCTGAGATGAATCCTTTAAGTTACTGTAAACAACACATAGCGCTCGTATGTCAAAACGTTCTGAGTACGTATAACCTCAAAAATATCAAACTTTATGATAGAGCTGTCAGTTGTCAGATTGCAACACTAGGGTTGTCCAATCCCGAAATATAAAAGGCAGCCCTCGTATAATAAAAATTCGATTATAAACCAATCCAATCCAACACCTTGTTTGAACAAAAGTCTTTTTTTGAGACATGTTAACCTTCAAAATTTAGAAATTTGTGATGAACATTTATGTGACCTTTCTGGGACGTTTCCATTTTTTGTAAATATTTGTCCGACTTTCGGTTCTGAATATATTTTCTGAAAAACTGTTGTTGAAGATTCATTAACATTTATAGTAGATTGGTGTATTTATTCTGAGGCAAGAATTTTAGGTTATCAGAGTAATTTCGACAAATTTTTTTGTTTTTTTTTTTGCTTTTTTTGTTGGCGATTTTTACGCTCACACTCTTCGCCAGAGATGCTTAAGCTACCGAACTCGACGGTTGAACAGTATCTTCGCTCGCTCGTGGAAGAACTAATATCCCATCATAGTTCTAAATTGTTGTAGTTTTTAGTGAAATCCGAACTGTCGACGAAAAGACACAGTAAAATCACTCAGGGCAGTGCGGGTCTAACTCTCAGGATACAGTCCACTTTGCCTACTAGCTCAGGTCATTTAGGAAATTACGTGACAAAATTAATAGTAGAACAAAACCGACATCAATGGGTTCTAATGATAAAACTTGACTAATTGACATAAAATTCAACATTTTTTATCGATGCGTTTTTGTTTTTTAACAAAAAAAACAGCGAAAAATCAGTAACAATTTAGTTTTTTACTTTTTACACAGAATCCACCGATAAAACCGTGTTTGCTACTATGGGCAATGTTGAAGAGAAATGAAAAACCTACAAAATGAGCTACTATACGCTCAACTTCGTTAATTGGTTTCTTCGATAATGGAACCTTTACCCGAAATTTCAACAATGGCTTACATATTTTTTTATTTTATAGCTGAAATATTCTTATTAACTGAAGCAATAGATCTCTTCATATCCAATTCATGTTCCAAAAATAAATACTGTTGCCCCAGTAGTTTTTGCAAAATTTCAGTCAATCCTATGGAAGACATATTTTTTTAACGGCCATATTACCTCACCGGATGACCCTATCATTATGAATAAACCACCGTTTGAAAGTAGAAGAGTTGGTCTAGAGACCCCTCATCTCACTTTTTGTAAATTGAAAGTATAAATACATATAGGTATTGAAAATATTTGGCCATTCCATAATTATTTGGACGAGTCCATTCGAAAAATTGCCAAGGGGTGGTACTATATTCTTTTGTGTAAACGATAAAAAACTAAATTGTTATCGATTTCTCTCTTTTTTTTTATAAGAAACAAAAACTCATCGATAAAAAATGTTGAATTTTATTTCAATCTGTCAAGGTTTATCATTAGAACACGTTGGTGTCGGTTTTGTTCTACTATTAATTTTTCTTTTCTTCCTTTCTTTTTATCCGTAAATAACCTGAGCTATACAGAGCGGTCATCAGACGAGGCAACGATGCACGTAAGTACTCTGGAATGATCGTTCCCTTTCTATTGTTATAAACTATTCAAAGTTACCCCCCTATTTCAACTGTAAATGATACATTATAGAAAATTAGATTTAACCCAATTCAAACAATCGAAATTGCTTAAACCTTATTAGGGTAATATAAAAAACAAGATTGCGATGAACCGATAACCTTCATATTACATTTTTAAATTATTATGGAAGGTGTGAAATGTGTTTCCACAAAATTTGAAGAATATGAAAATGGAGATTCATGGACATTAATACAACGTAGATGTGAATGGTTAGAGACATGCGAAATCAAAGAACTTTAAGGAGTCATGTTACGAGCGCAGCGGTTGATTTGAAAACCGAAGTTTAAAAAAATTGTAGACTTGCCTTAAGTTTGGTAGAAACAGCCGGTCAATGACACGTTACACTATGGCCTCGGGTCCTGGTGTCGTTAGGTTTGGCTAGGTTGCACTAGCGATTCTATCTTCGTAGCACCAGTGCACCACAGGTTTACCCTCTGTTATAGCAGTTTCTACAGTTTTATAGCTTACGCAGTCTTCTGCAGGCCTCTGGTATAGAGTACACCCAGCCTCTCAGTTAATGTTTTCTACAAAACAGGTACGATGAATAACGGAAAATCAAAGCATAATCAATAATTGAAGTCAGAGATCTACTTCTTAAAGGAAGTTTTAGAGAACAATAGTATGCCTAAAGGCAATATAGATTTCACGATTTAAGTAATACAGCTTACATATAGTTTTATGATTTCGATTTAAATTGTATTCAGAATCAGCTGTTGTAAATATTTGATTTTTACGTGGAAATAAAAGTTGTAGGAGAGTGATATGATTTATCAAAATATAACTTCAGTTCTCCATAGCATATCAAAATACTTTGTAGATATTAGTTAAAAATCAACCTTTATTGTGCATATATTTTATTTTATTGATTAAGCATTACTTTCATATATTACCGTGGGCCTGGGGACTAATACCTAAATGAACATAGTATTTATTATTTACACACAGTGCCAAGGAAAACCAAGTTGTAATGCTCTTGAAGTAATCAATTGTAGATTGTGTCTACTTTCTTGCATTCCATATGAATGTCTGGTTTATACTTGCAGATATAATTCCTTTCAAGATGTTTACCACAACTGTTAACAAAGAACCATCGTAAATTAGCAACAATATTAATTTTGGCATACCAAACCTTTATCAAAGCATTGACCACATCCACTTTCAACTCAAATTTTTATTTATTAATGTAGAAACAATGGTCTTATATTGAATCCAACCTGTTAAAATTGTGTTTTACTTGTTGCCCAATAAACCAAAAGAATTCCAAATGACATTCCAGCACAATAAATGAAGTGGTATTTGCTACCCCCTGTAGAAAGGTACGCCCCCCTCGGCGAGGCTCCTAATCACACGAAATTGTTGAAGTCGCCTTTTGCTGAAAGCTTAAATATGTTATCGTTTGTAAAGACTAATATGCGGTTTGCTAATGCCTATTTTTAACCGGGATGATCCCGATTGATCCTACAATTGTTAAAATTATTCAAGGTGTCGGATTTAAATACTGGGGAATTCCCAGGTTCTTAGAAGTCGACAGAAATTTGAGGAAGTATTCAATGATTCTTGCTGCTTAAATTTTCAAAGGTAAAATTCTGAATTAGGATCTGTTTTTGTTAATTTAATGATATTTAAAATTATCATAATATGGGATCACGTTTTAAAAAATCTTAAATTTAATATATATATATATATATATATATATATATATATATATATATATATATGTTTTAGGTGGTTTCCGGGAATTCATTCGCGTAGTTGATAACTGATCCCTGCCGGGATCGATGGTAAAATGACGACGTTAGTGTTAGTGCGGGGTTCTTTGGCCCTGCTTACTACTAAGGTCCTTTACTAAAACTAGCGGTCGCCCAGTGGTCGAAATTCGACCAATTGTGTCAATATCTCTGGCAGGTCAAGTAACCTGAAAGTTTTATCTTGACATTCTATTCTAGGACTTTAGGGAACCTCTGTGTGATAGTTTCCTTGAAAATCCTAGATATCGGTCTTACATTTCGCTTCTACAAATAAGTAACGAAATTCAAGTTTTTTTAGATATAATTCATAGGACTTTATTTGTGTTCAAATTCGTAATTCTTAATTTAATATGACACCAATTCAACCGCTAATGGGCTACCCTACATATTTCTTTTTTCTAACCTCTCTGTATAACTATAATTGCACTCAATTCTCTAACATTTATTAAAATACTCATTATAATAATTCCGTCTCATTATATAGTTCCACCACCCTGTATATGCAACTGCTCATGGACCACGCATAATATTTTTTAACATTTTTGAACCACCCGGTAAACCATTCTGTATATGACACTGCCTATAAGCCACCGTATTTACTCTTTTTGTTTATGAAATTTTTAACTATCTTCTGTAACTATAATTCTACTCCAACCTATATTTCAATCATCATATATATGGAATTCTTCGTGGGCTACTCTATAAATCATTTCCTTTTCTAACATTTTTTATCATCATCCTGTATATCTATAATTCCTCTCACCCTATATTTCATCTTCCCTATATATACAACTGCTTATGGGTTACGAAATGTTGCATTTTCATTTCCGCCACCCTGTATATGCATCTCTGTATAATGTTTTTGCACCACCCTGTATAACTGTAATTCTACTGCACCTTCTATTCCAAGAACCCTGTAAATTCAACCGCTAATTGGCATCCCTATATAATTATGTTATTAGTTATAATTGCACTCTACTCTATATTTCAAACACCCTATATATGCAACTGCTTATGTGCCACCCACGAAAAAAATGATTTCTAACATATCCGGAATCGCCCTGTATAATTATAATATACAACGATTACTTTACCACTAAACAATAACAACGCTTGCATGCCACTTCCAGAAGTACATGCTTTAAGTATATAACAGCATTGGTTCCTCTATATATAATTACTCAATGTTTTGAGTCTGGCGGCGGCGGCACATTCAGTTGTTTGGTGTTGACATTATGGACGTAAATAATGAATATTTATTTTACTTTATTTAATGAATGAACCAATATTATAAATTAATATTAGCATTCTGCACTGAAGGTCGTCAATAGCTACCAAACAAAACAAAAATGAAGAAAATCGGTTGACAGACAGAGGAGAAAATGGTACCTAATCTGTTTGTCTTTGCCTATTTATATATAGATATTCAACATTTGTTTGAGTTCATTGAATTCACTTTTGCTTTCTCCTTACCATCATTTTGTTTTTCATTTACACCACAATTTCCATAATTATCTTCAAAGAAATATAAAAACCCACACACACGTTGTATAGTGTTCAAGACGATTGGCTGGAACGATTGCTATAGTTTGCTTATCTTATCGTTGAAGAAATATTTGAACACCGTATTTGATCAATTAAACCAGCAATCGCATAAGCGGAATCATAATCGATTGATAGCGCTGCCGACACTTCATCAAAAGACTTCGAAATTCAATGGGAAAATAAGTCAGCCACGCTGGTAACGGCTTAAATATTTGCTTTCAGATTTTAAAGATGTGAATTTTATTTATTTCTAAAGTAATGCCGCTTTGAGTTTATTGTTAAAATCAGTTGATTGTACAACTCTAAAAAAAATGTGTCTATCTGCCTGGATTTGTGGTGAACAACAAATTAAAATCACTAAGAGATGTAATAAACTTTAATACTGTCACAGAAAGTTATAACTGCGTCCGAGAGAGGACAATGTAAATACAAACTAGATGCCACTGTCAGCAAATCGTAATTTCCTGGTCGGTCTACTGATTTCTGGAATGGTGACATGGAGCAGTCTAGAAAATTCTAGAACGTCAACTAGTATATAAATAATTGTTAGTTCAGTTCCTTAGAGCATATAATTGTGGAGGTATCCTGCAATCCACAAATATCAAGACTAGAGAGAGAAGACAATAAAATTCCATCATGTTATCTCTCTTGGTGGGTGGAAGTAACCAAGGAACGATATTGGCATTAATGTAGTCTTTACGCGATATTTGTAAATTTCAGGCTACCTTCAGAACTATAAGCTCTAAGGTCTAGCTCAGTTGAGTAGCGCTTTTAGTGCAGCTTTATAGTTGACAGTAAACTCCAGAATGTAATTTCAAATTATACATTGTACAAAATCATTGTGGACTCTATGGGATATTCTTCGAGTTGAGAATGGTGTTTTGAAATGAATCTGTGAAAGTGCCGACGGGCAGGAAACTAAATCTCAATTTGTCATAGTATAGAAAATAGTACCCGCGATCCTGAAGGAGTAACACAATAGCATTTCTAGAGGTTACGTAGGTACGAGAGCGAATTTATAGGTTGGACTATTACTAAGACGTAAGAGATTAGTGTTTGGGCCCAAAAATTGATGTGTTTGGAAAAAGAAGCAATTCAATATGGGCATTCCTTTCGAAAGAATTGCCATTGACATAGCCGGAC
The DNA here is from genome assembly GCA_034190945.1 of Octodonta nipae. Classification (NCBI taxonomy): domain Eukaryota; kingdom Metazoa; phylum Arthropoda; class Insecta; order Coleoptera; family Chrysomelidae; genus Octodonta; species Octodonta nipae. The sequence continues at coordinate 35,266,706 of CM067216.1, read as the reverse complement.
TATTCCCAGTAACCAAGAGAGAAAACAGATATATCCTTGTTCGCCCTAAGGTTTCGATATTCTCAATTGAGAAGAAACGACAGTAGGAATGGTTTTAGTAGAATTATCAGGACTCTAGAAACGCATCTTTCCATACTGATCGGCAGTAACCATTGGGATTGGGATTGGCCCATACCTCTGTTCCTGGCATATAGATCCGGTGTACAGTGCATTCCATTTTGGTTGAGATTACCAGGTTACTAGGTTGTTATTGAAGATAGAGTCTTGCGGTTTTCACATACCTGTTCTACTTTTTTGTGAAACTCAGGATGGCCATATCAGATTTTGCATAAGTGTTTCCATTCATAAGATACAGGGCGATTTTGATAATTTATACTTTTTGGACCCCTTCTATATCTACGAAGTTATTAGAAATACTCTTGCGCTAAGAACTACGTCTAATAGAAAATTTTGCATAGAATCCAGTGGAGTACTCAATTTTTTTCCGAGTATGGTTTTGAAGATACTACATACACAACATTATACATTTTTAAATGGAACACCCTGTATTTTATTATTTCATTGAATTCGTTATTTTTTTCCCTTTAAAATAATGTATAATACAATACACATGGTATTATTAGAAATGCTAAAAAACACTAAAAAGCTGAGTTTTTTGCTAGTAGGCCATGTATTTTCCATTTAAAAGGAGAATCAAACAAATAATTCCATTTGAGATTTTTTATAGAAGTTTATTAGCAAAGAAAAATAATGCTAACAATAATTCAATAACATGAAACACGAAATTTAGGTACCTAAAAGCAACTAATAAATAGTTATAAATCGTTCATTATGTATAACAAACAGAACAAGTATTACAAATCAAATATCTATCTTAAAATTAATTTTGGACATTATTTATTACCTTATTGATTTAACTGTTCAAATTGTTGTCCATTTTCCCTAACACATAATTGGCAAACCTTTCCATCTCGCATGAATCCATTTAAAATTATTATAGAATTCCGCCTTTCGGAACAATATTTTATCTAGTGAGCGCTGGAGAGAAAAACGCAAATCTGATCAAGCTGTCATTGTTAGTAACTATTGTGTTTTATGGTGTTTGAGTTTATAAGATCATTATATAAATAATTATTCGTGAGTTTGCTGATTGATAATTGATAATGGCTGGAATAGAATTCGTTTTTCAAAATAATGAAAAATACGATATGATACAATGTTTAAATCAATGTTATGAGAATGTTGAAGAAGCTTTAGAACTATATTTCCACAGGTGTAAAGTACGAGTATTTTACCATAAGATATTTCATGAAATCGCGTTTTTAAAACTTTGAGATATCCAGAGAGGCATCAACCTAGTCGAGCAACTACATATATTTAGACTAAAGAATAATTTACAAAGTTTTGGTGAATATTCTAAACCTCGATCAAAGGTGTATAACAAAGAAAATCGAGAAATGAATGAAATAAATGTGTTAGCTGCGTTCATGCCTATCCCCAGACTTCTAGTGCGAAATTAGAAAATTACACTGGAGTTTCTCAATCACGGGTCCAAAGAATTTTAAAAAAATATAAATTTAAACCTTACAAAGTCAATATTGCCCAGCACTTATATCCTGGTGACGCAGCAAGACGGTTAAATTTTGTTTTTAGACCAAACCCGAAGGGACAATGATTTTGTAAGGAAAGTTATTTGGTCAGACGAATCTCATATAAGCAGTGCCGGTATATTTAAGAGGCAGAATACAAGATACTGGGGTATGATGAGAACCAGCACTTAATTTTTGAGCGACAACAGCAGGGTCGATTTGGTTTTAATGTAGCCTGTTTCATACTGGGGACAAAAATAAAGTACCGCTTTTTTGAAGGAACCCTTACCGCCAATAGGTACTTGACAATCCTAGAAGACTTATTACCCGAAATGTTGGAAGATGTTCCCCTCGCCTTTCGCAATTCTATACACTTTCAACAAGATGGCGCCCCTGCCCACAATTCTAGATTAATTGGGCGCTTTTTAGAAAATAATTTTCAAGGATGTTGGATAGGCACACATGGACCAATTAGGTGGCCTCCAAGATCACCCGATTTATCTATATTGGACTTTTTTTGTGGGGTTATTTGAAAAATAAAATATATACCAACAGACACAACAGTCGCGAAGAACTTCGTGCCGCAACGGAGGCAGCTTTTCGGGATTTACAAAGGCGACCTGTAATAAGTTTAAATGCACTCAGACTTATTGAAAAGTTTTGCCAATTATGTGTTAGGGAAAATGGACAACAATTTGAACAGTTAAATCAATAAGGTAATAAATAATGTCCAAAATTAATTTTAAGATAGATATTTGATTTGTAATACTTGTTCTGTTTGTTATACATAATAAACGATGTATATTTATTAGTTGCTTTTAAGTACCTAAATTTCGTGTTTCATGTTATTGAATTATTGTAAACATTATTTTTCTTTGCTGATAAACTCCTATAAAAAATCTCAAATGGAATTATTTGTTTGATTCTCCTTTTAGATGGAAAATACATGGCCTACTAGCAAAAAACTCAGCTTTTTAGTGTTTTTTAGCATTTCTAATAATACCATGTGTATTGTATTATACATTATTTTAAAGGGAAAAAAATAACGAATTCAATGAAATAATAAAATACAGGGTGTTCCATTTAAAAATATATAATGTTGTGTAGTATCTTCAAAACCATACTCGAAAAAAAATTGAGTACTCCACTGGATTCTATGCAAAATGTTCTTAGCGCAAGAGTATTTCTAATAACTTCGTAGATATAGAAGGGGTAAAAAAAGTATAAATTATCAAAATCGCCCTTTATCTTATAAATGGAAACACTTATGCAAAATCTGATATGGCCATCCTGAGTTTCACAAAAAAGTAGAACAGGTATGTGAAAACCTCAAGACTCTATCTTCAATAACAACCGAGTAACCTGGCAATCTCAACCAAAATGGGATGCACTGTACATGGTAGCGCCGAGTTAACACCAGCTAATGTTTTGTTTGGACAGGAGATAAGACTTCCATGTGACCTGGCTTTTGACCCTTTATGGAAGTTAATGATCATGCAGAACAATTACAGGAAAGGTTACATGTTACCTATGAATTGGCCAAGAAGCGTATGGTAACTACAAATGCCATTATGAAAACCCGTTATTATTTAAAAGTAAATTGGACCGGATTTCAACAGGGCAATAAGGTCTGGTGGTACAATCCACAAAGGGCCAAGAGCAAGTCGTCGAAGTTGTCAGCTTCATGAGATGGACCCTATGAGTTTATCAACAGGATAAATGATGCTGTGTCCCAAGCCCAAGGACCAAGATGAAGGTTATCCATCCGGATAGTTTGGCCATTATCGTGTTGAAGACACAAGTATTCGGGTGATCAGAACTGACGGGTGGCAGTGTCACGGAAAGTTATAACTGCGCCCAAGGGATTATCCTGTATATACAAACTAGATGTCACTGTCAGCAAATGATAATTGAGATTTCGGGAAAATAATTTCGATATAAGCCAACGAAATATATAACATTTTTGGTGGTCGGATACGTGAAAATTACAGTAAAAATTGAAATATGAGTACAACGTGGAGTGTCGAGGCAGCAATGGATGAGCAAAGACAAATACAAGAGAAAATCAGTGAAATTCAAAATAAAGTACAAATGGAGATTTAAAAAAATACAGGACCTACAGAGTGTGAAATATCAGAGCACCATAAGTCCAAAATATTCTTTAATAAATACCCACATTTGCCGTAATTTATATATTCAAGGTAAGTTTCATTAAATCATTGCAACTTAGACACGAGATATGACAATCAATCGTTGATGGAGGTATATTAAGTTGTACTAAGTGTGCTTATACCAAAATTTGGATAGACTACAAATATCTGAAGCAGGGATATTATAAATTGTCTCAGAGATGTTTCAAAGAAATCTGAGAGTTAGCGGCGTATAGAACTGCCATGAAGCTTTGATTTGTGCTTTGAAAGAATAGGCAGTCTTGACAATGTCAAAGCCATTGGCTTTAAGCCGAGTAGAACCGCAGTCATCCTTTTAGGCATTATTTTCTGGAGCAAACAAGCTATTTGAGCGGTCACAAAAAACTAGAACCAATGGAATATGCTGTCATTGTGAACGTACATGGCATTTCCAACATGAAATGGAGCAATGTGGAAAATTCTTGAACGTCAAATAGTCATCCGAGACGAAGGGTTAGTTCAGTTGAGTACCGCGTTGGGCACTGTTTTAATTTGTCATTAAACGTCAGATTGTCATTTGAATTTATAAGTTGAAGTTAATGGTTGTTACCATCGCTGAATAAAGTTTTTATTAATTGGACGGTCAGTGTATAATTTGAAATCCACAGTAATTCGCATCATTACCTTCTGGGAATTATAATAGTCGACCTGTTAAGCTATGAGTGGGACCAGCTGGCGGTTGGTATATGAATTAATGTTGTCCGTCAAATATTTTTTGGTAATGAAGTTTATTTATTACAATATTGAAATAACAACAATACAATGTTGGATTTATGGTTATAGTACTATAAAATTGCGTTGTAATAGAAATATAGGGATAAGTTCATCTTGACTAACGCACGAGAGTTCAAACGATTATTTAGCGGACAAGAGTATTTCGCAAACAACCGATAGGTGACGCCATTCATCGCTTATCAGGTCGAATAGTTGATACAGTCACTCACTAAACATAGTTGTTATTGAAATTCACACTATATGATAAAAATTGACAAAGAAAAATACTAAAATATTTCCCTCAGTGAAGGAATGTATGTAGGCCTATGAACTTTACAGATCCAACAATTATCATATTTTGATCATATCACGATCGTGACTTATGATATATTGGATTCTTGCACCAAAACACTAATTATCAAAAATGCTGAAACAAGTTTGTGGCCCATAAAATGTATATTCGTAATAAATTTTATGAAATTCTTCCATTGTTCGCGGGTAATTTATTTTTATTTATTTTTTCGGCACTACAAACAAAACCGATAGGCATCTCGATAAGTCACAGTCCCATGAAATTTTTAATGCAAAACCGTGAAATACGATGAAATATCGACTGTTATATTCTCATTAAGAAACCTCTCTGTTTGTATTCACATGGCTAACGGAAATTTTGAAACAATTAAACAAACTTAATGAAACCGTCATTTCCAAACAGATATATGTGTATTCGTTCACGTTATTGATGGACTTATAAACGGCTAGAATCAAGTGCCGCATGGAAACAATGAGAACACAGAACAGAATTCAAATTACCACAAAACAAGGAGTTTTTTTAATAACCTGTAAATAGATACAGTCAAAGACAATGGCTCGTGGTGTAGGTATCTGAGCGTATTATATACTTATTTGTAAGGCACTACTATGAATTTATAAGCAGACTTGTGGAAGTTATCTTTGGAAACAATGGAGGTGAAATATATTGAAATTCAACACGATTGCCATTATTATGTATTTGATTATTACGAGCAAGATTTATTGTATTAAGTATCTACATATATATATGCGTGGCCTATATCACTCCTACTTCAAGAATATATAGATGCTGAGGATATTTGATTCAATAGTTTGTTTATTAACATATTGGAGGGCCATTCCAAGAAAATTAAATTCTTGTAACTTATAACAAAGAAAAATCTGATATTGACATATCTGATTTCATCCTATGCCACAACTTTTAGGACATGTGTTAACTGGAATATAGAAAGCTAGCCATGGAGTAACTATGAGGCATTACAGTTGTTAATACCTACTTGATAATGACTATACAGATCTTCAGAGAACAACTGGTTCAAAATCTGTTACAACTACAACAAACACAACCACCTATAAACAAGAGTGGCATTATCTACAAAAAGAGATAGACATTGTAAAAAACTTCATCGAATTTGCAAATCTTGCTAAGAAGAATTTTACATGACAGATGTACAGTCAGAAAGTCAGTAAAAAGATGACCTATTGTCCTGGATGTCCTGGACAACCTTTCATGAGTTTTGAATGTTTTAAAAATGTTCACACTTAGTTTAAAATTTCTTTACTACAATGTATGATAAGGATTGTGGACCAAGTCAACTTTAGAGGGCTGCAGATCCTAAACTATTGGCTCTGGAGCTTTGTACCCCGTAGCACTTTTAATCTACTCTTCAAGAGCTATCACATACTTGAATTTTGAAAAAAATTAGTCGAAAGTAATTCCCATAAAGATTCTGGACCGTGTCCACTTTAGAGGGTTTTAGATCCTAAACTATTGGCTCTGGAGCCTTGTGCCATGAGCACTTTTGCTCTACTCTTCAAGAGCTATCACATACTTTAATTTGAAAAAATTTGGCCGAAAGCCATTTCCCCATAAGGATTCTGCGGCGTCCTTTATAATGAAGTTTCCTGGAGGCCACCCTACTAGAACCCTATATAAAACTTTTATTATTTTACTTATACCACCTAATGCGAGAAGTGAAACGTATATGATTTTCTATGTACATTAATTTTTAGCCTTTAGGTAATTACCTCGCACTGATTTTTATAGAGTAGTCAATAAATAAACAGTATATTTTGAGATGAAAGAAAATTGCATAAAGGAATAGAAGCCTTGCATGCGGTATTTGTGTCCTGGATCTAATTTTTTGGAAGGGATAAATGCCCTTCACAAGAAAAAGTATCACTTTTTCTTGTGAAGAGTTTGGTCAACATTATTAATATTTAAAGAAGAATAATTTATTATCATTTGGTATATCTAGCATTTCAACGGCAGAAAATTGTCAGGTATGGCCTTTCAAATGAGCAAAACGGTTTTTTGGCAAAGGTTTCATAATTAGATCTGCATTTATATAGGTAGTTTATACTTTTATAAAATTTTTGGAACCAGTAGCTACAGGTACCGTCCATATGAATTCTTTTGATTATCCGGACTGTAGAAAGAAAATTACCCACTGTATTGTAGCAAACTACGATCATCAATGTATGACCGGATCGTGTTCTTTTAGGAGTTTCGTGCTTTGTTGTCCATTTGAACTCCTGTCATATCCATATTAAAGACTCTATCATTTTCTTTTATAACTTTGTAAAGGTCATAAAGATCACTGATTTCTTTCCTGTTTACAGTAAAAGAAAGTAACTCATAGATCTTCACCCTGCCTAATAAATCAAATATGATTTCTTTCCAAAAAACAGTTCCACTAATTTTCTCTCTATGTTAAAATAATGTTTTGTTTTCAAATCTTCGGTAAATTGGTAAGACGGGATTATTTTTTCTGTGAGGAGAACTTACTTCGTTCTATCTTCTAAATATTAGTAACTAAGAGTTGGAATGATCGTTTTTCGATCCAAGAGTTGGATGTTATCCTAATAACTTGTAGATAATATTTTTATGTTTTTTTGGGCAACAATACCACAATCGAAATAAAACGACGTATATTAAGGGAAAACCAAACGTTTCAAAGTCTATTTTGAATTCGTTGTCAATGGCTTTATATTTATTGATGTAAATTGTAAAACGAAAATTATTATGACATTTAAATTGACATTAGAAATTCGTTGTTTTCAGATATACAGGTAGCACAAAAAATTCTAAAGATCATGTATTATAGTTAAACAGCTTTCAAATAAGAAGAATTTGAAAGAATTGTCTTTAGAATTTATAACTGGCGTTCCTAGGTACGACTTTGTTATAAAATAGCGCATTCGCCAAAAATGCGATCAAACAATTCTATTATTTCAGTGATCCCATTAACGTCATAAGGGAAAACCTAGGAAAAACCTTATGAACTATCCCGATACTGGGTTGTTCAAAAGGAGGTTACCATTAATAATTTCTTCCTTAATTGTCGGTAACCAGATACATTACATTCTACAGAAGTAGAAGCAATAAAATCGTCTTCATTCAAAAGAATTAAGGCAGACTCTTTTATTTTTCGTTTTGTGTTATGTTGTTCTTTGTGAAGTATAGTTGAATTGCCAAATTGTATTTTATGGCCTAAGTCCCAAGCATGTTCACAAATTTTCGATTTTTCAAATTGTCGTTTCTTTATGTAATTTTTGTGTTCATTTATTCGTACGTTTAATGGTCTCGATGTTTCTCCAATATAAAATTTATTGCATTCGCAAGGAATCTTGTATATGTTTTTTGAGTTCTGGGTTTTGTTGGTTGGTTTTGTTTTCGATACTAGAGATTTCAGAGTATGTCTTGTTTGGAATGTTGTTTTAACATTAAATCTGTTGCCCAGCCTATTCAATCTTTCTGAAAGACCCTGTATATATGGTATAGTTGTAACTGTAATGTGGTTGTCCTGAGTAGTAGAAGTGTTAATAAGAGAAGTTCTAGGTTGATTCGGAAGGTTTGTTTTCTGTTCAAGTCTGTTTAACTCTTTGTTGATAAATTTTGTAGGGTAATTGTTTCCAGTCAGAACATTTTTTATAATTATTTTTTCGTTGTTGAGTTTATTATCATCAGAACAGTTGGTCTTTGCTCTATCATATAATGATTTAAAGACACCTTTCTTTACTGTATTCGGATGATTTGAATTGAAATTTAGGTATCTGTTTGTATGCGTTGGTTTTCTATAAACTTCTGTTTTGAATGAAGATTTTGTTTTTGTTATTAATATGTCTAGGAAAGAAAGTTTGTTATTTTCTTCAATTTCTAGGGTAAATTTGATAGTTGGCTCTTTGTTTTTAATGTCATTTAATAATTTATCTAGTTCTTCAAGATTGTGTGTTCCCACTAAATTGCTTGCGGTGATATGCAGTACCACATTTGAAATCCAATATCTCGAAAACGCATTGAAATATGGAGATTCAACAAGTATACGTTTTTTGTATTGAAATTATTGCTGTTTCATTCGAAACGGTAATAATCTATTTGTCAGAGATTAAGTTATTTGAATATCTGGTATTTATAAAACCGGAATCCTGAAGAGCCCTGAGTCACCTGCAAATCTTAACTACTTTTCTAATAAACTCCCATGAATTATTCTTAGCTAAATGATTTGAACGGCAGCTGACGTTTGTAATACCTAAGGTACAGGTAGGAGGGCAGTAAACACTTAATAACATGTATTCACAAGCTATGTTTGACTCTGGAATTCCCAGCAATTACCGAAAATAAGGGATGAAAGTCATTTGTAAGATTTCGGCAGCGGTCAGATTCATTAGGATTATCCTCTATTTAATCCATGTCAAGGGTGGTATGAAAGACCCTGTACAAAGCCGTGGATACCAACAGACACTAAATTTGTTTGTGGCCTAGGATATTAAATTGTGAAGATATTTTTTATTCAGAAATGTCTTTGGAATGAAATTATTCATTCGATATAGCTTACATTGCATCTATTAAAAAAATATCATTAGTCATAAAATTTATGAAAATGATACCTTTTGAAATGACTTAAGAAATATTTTTGGTGTGATAAGCAATCATGTTTTTCTTTTGATAAACAAAAAATATGTTGTTCTCAATGTCTCTGGAGATTTATGTAATATCTATTAGGTATATCGCTAAGTGTTTTTTTAACGATATGATTGTTTTGATTGCTGAAAGCCAATAAAACATATGTTATATATGAGCGTTAGTCAAAATGTTTCAAGTATTTCGCGACATTTCTTTATCGGTTTTCACTTTTAATTTTGAACAAGTTGGGTTCCCCAAGGATCTAATTTAAGACCGCTTTTATTTTGATTAATTATCAATGATTTAGTTATACAATTTACTAGAATGCAACAACGTTAAAAAAGTTATTAATCTGATCAATTCCAAACTGGAATATAAAAGCTATTGTTATCTCACCATACATGTTTGATGTAAAGAAATTTCTGATTTTCTTAAAACTCCTAAGCACTAATCATAGATCTGAATTTGCTTCATAGATTTTGAAAATCATAAATTATTAAATAAATGTGTAAAACAGCTAGAATAAATACTATGTGTGTTAAAGTGCATTCTATATCTGTAATATTTATTATACCGTGTGCTACATGGAATTTAAATACATTTAACTACCAAAATATTCTGGGCAATAGCTATAATATTAATTAATAATGTCGTTCTACTTCTTTTTTCTTGTTGTTATTTTAACCTACTCATTACCCATTCTACTTATAGTTATTATATATACTGCCTTTACTTACCGTAAAAGTGTACCTACTGTAAATTACAAAAATCCCTATAATCATAATTTTATTAGACTCATTATATTTGTCTTCTAAACGTTGTTTGTGGCATATTCTTGATTACTTTTATGTTTTTTTTTTGGGCAATAACACCACAATCGAAATAAAATGACGTATATTGAAGGAAAACCAAACGTTTCAAAGTCTATTCTGACTTCGTTGTCAGTGGATTTATATTTATTGATGTAAATTGCTAAATGAAAATTTGATTTATGACATTTAAATTGACATTAGAAAATTGTTGTTTTTAGATATACAGGTAGCACAAAAAATTCTAAAGATCATGTATTATTGTTAAACAGCTTTCAAATTAGAAGAATTTGAAAGAGTTGTCTTTAGAATTTATAAGTGGCGTTCCTAAGTACGACTTTTTTATAAGAATCATTCGCCCAAAATGCGATCAAAGAATTCTATTGTTTCAGTGATCTCATTAACGGGAAAACCTAGGAAAAAATTTATTAACTATCCCGATACTGGGTTGTTCAAAAGAAGGTTACCATTAATAACTGCTTCCTTAATTGTCGGTAACCAGATACGATTAAATTCTACAGAAGTAGAAGCGATACAATCGTCTTCATTCAAAAGAATTAAGTCAGACTCTTTTATTTTTTGTTTTGTATTATGTTGTTCTTTGTGAAGTATAGTTGAATTGTCAAATTGTATTTTACGGCCTAGGTTCCAAGCATGTTCACAAATTTTCGATTTTTCAAATTGTCGTTTCTTTATGTAATTTTGTGTTCATTTATTCGTAAGTTTAATGGTCTCAATGTTTTTCCAATATAAAATTTATTGCATTCGCAAGGAATCATGTATACGCAGTTTTTTGAGTTCTGGGTTTTGTTGGTTGGTTTTGTTTTCGATATTAGAGATTTCAGTGTATTTCTTGTTTGGAATGTTGTTTTAACATTAAATCTGTTGCCCACTCTTTTCAATCTTTCTGACAGACCCTGTATATATGGAATAGTTGTAACTGTAATGTAGTTATCCTGCGTAGTAGTAGTGTTAATAAGAGAAGTTCTGGGTTAATTCGGAAGAAGAAGAAGAAGAACAGTTTTTATAATTATTTTTTCTTTGTTGAATTTATTATCACCAGGACAGTTGGTCTTTGCTCTATCATATAATGACTTAATGACACCTTTCTTTATTGTATTCGGATGATTTGAATTGAAATTTAGGTATCTGTTTGTAAGAGTTGGTTTTCTATAAACTTCTGTTTCGAATGAAGATTCTGTTTTTGTTATTAATATGTCTAGGAAAGATAGTTTGTTATTTTCTTCAATTTCTAGGGAAAATTTGAAAGTTGGCTCTCTGTTATTTATGTCATTTAATAATTTATCTAGTTCTTCAAGATTGTGTTCCCATTTTTTTTAAATAATATTATTTATTTATATTAAACATATCTAAATTAAATACCTACTCTCTTCGAGGTGTCATTCCTTTGTACGCAAGACAATATATATTATATATCAATATAATACATATTGTTTCTGGTTAGGGAACCTTCATCAGTTGCGCTTCCCACAATTGAATTCCTCTCGAACACTTCTTTATGCATTTGATGCATTTCGTTAAATTTGAAGATGCGAGATGTAAGACCGACATCTAGGATTTTCGAGAGAATCAGTACACAGAGGTCCCGAATCTGGAGCCGTTTCGTGTAATTGCTGTTCTCTCTCAACTCCTAGGACAGAATGTCACGATAAAATTTTTCAGGTTACTTCACCTGTCAGAGGTATTGAATACTCTCTTCGAGGTGTCATTCCTTTGTACGCAAATATAAGACAATATATATTATATATCAATATAATACATATTGTTTCTGGTTAGAGAACCTTCATCAGTTGCGCTTCCCACAATTGAATGTCCTCTCGAACACTTCTTTATGCATTTGATGCATTTCGTTAAATTTGAAGATGCGCCCTACCAGAGAATCAGTACACAGAAGCCGTGTGTAATTGCTGTTCTCTCTCAACTCCTAGGAAGAATGTCACTAAAATTTTTCAGGTTACTTCACCTAGAGATGCAGGTGTCATTCCTTTGTACGCAAATATAAGACAATATATCGTTTCTGGTTAGAGAACCTTCATCAACAATTGAATGTCCTCTCGAACACTTCTTTATGCATTTGATGCATTTCGTTAAATTTGAAGACGCGAGATGTAAGGAATGACACCTTGAAGAGAGTATTCAATATCTCTGACAGGTGAAGTAACCTGAAAAATTTTATAGTGGCATTCTGTCCTCTGTGTACTGATTCTCTCGAAAATCCTAAATATCGGTCTTACATCTCACGTCTTCATATCTAAATTAATCTAAGGACTTACAATATTGCAAACAAAGATAAAAAATATCAGAATAATCCTAATAATTTTATTAAAATATTTAACCAAACTACTATTTTCTACTTTTGATTGTTCTTTGTTCACATTTCTACGATTTTGCTACTTGATTGAGCACAAAAAGAAATGGCAAAAATGAGAGTTAATAAATACATGTTTTTTGAAGAATATGCTTTGAAGTTTTTTAATCTCAATGGGTGAGTCTTCTTGTTTTGTTCCTGCCAGTTCCTCTACTTAAAAAATGATGTCTTCAGTCATTTTTGTTCGCTCACACTCCACATTCTATTTAACAAATCAGTCTCTCTTTAGAATTTTTTGTGCTACCTGTATATCTAAAAACAACAAATTTTCTATTGTCAGTTTAAATGTCAAAAATCAAAATTTCGTTTTGCAATTTACGTTAATAAATAGGAAAGCTTATGGAACTTTGTTTAAAAACAACATATTTTCAATATGAAGAAAGTTTCTACACACAAGATTTTGGAAGGGCTATGGGTTCTTCTTTGTCACCCATAGTAAGTAATATATTTATGAAATACTTTGAGGAAACTTTTATCTTTAATTCTTCAAAAAAACCTAAAGTATGGTGGCGCTACGTTGATGTAATTTTTGCAATATGGGAACATAACATAGACGACTTATACTGCTTTTTAGACACGATCAATAACAAAGAATCTACAATTAAATTTACTATTGAAATAGAAAATGGAAATAAACTTCCATTTTTAGATGTGTTGGTTGATCGATCAAACAACAATTTCACTACAAGCATTTATAGGAAACCAACGCATACTAATAGATATTTGAATTTTTATTCAAATCATTCTTTAAATGTAAAAGAAGGAGTCATTAAATCCTTATATGACAGAGCCAAAGCAGTTTCAGCAACAAAGGAAATTTTTGCGAAAGAGTTATGTTTGATAAAGGAAGTTTTAGAACAAAACGAATACCCAAGAAATATCATAAACAAAACAATTTACCAAATCTAGAAAAAACAAAAAAACCAACAAACGACACAAACAACACACAATACTTCCAATTTAAATAATAACACACAAACTGATATTAACTCTACAATTATAAACGTTATTCCTTATGTTTCCGGCCTCTCCGAAAAAATTAAACGTATTGGCAATAAATACCAAGTAAAAACGATTTTTAAAACAAATAATACTTTAAGATAAAATTGGACAAAAACAAAACCGGAAAACGGTACTCAAAGTTCCAACAATTGTATGTAGAGTGTACCTTGTGCCTGCGGAAAAACATTTACCGGTGAAACATCAAGACCTCTCCAAATTAGAACAAAAGAGCATCAATACAACGTCTCAAGAAGACATATAGACAGATCAAGATTGGCAAATCATGTACTCACGTATAATGGTACACACAAAATGGACTGGAATAAGACAAAAATAATACTTAAAGAAGAACATACCAAAAAAAGAAAAATCAAAGAAAGTGTCTGCATGTTGTTGAATAATGGAGAAATCGGGACACCCTCTGTAGAGACACCCGTTGCATGGCAACAATTTCTGACGAGTGAACATCAAAAAGGAAATTTCAAAGTCAATTAATCAGTCAATTGACATTACCAAAAGTCAAACGAATATAGTGCAAAACATTCAAACAAGCATTGTTCGGCAACGATTCCTGATAAGGAATCGAAACGTCACAAAAAACAGATAAGTACAACACAAAATACATCCCAACATATTATACTGGAATACTAGTTGACAAATCTGTAGACCTACTTTCTCACAGTTAATCCTGCGGGAGAGTTTTTTCTATAAGAGGGCAACTAGTATTCCGGGCAGTTTCCACAAACTGCCCTTAGATACTACACCTTGATATTCAAGTACTTAACTTATCTGTATTTTTCAGAAACCATTGCGAGGAGAGAAAATCCCAGATGAACATTCAAAATAAATATAAAGCCATTGACAACGAAGTCAGAATTGAATTTAAAACGTTTGGTTTTCCTTCAATATACGTTTTATTTCGATTGTGGTGTTATTGCCCAAAAAAACATAAAAGTAGTCAATGCTTTATCACTGCTAACAAATTATTGCATAATGGAATCAAGATACTTGACACGAATCCCCATAATTTCTAATATTTCAATCACAATCTTCCTGGAACAAGATAAAAACTTGTAAAACCCTCTCCGTAGCGGGCGCTAATACGCCGTATCCCCCCGCTTTATCACAACAATTCAGTTTAATACCTTGCCCATTTAATAAACATATCTAAGAATTACGCTTTCGTATCTTGAGAGCACGATCGAGACACGATTGTGACAATGAGGAGACGACCCCAAACAAGCGCTAGGTGTAAAGTGAGTTTCCATGTAAAAAGCGGAGCATCGTTCGTCCGAATCAGAATACAAATGATGTGAGCGATTCATTCCGACAAACACCTTGTATCCAATAAATTCAGTTAGCGTTTTTGTTGCATTGAAATGGGATTTGTCCGGATCTGTGGAGCCCCATAAACAAGATAGTCACGCGTGTAACCCCTCACTCCATACATCCGGGCGGTGCGGCACGCCCCTCGAGCCGTCAGAGCGCGGTGGGGAACCAACCGCGCGACGAGCTCGCGCTCAAGCTCCGTCTTTTCCGTGTAGTTGTTGGTTGTAATCTCGCGCCACGCCTATATTGCGTCAGGGAGGGGGTTGAGTGTTTCCGTTGGATTCAGTACTCGTTCACAACCCCAGTTGATATCAGATCGTCTCGGTTAGCAGGTTGATTGGTGTTTTATTTGTTTATGTTGATTATATGCGACGATGGTGGTCTTTGCTTCGATCGAAGACAAGCATGGTGGTGATGTGCGAACGTAGGGATTGATTTTTTTTGTTGTTGTGACGTGTGTGACTTGTGTGGACATTGTATTTGTTAATTTCGATTATTATTTTTGCGAGACAGACGAATTCGCAGTGACATGGCAACATATGCTCAGTTCGGGTATGGGTATCCGACGGCAACGCAGGTACTGTACAAAAACTTCCAATCTATAAACATACACTAAGTACAGAAATATTCAGATAAATAAAGAAGACTTTTTAAACCAATAATGTTTAGATTTAAATTGTATAATGAGTAAACAAGTTTTTCATTGAAATAGTCTAAGAACATCAATGATTTGTCAGCAGTGAAGATTTTTGATGTAGAGATTGATACGTTTTTTTTTTGTTTTAGTTAACCGTTTTAACCATGGTAATTGTCTTAAACATTATTCTCTACCTCTTAATTTAAATAGTATACCATCTTTTCAAAGTTTACAAAGATGAGATATTTAGTATTTTTCCTAACAATATACATTTTAGGAAACTAAAATTGTATACAGATGGTAATTTTTGAAACTCCCCTACCAACTCTAATTCTTGTTGCACTAATAAAGCCCTACATTCTCTGTAGGTAATACAGATTTTGTCTATTTTGATATGGGGTAGTTTTTCATTAGAGATTTCCAAATTTGTATTACACGTCGGAAGAAAATTCACTAGTCAAATGACTGGATTTACCTGCAAATCTAGTGTTACAAAAATATTAGTCCGCAGTGACTATATGAAAAGGAAAGGTACAGAATATACAGTTTTAAATTGGCACTAAAGTTTAAATTACAGCAACTTTAAGGTACTCAATAGTAGTCATTAGGTGTAACTAATTTGTAATGTACCTAGGTATATATCAAAATTTGCACATTTTTAACCGACTTCTGTTAGCTGGAGATCGAACTAATGATTTTGAATGACTGATTATTAGAAAACGTTTTTATATATCTTAATATCGGCGTAGGTATATTAAAGTTCTAAAGATTCCTTAAACTCTAATTATTTTTCTAACGAAATACCATATCCGCACACCACTGACAATAGATCAAGATCACCCTGAATTTGGATATAATTGCTAATATTTTTAATTGTGTAAATAGTTTTAAGTCGTGGGCAAAAAGTAAATGTAAACAATTTAGTGTGGTTGACAACTCATTGATAAATAATGAAAACGATAAAGGCCTTATATTTGAACCTTGTGGGACTCCGGAAGTTGTTACATATTGAGGCGATATAAAGCCCCCATAAACTACATACTGAAGTCTACCAATTAGAAGTCTTTTGAGAGACCAAATGCTAAATAATACAAGATGAATATGTGTCATTTCAGTATTAGTTCTAGTCTATTCTAGATTAAGCATTGCGTAATAATCTATAAGAATTGCAAAAGTATTATTAATATTAGCCACTACAATTCACAATATTAGCAAGAGCAAACTAAGGAATTCATTTCACTGTTGTAATAATTCCATCTCGTTTTAATATTCAGTAAATCATATTTTATATTCTAATTAAACTAATTGCCGTGAGTTATTTGTAGAAAATAATGTTGCAATTGTTTGGTTTAAGGATAGTGTTTTCTTTGTGTTTCGTTTTAGGAAATGTTTTTGTTTTGAAAAATATCACATTAGAGCTTTTGTTTACAATTTCTGTTGTATGAGTCTTTTAGTTCTATCGGCAAACTACGCTTATTTGTTGAAATAACAAACACCATGAAAAAAACTTTATGTAGGTATCTACTGTTATTTGTTTATTATTTGTATTAACATTTTAATTTTGAACACTGTGTTTTTAAAATATAAAAATACATTCTTGTTTATAATCGTATAAAGAGCAAATTATTGTGACCATTTGATTTTAACGGCACCTATTAAGATGAATTTAGGGTTTTTTGAAGTTATTAGTAATTTTATTTCACCAGTAAATTTTTACAAACATTTTGTAAGCTTTCTGAATGTTTAAAAAGTGATGGAACGGATCTGTTTAATACGCTATTTTGATATGGTCATCTAGATCGGTCTGATGCTTGGATAAAATGAATCATAACGTAGTTTATGACTTGTCTTTAGTTTGCAAATTAGTTAATTGCTTCTAAATAAGATGCAGCATATGTTTGTTTCAATGGCTGTCAAAGCGAAGAGATAATTGTTCGTTGTGGTGTGCCCCAGGGTACCATATTAGGTCCAGTATTTACTCAAATTAATGTATTAACTATGAATAATAGCATGTAAAACACTGTCTGATGCACTGGTATCGTCTGTTTGCAAAGTTCAAGGTCCTTTTCAATAATTTGTACATACCATAAAGATTCCAAATTCCCATTTGTTTAGGTTTTGATTAATAAATTAAGTGACTGCAGATGTTAACAAAGTTAAAATTAAATTCCATAATCTTGGGCGCCAGATATTTAACAATACCAGAATTCAGGTACAAAGTAACTAATATATAGATATAATATAATAATATAGTTAGATATTACTTAGATGTAAGTTGAAAAAAATAGCATCAGATACTTACAATTTTGGGCAATCTTTATGGGTCTCGTCGACACATGAACAATAATTACTCATAGTAGATACACTTACTAAATATTTATCAAAAATGTAAGGTCCTATTGCATCATTTTGAAGTTTTGAAAAGCAATTTTTTAGCGCATTGTTACAAGGAATAAAATTGTTAAGTGGGTTGTTAAGTTGAAATTTTAAATAAACAGCCAGACTAGATAAGTTAGGGCGTTAATTCTAAACGCTTATACTCTAAAATGGAATTCCAAACTTAAGGTTATAAAGAAACCAAAAAAAAACCATAAGGGTATATTATGAAATCACTTTTTAAGTTCTCAAATAAAGGAATTTGTTGTATTTAACCAACAAATTTCTATCAAAAATCATCATGTTTCAGTTTTTAACTTAATAACTGTAGGTAGTAGCAGTAAATTTTATGTAATTCACAATTACTTACTATATTACTATTTTTTTCAGTTATGTAGTCAAAAACAGTATCATTCCATCAATAGTCTAACTTTTTACAGTTGTTGTATGTTGAAAAGACTGTAAAATATAAATTCTGCCTATTTAGGTATATTTCCCCCAATTACCTAATAGATCGGAATGATTCTAAATTAATTAAGCTCAATTAAATTTTTACTCATAAGCGTTTAAACTACTTTCAGTGTAAACAAGGTTTGAATTTCTGACTTGTTCGGGTTTTGAACATCATTCGCGATGTACTTAAAAATAATTTAAAACCCGACGGCTGGCAACGCTGATATTTTTTTCAGATTTATATTATGAAATTCATTGTAAATTATATTAAATATTGACGAAAAATAATACGGATATTAAAAAAGTATTGAATTCATATAATTTTAATTAAGCCGCACACCTATTATTTTTTAAATATGTATGCACGCATATTTTTTAGTAACAATAAAAATAATTGCTCAATGTGGTGTGCCACAGGATACCATTTAAGGTCCACTGTTATGTCCACTTCCTTAGGTTTGAATTTTACTTATTGTTAAAAATATTTCAATCTTCGATTTTTTATGGACTTTTTAAAATCGCTTCATAACATATATTTCAGATAAGCTTATTCAAAACTTTTTCACTCTTAATGGTATTTGTTTCGTGCAGAATTCAATCCAGGAGGAAATAACGAGATTTACAACTTTTGCCATGTTCGAATGTAAACTGGAAATTGTGCCTTGAATGTTTTGATATTGTTTCAAAACGCCATTGCGAAAAAAAAGGATGAGTCATGCGATCTTCCTGCTTAACTTCATGAAAAAATTGTACTGGATAAATTATACCTACCTATATATTTTGGTTTGTAACAAAAAACCTAAATTGTTTGCAGCGCTCTTGTAACAATTGAATATTTGACTTTAGTAAACATATGGAACGGTGTTGTGAATCCAAGATAATTGTTATTTATGATCATTTCATATAAATTTTGTTAAGATATACGAACTAATTTTGTAATAAAGACAATAAAAAATTAACAACTTAAGTAGCAAGATCTTAATTTGCATAATCTGTGCACAGAAAAAATATGTAAAGTAAGTTCTGTGTTCATGTATGAGTTCCCAGGTTAGAGCTTATACAGTTACAACAAATATTTAAAAAATATATGGGATGAAAACATAGAGCTACCTACCGAATCGACGGAAATTATTTAAATCGATTTTAATAAAAAATTCTTAACATTACGATAATAAGATAAAAGATAGAAACCAAATTAGAATAGAATTTTATCACCTTAAGATAGTGTTTGGAAATTATAATTGTAGTGACATAAAATAAAAATAATATAGAGTCAAATACGTCATACAGTGTGCTCAAGAATTTATGAATAATAAAATTCTGCAGCTATTTTATATGTGCCACCGTTTCAGCTCGTCTGTTGGAATACATTTCAGGGAATTATTTACCAAAAAGAAACAAAACATTAATTGAGAGTCACAAATAAATTAGTTAACACTATTACAACAACAAAGGGTATGCTCCAAAAATAAAAATGGATTTGTTTAATTAAACAAACGGTGCTTAAAATTGAACAAAAGTTCTGTTCTTTAAAATCATGCAGTTTATTAAACTTGCTCTATCATTTGAGCAACAATAAACAAAATCTTAGATTCAGATATAATTAAAATGTTTTTTTTACTTTATACAGTATAATCCTACCTTGTATTTGTGATTATATACCCCAATTTAAGGAATGAATGGGTAGTTTTCTAAATATTATTTCTTCCAGTCTTTGAAATTCCCAATTTATCAAACAGTTCTAAAAACAAAAATCGTGGGTATTGAGAAAAAAATCTGTCAGTTAGTATCAACCTTATCAGTTAGTTTTAGATAAAAACCAATTAGCCGCACTATCAAAAATCAATTTGAAGCTTTAATCGAGAGCGGGCGCCCCAAAAAAACGCTAAAGGAAAAATCACTTAGCGATACCAAAAATAAATTATAATGATTTCTTCTTGAGTATCATTGTCAATAAACAAATGAATTTGCCAAACGTTCGATACGAGCAGATGTTACTTCTAAAGGTTTTTATCATTCATTATGCCTAAACGTGACGTGCCGAATGATTGAGTGTCTCGATCCTCAAATGGAAAATTGATGTACGCGTTCTATGCGAAGTGTTCTGTGATCTGTTTTCTAAACAAATGATCTGATCGTCGAGTGTTTAATGGGGGATAAATGTGTTTGTTCTCGTAGATAAGGCGCTTGTGTATCGCGACAAAAGGAAACGATGGGAGAGTGCCGAAAATCAAGCAATTAACGATTGGTATATATAGAAAATTCTGGGAGTTTCTAGAAATGACTACGCAAAATAGAAATTTGTTGATTTAATAGTTTGCTTACATCTGCCAAGCCTCTTCCTCTGTTCGACAAAGCTCTTTGGATGGTGATTTTGAGCTTTTGTTAGTAAAACTCAAACTTTTCGTTATAATTGTTCAATGTCAGTCTTGCACTAATTAACTATACCGAAAGAGTAACTCATCACTGTAGTGTTAATAGCCTGAAACAGATTTTTACTGTTTAGTTTAGTTTTCAATAGTCGTCTGGTGTTAAGTCTTTTTTCATCGTGGAGTGATCAATCAGTTGAGCTTGCTTTATTCCAAGGTATTTATAAGCATGGCCTTCCTCCATGTATTTAATTGAGGTGCTGTCTCGTATTTCGTAAGATCCCTGCTGTATTTTAGTTTGTTATTAAGTTTGTTAATAATGTTATCTATATACTCCCCAACACCACTTGGCAGTGATTCAATTCTTGCGGGATATTATTCCAAGCTCCCTGTCTTCCAAAGTCCATGGGGGTTGGCGTTCTACCAATCATACCCAAATATGTTCTATGGGCCAAAAATCAGGGAATCTGGGCGTCCATGGCAACAGATTCACATGGGTCTCTTCAAAGCTGCTCAACAGCAATGGGCAATTTATCTCAAGAGATGATTAATAACCTCATTAAAGTGATGACCAGGCTTGTGGATGCTGGAAGCAGAGATTCCAGTAGGTAGTGATTGAACACTGACATTTAAAACTCTTTAAAACATTAACAATATATCTTATTTCTATCTTATTCAAAACTTTTGACAGTGTATTTCTCCAGAAGAAACGTAGTACCTACGTGGTATATTCTCAGCTCACCTAATAGGTATATTCAGAAAAACTAAATATAAAGATAGAGGAATTATTTCTTCAGATCAAAAGTTAGAACATTTTGGAATTGATTTATTGGGATTGATACTGTCTGACAATTAAATGTTCAACTATAACTAAATTACTTGAAATACGTAATTTCGAAAACAACAGAGTTTCCTCTAAGTGAATAAGGCATATTCGAGGAGAACAACTTAATAAATGATAATAAGGAAAGCAACTTACACTACCACAAAGGTGGAGTTTTTTATTTTTTGCAGTTTGGTTAACTGATCTAACAGTTTAGAAACTGACGTTTTATTTTCGACTGACTGCGCCATTTCAGTTTATCTTTCGACAAACAAGTATTTTCCAAAAATTAAGTTTCCTCAATCAATGTTATTTAAATTGAATTCTCTGTTTCTTCCCTTTGATTAAGAAATATAATTCGCGGAATTAAAAACAACTGCTAGATTTATTGTATTTTATTGAATAGTTACAATCCACCCATCACCAATTAAAAGTTATGATTGTATAAAAACTATTTAAAACTGTTAATATATAAATGCTCAGTTTACAAATGCGTAGGCATATAGAACCTAAGATTCAAAAATAAAATTCCAAGTTTTCTGAATATCTTATGACAGAAAATTATTACATCAAGGAAACAGGAAAAAAAATCTATAATATTTAGAATTAATAAGCTTAAAAATTCCGACAAGCTATTAAATAACCAAATACGTTTGATCAATCCAGATTTATTACTTTTTTAAAATTACTTCCAATTTAGACACTCATATTCAACATGGCGGATATAAAGAAGTTGGTTATTAAAAAAAATTAGACTGTTGTAGTTGAAGATACTGAAGTATTTTCATAAAAAATTAAGTGTACCGATAGTAAAATCATTACTCTTAACCAGAAAATTATCCACCATTAGATTCTAGATAGAATATAAATGCATGAACATTTTTAGTAAGTAAGATATAAATATTGAAGCCTGTTTTTAAACAAAAACTTATTATTCCAACCTTTTAAACAATTTTTAGCTCTACCCCAAAACTGAGAACTATCGAGTACAACCGACGAATCAGACCTCTCCACTAGACTCCAATGTGGAGGAGTGGGAGGCTTCTCATCTAGCTCCATGCTTAGCAAGCCACCTAATGTAGGCTAAACTTTTTCAAAACTCTCTGTTGCTCTCTTTCTTTCCAAAAACGAACAATTGAACAGGGCCTTTCAATTTCATTATCCGGTTTGAGAGTGTCTCAAAATAAATTTGTAAAAAGCCACGCTGGATTTTGACCTTATATTGATCATTTCCTTTCTTTCACTTATTGTGTCCTTATGTGTTGACATGTCATTTTAATATAGTGTGGTAGCTATCCTAATACTGCGCTTATCTAGTTAATCGTTCTGTGGTAATTCAGCTTTTTTTGCTAGGCTGGTGCCATTCGTCTCAATAGCACAAAACACACTGGATGTAGACCTTTGCTTTCTAATTTTACTATGTAGTTTTGTGAAAGTCGCACTCCAATAGTATCATCTACTACCATGTCGACTTTTTGAGCTTTAATATTTTGTTCAACTATATAAAGCTTTCTATGGTTTTGAAGGGTATCCCATAAGAACGAATTGATTTTATCACCATCGTTATTCGCTATTATTCACCTTGTTATTATGTAAACCATGGACCTTGTATGTATTTAATAGATACTATCAGATTCCAAACCGAACATAGATTATTATGTTAATTAGAACTTGGTTGATAGATTGGTCTTGTTTTGTTTCAGCTCCTGGTCTCAGGTCAACCAACCACCAATTCCGGTTCCTCCCCTGTTTCCGGAGGTGGCTCACTGAGTCCCGGTGGCTCAGCGGGTATTCCGGGAGCTCTCAGTCCCGGAGGTACCTCGAGCACGGGTCCGACCCAGTGTTGCGAGTCCGGACGACCCCTAGTAACTGATCCGGTAACGGGTCAGAGTGTTTGTTCCTGTCAGTACGACTCAGCGAGGTTGGCTGCTCTGCAGTACCGAAATGCCAGCGTCGGCGTTTATGGTACGCCTTACCCTTCAACGGACCAAAATCCCTATCCTAGCATAGGCGTCGAAAGCTCAGCTTTTTATTCACCTTTGGTAAGTACTGTTAGTATTAATAAATTTATTTTAATTTGCCCAGGAGTTATTTCAAAAGACATGACTAATCAAATATCATATTGAGTGGTATTAAGTTCGTACCTTATCTAAAATGTTTAATTATTTGCTTTGACCAAAACTATTATAAATATAGATGTTGTGTAAACTTAGCAATCTGGCATTGCAATTTGTTCTATGACGATAGAACCCACTTTTACCTCGTTAGTACTACTTTAGTACACATTGCATCACATGCTTTCTATTCTACCACAAATTGATTATTAGACCCAGTCAGCCTTTAAAATGGGACGCCAATATTGTGGATACTTCAAGATCAGCTTCTTGCAACATTTTGTTTTATTATAGGTAGTTTCCACTAACTTTAGTAAAATTTAATATTTACATTTAGACTGTGACATATATTATGTTGTGACCTTATAATAATGAAGGTATAAATGAAAAAATGGCGGTACAATCGAGTACTATCGGGTACAATTACAAGAATATTCACTTAACAGCATATGGTAGTACTAATGTTAACCAGATTCGTACGATTCTTTTGGTGAAAACAAACGAATTGTGGTACTAATTTGGTACAGAGCTGAAATTTGTAGCTGTTTGGTTTGATAAAAAATGTTCAAAATGTTGATGCTCTGTGAATCTGGTATTCTTGGAATAATAATTCAAGTAATTGACTGTGCCGGGTTGATACCTAATAAGCTTCTTCCGTGAAATTTTACAATAAGTCAGATTTTTTTCATTAAAAATATTAATAATATTATTTTTGGGGATATAATAGCTTGTTTACAGTGCTTCGTATTCTTC